>OZ038483.1:23202319-23802319 GCA_964036315.1 Acanthosepion esculentum | reverse complement strand
ATATAAACCGGAGTAACACGTGTCACCTCGAGCATTCCAAAAGAGCATTCCGGAGCAGAGCCGAGCAAAGCAGATAGCAAACCAATTTCGACCGCTCAACACAATTATCAAAGTGTAACCTTCAAGGAACTCCCGTCTTTGACTAACGCAGTCAGACGTAAAAGAACTTTCGCTACTAATAAGTAAAGTCAGCAATTCACTCTCAGAGAGATTTCTACAGAGATCCACGCGTGTCTACATCTTGACTTAAAGGACTTTTCGCGCGTCAACACCTGACTCAACCTTCAACCTCTTTCTTTCTCTCTCTCTCTCTCTCTCTCTCTCTCTCTCTCTCTCTCTCTCTCTGAAATCTTTGTACGTTTCTAAAAAAGTGTTATCTACACTACCAAACAGAAATTATTACTTAAGCAAATATATATAAAAAAATACAGTCCAAGGTGGATAACTCTGCCAAAACAAGGACATACAAATTTCAGCAAAAAATCTCGCATCTACATTACTTTAAAATTTATCTCTCGATAAATTTTCCTTAGAATTTTATGTGAACACTTTTCCTAAACAAAGGAACATTCATGAACTTTGAGTTCATCAAATACTTAATTCAACTTTTCTTCAAACAATCAAGTATTCAACTGAAACACAACCTTTTCCAAAATTGTATTATAATTTATTTGTACATAAATATTCATTGTTTGTTTCTAATTGAATTCACGACTACCTTTGTTTCTTTGTTCAATATTGCCTTTGAGATTTATTCAATTCGTATTGTCTACGCTTAAATTGTTGTGATTAATATGAAGAACATGCTTTTCACGTTTATTATCACAAACCTAAAACCCTTCTGATCAACACACTAATTCATAGCAATTCCAACAAAGTCAATGCTGAGTCGTTCCATTGGTTGTGTTGCTTTGACTAGTATTTGATATCAACATTGTCGCGAGTCTGTGAGAACATGTTGCAGCAGATGTCATTTTTGGGTTCGAACGACACATTTTTGAGAAATGGGCTTCTTTTTTACATTTAAAACGAGTAGCATTTCTTGCTGCACGCACGCTTCTATTATGACGAGGTCCTCCACACAAGAAGCACGTATACTTGGTGTTAGCCGAAGCTGCACAACAAGCATTAATGGGATCCGTTGACTGGACACTGGTACTGGTATTTTCCTGAGAAACTGTACCTACAATTGGTGTTTGAGTGTATGTGTAGGATTCTGAATTTTTCTGAGCTGCATGGAGCGCTCTAGCTTGGTCAATGGCTATATTTAAATGCAGTGTTTTGTTTTCGAGTAGCCGTTGTCGAATAATGTTCGAACGTAAACCTGTGATAAATGCATCTCTAACACAGTCGTCGCGGTTTTGAACCGCATCAACAGACTTAAAGTTACATTCTTTCGCTAGTAACTGTAATCTTTGTACGTATTCGTCAATATTTTCCTCCTCTTTTTGGCCGCAAGTAGCAAGTAAATGCCGGGCGAAAACTTCGTTCGGGGGTTTTATGTACAGTTCTTTCAAACGGTTAACAGCAGTATCGAAAGTATTACACTCAGCAATATATTCATATACATCAGAAGAAATACAATTTATCAGAGTATCAAGTTTATCTAAGTCAGTATGGATGTTGGGGTCAATAATTTTGCGTAGAAACGACGAGAAGCTTCGAAACCAGTGATTAAAATTCTTACTTGACAATGGTGTATTAGGAGGGGTGTCCAAACGTTCCGGCTTCAAGTATTTCTCCATACTGTTGAATTTGTTTTGTTAATTAAATTGAAATGAGTTGACAAGACAGGTTTTCCTTAACAAGGATTTAATTAACAAAATATTCCCTGACTGTGCGATTCGTCAACTAATGAATGCAAGTAAGGGAGGTAATTACAATAACAAAATGCCAAGGGCAGATAAGTATAGTACAAACACACAGGACCAAACTCCCGATTTCTTTCTCGGCTTCTTCAAAGGAAATCAACAACAAACCCACTCAATGAAGCAGACGATCTTATAAACAACTATACCGTTAGTGTTCACAGACTAAATATTTATTTCAACAAATCATAATTACATGCTATTGGTCCATATGCTAAGTGGGTAACAAACATAAATGAACAAAAGGATTTTTACTTACAAAACAATGTTGTCAGCAAGCAGACAACGCAAACATCTTTCAACTTTTTCTTTACAACAAACAATATTGTTAAAGAATTTTCTTTTTTTTTTACAATCAATTCAATTTCTTTTGGGTTTCTTCTTTCTTCAAATATTTTCTTTTCTTTCTTTGAAACTCTTTTTCACTTCCTCTGGAGCTGAAAGGGTAAATTGAAAAACACAATCCTAACCTAGTCTAGGATCTTAAAATCTTATTCAATGAAGAATATCTTTCAAAATATTTTAAAACTTTAGCTTTGGAATTCTTTTAAATCTTATTTAAAATAAAGAACGTGAATAGGGGCAGAATTCCCCGCATCGATTGACTCTGTCAAACAAATAGAAACGTTGATTCTCCGAATCAACAGACAAATAAATCAAATGATCAAATCAAATAATTCCCCTTCTAGAGAATAAAATTACTTCTTTTAGCTTCGGAATTCTACCGAAGCTAACAAAATCTTTTCTTCCAAATTTCACAAATCTTAGCTACGGAATTCTACCGAAGCTCACGAAATCTTTTCTTCAAAGATTCTCAAATATAAACAAATCTTAGCTACGGATTTCTACCGAAGCTAGTTAAATTCTTCTCTTCTGAAATTCCACATATTCAAACAAAACTTAGCTACGGAATTCTACCGAAGCTGAACAAACCTTCTCTTCAAATTTTTTCAAATATAAACAAATCTTAGCTACGGATTTCTACCGAAGCCAATTAAATTTTCCAACAAAGCCCTTCGATGCGAAAACTCACACTCCCCTGTTCCCATCCATAAATAAAATCAGTAATATAGCTATTAAAAGCTAAATAAATATTAATTCTATAATCTTTAAAGGCAAATAATTCGATACTGTAATTCGAACTATTTAAGGTAACATTAATATACGTGGCAAACTATAGTATAGTAGTTCACCACGGAGCCAGAATAAACACGTCTTTATCGTCCGAGGATAAAATTCTGACTGAAGACAAAATCCTCCGACACAAATGACTCGCCCTCAGTCCCCAAACTCCACGACAAAGCGCGGCAACAAATTTACCGACCGCCCCCTCCACAGGCGCTACCGAGCAGTCGTTAAAACAACCCATCATATCTAATACCGAAGTCGTTGAAAGACCCCCCCCCATCCTATGTTAAATCTCTGTCAACAAAAACTTCCAAAAAACACTCAAAACATCAATCTCACCACCGAAGTCAAAGAAAGGTGCCCTTTCACACTTATGTTAAATCTCTGTCAACAAAAATTTCCAAACTCTCCCATCAAAAAAAGAAAAAAAAAATTTTCTTTAAGCTATAACAGTTAAATTTCAATCTATAAGATGGGCACTAAAATTATCAAATATAAAGAAAAACAATCTTGTAACATTGTTCATTTCATAGTATTTCCAAACAGAATCTCGCTCTCAAAATTATATCTCAGTACCAAAGATAATCCATATTTCTTTCACATACTTTTTTAATTTTCCTTTTGGGTCTGGATTTAGGACGGAATTCACTTGATGTGACATCAGTCATACCCCTATTTAAATCACTATCTTCCATATTTTCTGCTGGGGGCTAATAGTTTGGTGGGAGTAAGTGTTCGATAACTCTAAAGGATACAAATGTTTAATCGAATACAAGAAATGTCTAATAAAATTAACCCTGTGCTTGATAAGATTGGTCACTTTAGGGTAATTAAAGGACAACGGATTATATTTTCTTATATTAGAAGGAAAATTTTTTACTATATTTAACAAACACTTAAAAGCTAAAACCACCGATAATACAGTGTAACCCGGATATAAGAGAGTTGTCGGGACCGGAGAAGGAGTATCTTATATCCGGGTTTCTCTTATATCCGGGTTTGGTCTATTTTGTTTTATTAACACTGGTTCTACTTTGGGACCAGATAAAATCTCTCTTATATCCCGGTTTCTCTTATATCCGGGTCTCTTATATCCGGGTTACACTGTAACTCTAAAGATGGTAAAGTTTTTCTAGCTAAAGGTGCAACTTTAGCCTTGGCAAAAATCAACTTAGCAGAGCCCCCTGGGAGGATATAGCCAGCAAAACCATAAGCCTTCATAGAAGCATCACAAAATATTCTGAAATCAAATTCAATAGAAGTGTCGATTACCCATCTTGGGAATTTCACACTCTAACTCAATAAATTCTGCAAAGATTCTGTTCCAAACACTCTGAACGTCCGAAGGTACACTTTCATCCCATTTTATATTTCTTTTCCAAATGTCGCTAAGAAGTAGTCTCCCTTTGATCGTTATTGGAAGACACAGAGATAATGGGTCAAACACGTTGGCATTTTGCGACAAAATTCCTCTGAGCGTATCCTTTCAGATGATTTTTTAAAATAATAAGTCGCAAGGACTTATTTTTAACACTAGGTACGCAATTCTCAAATTCTTTATAAAAATTTAAAAAGGACAATTTGTCCTGGGATAAGCTTTCCGGGTCGAATACAGGACACTGTAATTTGGGGGTAACCTTATAATGCGAAGTCAACAACTCCGAATTAGTAGTTACCTGGGGAATATTTTTTCTAGCTTCTTCCAATTTGTTCGTTTTAGAACCAAAAAAATGAGTAATTCTGGAGTGAAACCAGGTTTCTTCTTTAATATGTTGGCTAAGAATATCATCATCATCTTCATTTTCAAAATAACCATTAGTTATTTGCTCATTTATTGACTCAACAGAATTTAACAACTCACTACCCTTATCGTTTTGAGCTGCTAAAGTAATTCTATCCAAAGGATTTTTTCCTTTAACATATAGAACAATTTGTTCAATAGTATCCTTTAAACAGTTCCTTCTTTTCAATAGCAGATTTAACTCCATATTTAAAATACATTCACCATGAAACAGAATAAACTAACTGAAATGTTCGAAGACAAACATGCAACGACCACGGTTTACAAAGTTTAAGGAAACAACATGCATGCACCACAATAAAAATTTACTCTGTGAACACAAAACGCTTCGATTACTATCGCAGTGTCTAAAATTTCTTTTATCCACTACAAAGGAACAGCAATATGCATAGTGTGGAAAAATAAAAATTGAAGAAAAAATAAAGTGGAGAAAAAATAATTTTTTCTCGAGAGATATAGTGTCTCCTGTGCGTCAGTGTGAAGGGTGATGTCAAAGACCAAAATTTAAATGAAAAATTAAACTGTCAATCAAATATAAATTTTACCCGCATACGATCTTAAAGTAATATATTTAAATTACAATTTAATACACTAATAACACACAGGACCAAACTCCCGATTTCTTTCTCGGCTTCTTCAAAGGAAATCAGCAATACGCAGGCTGCCACTCGTTGTCCCTTGTGGACCTCCAACAGCGTTTGCGGAACCCACTTGCTCAGTTTGTACGTCTTACCTAGGCGGTGCAGGTGAAGTCTAACTATTTCATCGGAAACATTAAACTGTCTTGCAAGTTCACCACACGTTAGACTACTGTCCTCTTCAATGGCCGCCTTCAGGACTCCGTCATTCAAGACCTGTGGTCGTCCACTGCGAGGCTCATCATGAAGAGACAAATCTCCCGACTTGAATTTTCGAAAGCAACGCCTTGCAGTACGTTCATCCGCAGCACTGTCCCCAAACGCTTGACATATGCGGCGACTTGATGCAGCTGCTGATAAACCCAATTTGAAGTCGTAAAGCAAACAGCCCCGAACGAGATCTCTAGACACTTCCATCCTTCTCACAGCTGTCCGGCTTATAACTGATGGCCGGGCACGGTGTGCGTGTTTTTTAAAACGTCTGATGTTCCTACTTCCGGCTGTCCGAATTTGAAAACAATTGCTACACGCATTTCGTATATATTTCAAATTCATTCAATGACTAATCAAAAAATGGACAGGACTTTTTTGGTTACCTTGTACATTCACACGCACAGTGAACTGTCTGTTATCAAAGCCAAGCGAACTATTCAGAACTTTAACATTCTTCTGCACAAACAAAGAACTTTCAAATTCAAACATCAAACATTCTTAAACACTAAACAAATATCAACAAAAGAAACTCCTTACAACATACACTTGTATTTCCCACACGGTACAAGGGAAATCACTTTTTACGACTTAATCTTTATTGTCATTGTATATGCATTTGTTTCAATATACATTTTACTTGTTGATCTTTAAATCATCTCTTGTTCTTTTCTGTGTTTTCTTTGCAAATTGAATGTGGAGTGTTAATGATAAAAACGCAACCTTCGACAAAAACCTTCTGATAATTTCTTACCAACACCATTAGCGCCCCAAAATTGGTGACGCCAACGTTAACCGTTACATAATTGGTCACTCCGACGTTTCTTAAAAAAGAAAACTGACGTTTGGATTATCGTCTACATCCACGAAGAGAAAATTATACAAGAGAACTAGTTCGCAGAAATTTCGACTTGGCGCGAGAAATATTCCACACCACGTGCTGTTACACAAAAATGGCCGATCAACCTGCTCACGAGACAGCCGTCGTCTTGACCTTGCCAGTGTTCGACACCACGCACGTAAACGTTTGGTTTGCGCAAATTGAGGCAATCTTTCAAGCCAAACACATTCACTCACAAACGGCACGATACGCGTACGTTGTGGAAAAACTCCCACCAGAAATAGCTTCAGATGTGTTGGGCTTACTGTACACTGTGCCGACGCATAACGCTTTTGACACGCTGAAGGAAGCTATTATTTACCGCACGGGCAAGTCCCAGGAGCATCGCCTCCACGATTTATTCAATACAATACAATTGGGCGAAAACAGACCTACCCAGCTACTTAGATAGACTGAAGAATTTATTGGGAAAACACACTATATCCGAGTCCTTGTTCAGAAAACTCTGGCTTGACAAGTTACTAGTTCAGACTTCACAGATACTAGCTACACTTCCCGATGATTTAGACATGCTTAAAACTTCTGAGATTGCGGATAAAATTAACGATGTTGCAGTAGTCAGTAGTGTTGGTACTCAAGTATCGCACGAAACAACTATGGCAGATACAGTTTATCAGCTACAGCAGCAGCTTGAGCGACTGACGACGCAAATAATGTACCTACGTAGAGGACCAGCTAAAAACTCATACAAGTCCCGGCGTCGTTCCAACTCTTCTTCTCGTCCACGACAAACTACAGTATGCTGGTACCATCACAAATTCGACGACTCGGCAAGGAAATGTACAAAGCCGTGCTCCTTCAAACAGCAAACAGAATTCAAAGCAACTCAGAAGGCGGAAAACGCCGGCCCCAGCAGCGCGTTAAGGCGGCATCTGCTGTTGGGGGCCGATCATCCAACCGCCTATTTTATATCAGAGACAGGAATTCTAACCAGTCATTCCTCGTCGATACAGGCGCACAAATCAGCGTGATACCACCCAGGCCTACATTTTCCAAAACCAAATCTTCAGTTACTCTGCGCGCCGCGAATGGCACACACATTCAGACCTACGGACAACAGTCTATGACACTAGACATTGGTCTACGCAGGAATTTCAAGTTGCTTTTCACTGTCGCTGATGTTAGCGCCAGACAAATATAAGACAGCGAAAGCTGAATTCCAACACTTGCTGGATCTAGGGATCATACGTCCGTCCTCAAGCCCTTATGCATCTCCTCTTCATATGGTTCCAAAGGCACAGGAAGGGGCTTGGAAGCCATACGGTGATTACTGCAGGTTAAACACTCAAACGGTCCCGGACAAATACCCCGTACCCAACTTGGCAGACTTCGCCATTTCTCTACAGGGGGTTACAGTTTTCACAAAATTAGACTTGCGCAAGGCATTCTATCAGATCCCCGTTGCCGAAGAGGACATACATAAAACCGCAATCACCACCCCTTTCGGTTTATTCGAGTTTTTGCGAATGCCATTCCGGTTACGAAATGCTGCGCAGTCATTTCAACGTTTAATAGATGAGGTACTACGTGGATTACCCAATTCCTTCGCATATATCGACGACTTGTTAATCGCCAGTGCTGACATGAACGATCATCGACAACACGTCAAACAAGTTTTCGAACGGCTAGACCATTATGGCCTTAAAATAAATCCGGAGAAATGCGAATTTGCAGTTTCTAAACTTCACTTTCTTGGGTTCGTGATAGACAAAACAGGAACAACTCCACTACCTGATAAAGTCAAAGCAATTAACGACTTCCCCCAGCCTACCACGCTCCGACAGCTTCGTCGCTACCTAGGACTAGTCAACTACTATAGACACTTTGTTCCCAAGTGTTCTCAGAATTTAGCACCCCTTAAAGACCTGCTCCGTGGTCAAGGAAAAAAAATGCTACGATACACTGGACCAATGAAGCACTTGAAGCTTTTACAAAATCAAGCGAAGCCCTAGTGAATTTCACTAAGTTATCTTATATCACCAACGATGCCTCGACACACCTTTCGCTAACCACAGACGTGTCGTCTGACGCAATAGGAGCGGTGCTACATCAACATGTTCATGAAAATACGTTACCAATTTCTTTCTTTTCGGTAAAACTTACCCCAACTCAAAAGAAGTACAGTGCTTTCTCTCGCGAGCTGCTCGCAATTTACCTGTCTATAGAGAATTTTCGACGCATTTTGGAAGGCAGAAACTTTACGATATACACCGATCATAAACCTCTGACCTTTGCTCTCAATACGAAGTCCGAAAAATATAATCCACGTGACTATAGGCAACTGGATTATATTGTGGAATCATCCACGTTATCCTTCACCCCTACTAGCAGAACAATCCATTTTTACACCCACACACACCTGTTATCCAATCAGAACACTAATTTCAGCAACTCAGTTTCTCATTGGTTAACAGCCTAGAATGCACGTGAAAAATCTCTTTGGCGCTCAAATTTCTTGAGCCTATTTTTCTAGCTAAAAACATATAAAAAGAAAAACTCAACCTGCTTAGTTAGTCAGACTCCAGCATCCAGAGAGACGCCAAAACAAATTCACGCAATTCAAAACCTTGATCTTCCCGCGCAAATCAAACTCTGACTCAACAACTATTTGGCATAATTTTTCTCTCTCTGTCAAACAAAAAACTTTACAAACTTCAGTTATTATACTTCAAAAGTGACTTTTTCCATCACTACGAAACAAGTATTAATAACTCAAAACATTTCATACAAACACAACTAAAGGTACTCAACTTCGGTTGACTAAAAAAGACAATTGTACATAAACACTTGCTCAAAGCAACACCTGTTTAAATTTCGAACAAAATCTTATTGACACGCTCAAAAAGTTTCTAACGTGCTAAAAATCAACACACCAGATACAATACATCAGCACAAAACATTTAACAGTTTTTTTACTCATTTGTATATATTCTAATTGTATATAAACCATTATTGTTTGCATTCAATTTGCCTTGGTTTTCTTAAATTTTGTTTTTACATGATTTGTTCAAAATTAATGAATATTGTTGAGGATTGAATTTTATTGAACACGCCTTCACAAATATTTTTCCTTCTGATTTTTAACATACATATTCACTAATCCTCAACAATATCTCACAGTATACCACGGACATACGACACATCAAGGGGCATGATAACATTGTTGCAGACACTTTATCCAGATCATCTTTGTGTAATAATGTGCAGGACACTTTGGACATCGAGCAGACAAGGGACGCAACTCTGCTAGACTCTCTGAAGGACTCGTCGCTCCGGCTTGAGCAACATCCCTTACCCTTCAGTACCAAATCGATCACCTGTGACACCAGTTCACCCAACCCTAGACCCCTTGTTCCAACCAGCATGAGGAAGCGAATTTTTGAACATTTCCACTCATTTTCGCACCTGGACGTAAAGCTACACTTAAACTCATAGCGGAACGCTTTGTATGGCCAAACATGAGAAATAATATAAAAATTTATATACCCAATCCTGTCTGATCTGTCAAAAGACGAAAATTCAGAGACACATGAAATCACCACCCGTTAACTTTGCAGTACCTGATGGCCGTTTTCGCCATCTACACGTCGACCTGGTTGGTCCGTTGACCGAAGTACACGGACACCAATATATACTAACCATCATTGACAGATTTACAAGATGGCCAGTAGCCATCCCTCTCAATAGCACAACCGCGGAATCTGTTGCTAAGGCAGTGTTTCAACACTGGATCTCGATTTTCGGGTGCCCTTCGATTGTTACGACAGATCGCTGACCACAATTTCAATCTCAACTATTAACTGAATTTACAAACCTCCTTGGTGAAAGACATATCTCAACCACCTCATATCACCCATGTGTCAACGGGTTGGTTGAGCGTTTTCACCGTCAATTAAAGGCAGCTCTGACTAGTTCCTGTACTGTAAACCAAACCTCATGGATAGAGAATTTACCATTATTAATGCTATCCCTTCGCACCCAAATCAAGGAGGATCTACATTGTTCGCCGGCTGACCTTGTCTTCGGACAACAATTAATACTGCATGGCCAATTTCTCTCCAACCACTCACCATAGGAACCTACTAAGAATTTCATCAAATATTTTCAAAAGAGAATGCCATCGCTAGCTTTTACGCCTACCCGATTCTCTACTAAAGATATATATGTTCCTCCGTCGCTGCATGAAAGCGAATTCGTTTTTGTCCGGCAGGATGCAGTGAAGAAACCTCTAACACCACACTACGCTGGCCCATTCCGAGCCCTCGCCCGGGATGAGAAATACTACACTCTTCAGTTAAATCAAGGCAAATCTAACGTGTCCATCGACCGTCTGAAGCCTGCCTATATTGAATGCAGCGCAAAGCCCAGCCAACGACCGACCCCATCAACGTCACTAGACAATACTCAACCTGCGACTTCACAACAACAACAGCAGACGACAAAAGGACGTACGGTGCATTGGCCTCAAAAGTTTAAGAATTACATTACATATTGAAAACTCTTTGATTATCATCACATTTTCCAATCTGGGGGGGGGGGGGGTAGTGTAGTGACGCCTACACACACCACGCCCACAATTTACTCAACAGCAAGTGGACAATAAATAAGCAGTACTATTCATAAAGACAATTTACGCATCGCACGAGCCGCATAAAAATTCCTCGTGTTTTGTTTCAACCAAACTAGCTATAGTAAGAAATCAACAATTAGTCGATTTTAGGCCAATCATAGAAATTGACACTTTCTTCAATATTCTTCCCGCGCTCGTTCTGGGAGCCTACTTTATTGTATAAAAGCAGAAGTTTAAGGAAGAAACTTCAGTAGAATATTAAATTCCGCAACCAAAATCTCGTACGTGTATTCTCGCAATTTTCTACACCCCCCCACTCACACACACATTAACTACATTCACACACACAGTGAACTGTCTGTTATCAAAGCCAAGTGAACTATTCGAAACTTTAACATTAACAGCCCCGAACGAGATCTCTAGACACTTCCATCCTTCTCACAGCTGTCCGGCTTATAACTGATGGCCGGGCACGGTGTGCGTGTTTTTTTATAACGTCTGATTTTCCTACTTCCGGCTGTCCGAATTTGAAAACAATTTGCATTTGCTACACGCATTTCGTATATATTTCAAATTCATTCAATGATTAATCAAAAAATGGACAGGACTTTTTTGGTTACCTTGTACATTCACACACACAGTGAACTGTCTGTTATCAAAGCCAAGCGAACTATTCAGAACTTTAACATTCTTCTGCACAAACAAAGAACTTTCAATTCAAACGTCAAACATTCTTAAACACTAAACAAATATCAACAAAGGAAACTCCTTACAACATACACTTGTATTTCCCACACGGTACAAGGGAAATCACTTTTTACGACTTAATCTTTATTGTCATTGTATATGCATTTGTTTCAATCATCTCTTGTTGTTCTTTTCTGTGTTTTCTTTGCAATTTGAATGTGGAGTGTTAATGATAAAATCGCAACCTTCGATAAAAACCTTCTAATAATTTCTTACCAACACCATTAGCGCCCCACAGTATAAAGCCTCTTGGGTTCAGGGAGGTGTAGTGATATATAAATGAGATACTGTATAAAAAGCAGTATCGCTATACCTACGGGGGAGTTATCTTCTCTTGACGAGACTACATTTGTCAGTGAGAATTCCTCTCATCATACTAACTTATGTATCCATTAAACCCGGCCTTGTGCCACATGCAACCCTCGTGGTGGGGTAGCTAGATATCACTAACTTATGTATCGGTTTATAAATTCTTCATTTTTAAAATAAATAATTATGAATTTCAAATGTTTTTGCATGAGTTTCCGAAAAATGCTATGCAAAAAAAGTCCTTTTTTATGTTACAAAAAAAGGTAAAATTGGTTTTAAAAATTCAGAAAATCTACAAAGACAATGTTAGCACATTTTCAAATTTGATATTTATAAATAACACTCAAACTGCTAAGTAACTTCGCCTAAGAAGACCAATAATTCTCTAAAAGTCAAGGATTTGACACTGTATCGATATTATAAACAGGACCCCTTTCTAAATCGATAAAAAATCATTATTTTTTTCGATTCTGACAAGTGTTGCGGATTAAGGAACGTTTGAATGCTTATCTACAAAAACAAAAAAGTATTTCCCCCAAAAAATGTTCCCCTTTTTTATGAGTGTACCAGTAATATAAATAGTGCCGATATAGTTTTTTTTAACAATTCAACTCATTTTTAATGATTTTTATCGGACAGAGCAAACAAAACTAACAACTTTTTATCTCACTAGTAATTGCACAATTTCCAAAACATCCGCACCCCAAGAGAGTAACTAGAATAAAAATTACTAAAAAGTATAAAGCACAGATGTCATAAAAAAAATGCCTGTACTATTCATCTTTAGTCTATCAATTAAAATAAATATATAAATTTTGAAGACGGCTTACACGCAACTCGTCACAGAAAACTCGTAGTGTAATTAATTACGTTTTTATAAAGAAAGATAAACAAATGTATTTCTAGAGAAAACATTTTTTTAATGACAATAACGAACTCAAAGCAGACACTTATCAGCTGACTGTGTGATAATTACATTTTACGGTAACAAAATCTGTTATTACTTCATGGTGACATGTGCGTTTAACATTGTCAACGCTAACAAATCACCTGACCAGCACCGAAGCACTTTAGCCATGAAACACGTGTTTATTGGATACGTCAGCAAATTACGTTGTCGCCATTGCCCTTCCGTAGGCGAAACGCAGTTAACGTATTGCATTGAATGGGAATCTGCGTACGCATGCGCATGCCGGCCGATGACGTCGTCGAAGCTAATGTCTGCTAGGAAAAAGAGGAAAGAAAAGATTAGTAGTGAGAAGCACATATTTTGTACGGCTGCTTGCTTTTTTCCCCCCTCTTACTGCTGATATTTATTACGGGTTGAGCTTATCGTCTCTTTTTTCCACAGTGGCTATTAAATAAGCTACTTTTTCTATTAAAGTAGCAACAGAAAAATAGCAATGAAAGGAAAAAAAAATTAAATTTGAACATAGCTACGTTATTCAGCCGAAATGTAAATGGCTTGATTTTTATGAGCGGCCGACTATTTATTCATTTTAGGATAGAAAAGAAAGGAAAATGAAATATATTGAATGACAACCTAACGATTCGTCGTATTCCACTTGAACGATTTCTTCTTAGTGTTCCGCTGGCTCTACAGTTGTTTGTTTTTTCTTTTTTTAATCTTTACCTGGAAAATTTCATCTTTAAAAAAAATACACCAGCACCAGAGGATTTTTCTGCTTAAAAAGTGGTTAGTGACTTTCTTTTTTATTTATTTTAAATTTGTTTATTTATTTTAAATAATGTCAATTTATGAATTAAATATTTCCTTCACTGGTAAAATTGGTTTTAAGACTCCACTAATGTCCAGAAAATAAAAATCTCCTTGCTTTTTAGGTTACGTATTATTCGGTATTACAATTATTAGTTATATTTTTTATTTACTGTTGGTTGGTAATGTGTTCATGTGGAAAGGTTTGTTTTTTTTTCTTTCTTTTTTTTGTAAACATTTGACTGTTGTAGTGTAGTGACTTAAAAAACGTCTCCTAGCGAGATTAATTTTCATAAAAGTTTACAAAAATAGAATCTCCTTTTGTCCTTTTTTATCCCTAGTTTTACTTTTGATTCTCTTTTTGACTCGTAAAACTAACTTGAATATTGTCATGAAAACGCTTTTTCTGTGTGTAGAAAGAAATATCCAAAGGAAAGAGGAGAAAAAGATGTTATGTTTTTAGTTTGGTTTATGTTATTTTCTTACTTTAACCATCATTAAATCAATCAAGCTTTTTTTTTTATTTCCTGTTACGTAAAAAGGTGAAAATATTGTAAGTTACACCTGTATTTTTAAATTATTAGCGGAAAACAAAAACTATTGATCCGATGAATTTAGGAATTACAAATCAAACATCTGTTTCATTACAAAATGTTTGTAAAAATAAAAGCATCTTTGTGAATGTGCTTTTTTCATCAAAGAAAGTATCCCTTTAAAAACGTAGAGAAAAAAAACAATTGGAAGAGAAAGAAAGTAAAGGCATTTCTTGTGAACAGAAAGGGAGCTGCTTTCTTTTGGTAAAAAAGATGGTCATTTAATTGACTTTGTTGACTTATAACCACCTCTGATAAGGATGAATTGTAAAATAATAATTTTTGAGAAAGTTAAAATAAAAATAAAATCCCCCGCTGTTAAAAATCAGGTTCAGTCTTTTATTCATTTAAAATTTAAATGTTTATTTCTGTTTAAATGCCAAACAAATCAACGTGTAAAGTGTATGGACGTTGTTAAAGAAACTGGCTTTAAAATTTAATAAATAAAACATGCTTGACAGTTGTACTGTGCCTCATATTGTGAATTTTGTTATGAAAGAGAAAGCCTTTGATAGAATATTTACAACGACTTTTAACGTAACAAATATGAAAACCTCCCATAACAACTCCACCTGCTTTCCCTTTTTCTTTTTAGATGCAATTTTTGTAATTAGTTGTTTTTTTTCTTCGTCATGAGACCTAACTCCTCTCTTGGGCTTAAAGATCATTATTTTTAGTCTCAGTTAAAGAAGTGTGTCGAATGTTATAAAAGAAAAAAAAAGTACAACTAAAAAATAAAGAAATTCGTCATCTGTTTGAAAAAATTAAACTTGAAAAAGTCTAAAAGAGAGAAAAAAAAAACCCCGCTCCAACTAAAAAATGTAAATAAAACAGTAAAATTTAAATATTAAAAAAATACTTTAATCAAATGTTTATTATTATTGATGAAAATTTTTTATCCACCTTAAAAGAGTCGTTAAATTGACAAAATTTCATTTTTACACCTAGTTCAGTAGATTAATGTTCGAATACTACTCAACTTAAAGATCGTTTCTTTGTCGTTTGCTTTCATTATAAAATTTATAAATTTATAAATAATAAGCAAGGATATTTTTTTTCAATAGTCTTCTCTTGCTTGACTTGGTTTAAAATGAATAGAATACTTTGGTGGAGGTGAAGATATACTTTTTTTTAGTTTTGTGCCGTCATGTTGCTTTTTGCATCTCTAATTCATTTCTATTGATTTGGTTCTTTAATTCAATTATTTAACTAATTTAATAAACGAAGAAAAAGATTATTATTATAGATTTCATTTCTATGGTGACTTGTTTTCAGTATCAGTCTTGCTCTTCTTAGTCTACTCTTAGTCTTGGTTATTTTCTGTGCAGTTTTGTACAACAATAATCCAAAAACCAAAATACTTGTTATTGACTGACAAGCACCAATCAAGCTAGTTATTTAATAACGAAACAATACGCTACACACCACCAATGTAATGACTAGAGATGTGGTTTCTGTAAGACAGCCGCATTAGCTACAAATTCTTGAGGAAAGGTCTGATGAATTGAAGAAATCTTTTTCATAATTGTTTTATGATTTTTTTTATTGTCAAGTCAGCAGTATCATTTGGTGTATGTGTATGACTTTCAAAATTTGCTCATCAATACTAAATTTCTTGTACATTTTTTTAAGTTGACTGTCTCCACGTTTTAAAAATAAGTTTGTGTATCGAATTTATTTGTGACGCAATCTCAATAAGATGATTATTGCGTACTCACAATTTGACCCTTTAAGTTTAACTGATAATGATTGTGACCCTTTTAATTGCATTGTTGCTGCTATTTATCGTCAAAAAAATTTACTTTTTACTTTTCCTGCGTTAAAAATTCTCAAAAATTAAATCTATGAATGCATTATTTTTATAGTTTGTGTTCACGGTTCAGGAAATTATATATTGTCACATTATGTATTTGTCTTAGAAAAATTTCAAAATCTAATCAAAATATTTAACACTTGCTGCGAACTATGGGTGAATGAATTTTTAAATGAAATGATAGGTGAACAAAATCCTCGTTTCTCTATATTAATTATCTTTTTAAGTTGTAATAAATTTAAAAAAGGCTTCTTTTTTTTTTTTTTTTAAGATACATTCACTTTTATCACCTTAGATATTTAAAGGTTGGCAAGGTGTGGCATAGGGGGTTGCTATTCTACAGCTATGCCATATCCGGAAGAGTCTTCTTCTCACTTATCAAGTCTTTCTTGTCAATCATCAGGTAGATAGATGCACGAAAGTCGTTGTTAGTAGCCAGTCTTATGAAACCCATGAAAAATAGGATCCTTCATGAGATCGCTAAAAAAGAGCATAGCATGATGAAAAAGACGCCAAACTTGACGAAAACAAAATGTTATCGTCTATGTTTGTTATTAAGAAGAAAAGGAAAGATCAAAGTATTTGGGGGGTATTTTTTTTACATTTTTTTAATCGTTCCTAGCACGTCCAAAGTTTTCGTTAAAAATCTTGTTTTTTTTTTTAGTCAGCAAAATTGACAGATAATCATGTCAACCATTTTTTCCATCTTATAAAAAAAAAAAAAATCTCGGTTTGAAAATCTTTTAAAAATCAATTATAATTTTTTCAAAACTTATATGTACAGTAATACATAAGAAAAAAACATTTTTGCCATGACTTTAAAAAAGGAAAACATATTTATAATAAGTTCCATCATTTGTGAATAATTTCTGAAAGTTTCATTAAAATCCGACAATTATTTTTTTTTATTTTTGCAAGATTTTTCAAATTAATGTCTATCATACAAAAAAAAAAAAACGTGCTAAAAATTTGTTATTTTACTAGTTCTGGTGATACAAAGAGAAACAAGGTGTTTTTAATCAAAATTTAGAATGTTCTAAAATGAAGGAAAAATTTTTTTAAATAATTAAAAAATACTTTGATTTTTCCTCTTAATAACATAAACATTTAGACGCTAAAATTTTGTTTTCAGTTGGTTCCTTGTATCACTTCAATTCTCTTTTTCCAACCTTAACAGAGTTCAAAAGTATTTATGCAACCTTGTGGATGATGAACAATTTTCCACCCTACAACTTATTTCCTACAAACAAAACATGGCTATCCTTTTGCTACTCTATTACTACACCAGTTTGGCAACTACCTACCATTCCATGTATACAGGGTTGAATCAACCTCATTCCCTTTATATTTCATTGGTAAGGAGGAAGTTGCACTTAGAAAGTTCCTTTCCAAGAACTGTTACTTTGTGGAACAGATTCCTGAGAGGATGCTTCAATCATTACTATCTTAACCTCTTAAGTCTAGAGCTAACCTTGATTCAAAGAAGTTATCTATCCTTATCATGTCCTTATAAATCTGCACTTCTTATTGATTTATAACAACCTCCTTCAGTAATCCTCTAGCTTCAGTGGCTTTTGGGCATTGTATTGGGTGAACAATAGTGTATTTTTTTAAAAGAATGTAATTTTACTTGAAAAAAATTGATCACTAATTGCTGGAAACAACAAAAATTAAATTCTATAACATTCATTCTTTACTGATTCATAAACAAATTTTGTTTACATGGTTGCATTAATTATTCATTTTATTTTTAAATGATAACCAAATAACCACATGGATTTGTACGTTTATAAAGTACATTTGCACCTGAATTGCGTATTTTGGGTTATTTTCTTGAATAATAAGTTTTACTAAAATGTCTTGGCTATATGAAACAAATGTCCTTCAATAGATATTTGTAACAATTTGATTGCCTACTATTTCATCTGTAGCACTTCTTATAATATATTTGACTCCAGTGAATTTCAAGTGTTAGTCCTGTAATCTACATATAAACCATACTTACTGTTACAGAATTAATTAAAGGTTTCATAAGAACATTAAAAAATAATGCTTATGAAAACACGTGAGAAAGAATTCTCTAACAGCCTTTGACTAAGTGAATATTAAAACATTTTGAACATTCACAGACTGATAAACCTAAAAAAATCTTTTAAACTTACATTCTTATCACTCAATTTATAAATATGCTAGTAAAATCATACTCTGTTCTTAAACATTATAATGTGTCTAAGTAGCAGCTGTTGATCTTTACTCAAGTGTTAGTCTTTGATTTCTATAACATTCATACTTTTTCCTCTGGCCTATGAGGTACTTATTAATAATCAATTGTAATAAGTATGTAATCAAATTATTATTGATTAATGTTGTTCAGCTATGGCTTCTGTTTAGTAACTTGACTGCTTTGTCACTCTCATCTTCCTTTGGTAACATATTTCACTACAAAACATCCAGTACTTGCACAAAATGAAACAATAAACAGTCCACTTTGTTTATATAGATTGTAACATTATATTTTTGTCTTGTCCATTGTTGTGTTGAGGTTTTAGTATTAAAAAATAGACTCCATAATTTAAAAAAAAAAAAAGTTGGTGTTTGTAAGTTCTAATATAAAAAGACTTTTTTTGGTGCTACTATATATCTACTGAGGCACTTGCAACCTACCATAAATGACAATGCATTCATTATTGCTGGAAGATACTCATGAAAAACAATGACCTGTTTACTGTTCTTTTAAATGGCATTCAAATCAGTTTACAAACATTAAAATCACTATTTGAGGGTTTTTTTTTTGGTTTTTTTTATAAAAAATTGTTAATGATTTTAATGCATAGCCAGTTCACTGCCTTTAACCCTAACATATTTCATACTTCCAACAGTTGGTAAATATCATACCATAGTAGAAAATGAATAGTAAATATCATACCATAGTAGAAAATGGATGGTAGATATGCTAAAGTAGCACTATTTTTTTTAGTTTTTTTTTTTTTTTTTTATTGACAAGAAACAATATAACCTGTACATTCTACTTGCTCATATTGATTGATTTTTTTTATGGCTCATCAGCCCTTTGCAGGTTATTTAAAGCTAAAACATATTTCAGATTATTGGAGGTTGCTTATAGTACCTGGTGTTCCAAAATGGTCCCCCATCTAAGTATTGATTGGGCTTGATGCTGGTTAACTTCAGTGATAAACAAGAACCAGTGTTTTAAACATGAAATATCTGAGAAGAATGAGAGACTAAATCTTTCATGCATTCACTGTTTATTCACTTCTGGACTCAATTAATTCAAATTAATATCACCAGAATCAATTTATGTGCTTTAGATCTTTCTTCAAATATTCAATCTTGTTTCAAGAGTATGAGGGATTCTCTCTTTCTCCTATTGCATTTAACTTCCTGTTATTTGTTGTCTTGTTTATGTATATCCAAAGCTCAGCAAAGTTCACTTCCTTGTTTATTTTGCACCTAACAACATCCTTTGAAGCCCAATTCTGCACTTGGTGTCTTTGAGGTCACCTTTTAGGTCAACCCTCAGGGCTCCTATGTCTTGACTTTCTGAGGTGATTCCAAGTACAAAACTTACTTTGGTATCTCTTAGGATTAACATATTGGAGTTGCCACAGTTCAACACTTCTTGGACCAAGATTCCTGCTAGGTATTAAATTTGATTAAAACTTCTGATATTTCCTAGCAGCAGTCACATACTACACACATCCTCCATCCTTATCAGGTGGATGTATAGGTTTTGTTTTATTACATGAACTCAATTAGACCATCTATATGAATTGGTACTGGAATGAACTAATCTGATTTAAGAACTAT
This sequence comes from Acanthosepion esculentum, assembly GCA_964036315.1. Lineage (NCBI taxonomy): Eukaryota > Metazoa > Mollusca > Cephalopoda > Sepiida > Sepiidae > Acanthosepion > Acanthosepion esculentum. The sequence goes on along the minus strand of OZ038483.1, from coordinate 23,782,196 downwards.
TTTTTGTCATCATTTTTGTGTCAGAAAAGTAAGATTTTTTTTTTTTTCCTTATAAATTATACACCTGAAGAAGGTTGTAATGAATCTGCCAAAGTGTCATCATATTAACAACATAGGAGGAATTCCAGCATTCAAACAAAGCTATGAATATTCATCTCTATTATTGGTATTTAAATAATCCCTAATATTCTTTCTTATTTTTATTTTTTTTTCTTTATTATGGAATCAAATTTCTAAAAATAAACAAAAGTTTATTTTTAGAAATTTGATTCCATATTAAAAAATTGTTCTAAAGCTTCCTTCACAGTATACATTTGCAAACCATTATCATTTATTGTATTGATTAAAAGTTGATCACATTGCCAAGAATCATTATTCTCAAAATTTGGTCATTTGCTAATCTCTGTATGGTTTTTATTGTTGTTCTCAATTTTTGATTCGCTTTACTTTCCTGCATAGTCTAAAGTATTAATTCTGTTAAATACTTGTTTATCTCCCTTTATTTTTTTGTTGCATAGTAAGGATCTACCTCATCAAATTCAGGATATCTAGCCTGTTACATCTTTATCTAACTGTTCGTTCAATAATACTTATCTACTGAGAATTGTGTAGTTATTGGGAATTTAAAAAATAATAGTGGTTACTTAAGTCGACCAGCATAAAATAACTAAAATGATATCTGTTAATTGTAAAACTAATGGTAAAAAAAATTGTAAAAAATTGAATTGGCTCATTGATAACATTACAAGTGGAAAATAATTTGAATATATTTTTACGTGATTTTTATAAATGTATTAAAGTATCAACTTAATCTATTTTTTTTTTATTTTCTGCCACAAAATGAGGTGTACCTCCCAGAAAAATTCTAATGATGTCATTTATTAAATTAATGACAGCTTTTCTTCAAATTAATTGTTCTGCTTTCATTCATTAATTCATGTATATTTTTCACTTACAAAAGTAGGGATTCTAACTGTTCTTCTACTCTCCACAACTTCCTGTTTCTTGTAGCTCTTAAATTCTTTCTGTTATTTCTTCTGTGCTCTATTCTGCCATCCATTTACCCAAGCTCTCTATGTTATGCATTGTTTTCCTCTTACCCTCTTGACATATATTTTCATGATATCTCCATAGCAACACATGAGGTTAAATTTGAGCCATTAATGTTTATTCTGATTTACACAGGTTATGCTAAGTAATTGAAAATCTGTGTTAGAAAAAAAAAGAGCTGATTTTTTTTACCATCACACACTGTCTACATATGACTTTACATGTATGTAATGTATATAGGTATGTCTATGTTGTGTATGACTGTGTGACCGAAATGTGCATGTGTCATTTTAATGTACACACAAGCAAACACACCATTTGGCTTAGTTAGAAATCAGACATTTGAATAATACATTCCTATCCCACTCAGTCTAGACAATCACTACCTTGGGCTGAGTAATAAAATCAAAGTTAGAAAGAGACAAAAACTTTAAACACTAAAAAAAATCAGAATTGAATTTTATCAAACATTTTGGAAATTATTTGATAATAAACAATTTTTAAAGTTCTTTCTTTTTAATTTTACATTATTTTTAGGTTATAATTTTTAGGTCAGAATTAAAATATACATGTACACACAAAAACATACATACAGTTTGAATGAAATTGAAATGGGAATCTGTATCACAAGGGCTAATTTCCCTTTCTGGCTGGTAACAACATCAGGATAACAGGAAAAGAGTATAAGCAGGCCTTTTAATGTCATTTTTAAGAACACTGTATTTAAATTGAATATATTTTCTAATAAATGTATTTTAGTTAAAGAATTTAGATTTGAAATTTGATCATTTTGCTGTCAGTAAAGCATCAGGTACCAAACTAATAACTTATAGAGAGAAACAAAGATATTCAATAGAGAGGGAAAAAAAACAGTATATTTTCAAAAAACAGTTATATTCATGTTCAACTTAAAAAATACAAAAAATTATTCAATAAAATTGCCCTTGGCCTTAAGTACAATTTCATGTGATGTCAGAAATAACTGCATGCCCAGATCAAGTGGTCTTAGTTCATGTTGGTCATCATCTTCAGTGAGTCTTTGGAATTGTGGAGCCACTGGTTGGTCACTGTCTCAATGACACCCTAGATATAGCAGTCTAGGAGATTAAAATCAGGAGGGCTAGGAGACATAATCATGATAATTCTCAGTCAGTCACTATAGGGTTAAACAAGCGATCCTACTGGTTCATGTAGTCAAGCCTTGCTTACAGTTGAGCACTTTGATGTAGGCAGTGGCATTGACTCCAAGGCTTCACAGGAAGAAGTGAAATGGCATGATATGGCCTTCATTGCTCATGATCTCCCAAGATGATCACAGATGACATGAACATAGCATCATCAATGATACTTATATATGGTCTGCACAGAGCCATCTGTTGTTTCACCTTTCTCTATCTCCACAGTGGCATAGTTGGTTTAATGTGCTGTAGTGAACTATCACAAAGAGGCCCAAGGTTATGTATTTTTTGCAGCGCTAGAATAAGATCAAGAATAAAATAACTTACCTCCAGTGCAAGAAAATATTTGAACATGCCTCATAGTGTAAACTGTCCAACGGAGAAAGAAATAGCAGCTTCATGGGTCGCATATTTAAAATAGATCTTGGAGTAAAATTCTCTTTCACAGGATTATCTTTGTGCATATGCAAATTTTGACTGTCAATGATAGATAAAAATGGAAACAATGGGCGACAAGTTAGCGAGGAAAAGGACTGTTGACTGTTGTGGTGAATTGGCTGCCAGTGTTGTGGACAAGACAGAAAAAACTGATCATGGCTGATTGCTGTGTTGAATTGGCTACAAGTGTCACGGACGAGAGAAACAGAAGAAACTGATTACAGGCATTAATTGTTACAATAAGTTTAAAGTTTTTTTGTTTTTTTTTCTACATGTGTCATATGCATATGGGTGAAGAACCCAAATTGCCCAGTCTCTATGACCACTGTCATGCTGGCATTGGTATTTATCAATCTTTAGTGCAATGAGAATGGTGCTACTGCAGGTTGGAATTTCTAAGACTAAGACATTACTTTGTGAGGAGGGTGAAATTAACACACCTTTCCTCCTTATATAACAATGAAGTTTGTCCTGATTGACCAACCATGCATCACTACAACTACCATGTAAATTAGCCACCTACTTTAAGAACTGGGTCAGCTCATACTCAGCATTTACAGACAACATATAGAATTATATATCAACAATGACATTAGATCATCTTTCATTTATTACCTGCTGAAGGTATATTTTCAAATAACAAGGACATCCTGTATATGCACAGATTTAGTATTGAAGATTATTTTGAAGAAATTTAAATAGAATATTGCTCATATGTAACATTTTGATTTTACAAAATGTATTAAAGTATTTTTTTATATTTGATTTTGTGACCTTCAAAAGGCAAATAATGTTAAGTTTTTAAAATACATGATTATGCAATATCATTGTATTAAGTTATTGCCAGAAAAAATACCAAATAAACTGAACATAATAAGCAATTAATAATTTGTATTTGAGCAATCATTAAGTTGAATAATAGTTTTAATGATCATCTAATGCATCATAAAAATCTGAAGAATTTTTGAGTTCAGAAAATATTAAAAATGCTCATTAGAAAACATACTGTCAATGTGTAGCTAAGGGATGATTTTAAAAAATATAACCTCACTTCGCACTGTTCAAGTCACCATCAGAGAAGTTCACTTGGTAGGTTTACACTTTATGAAATATATTTTTATAATAATGTATTTCATTAAATTTCATACTGTTTAGGGTAAAAATTCATACAAGGTGCTATTCTTGACACCAGATCTGTAAGGTTTAAGACTGGTAACCAACATGTAAGAGTTAAACAAATGTTACAACTTACTGTAGAAAATTTTGAGTTCTGCAGAATTCCATTGTTATCATTATCATCACCAATCCTATGGCCAATGCAGTCATAGGAATGCTTCACACCTAAGCACCTAACCAGCTCCCTCCATGTGCCTCTGTTGTGTACCAATATCTGAACTTCTATGAATGATCTTTCAGCCCATTGTGATATTGTTAGCTCATTTTATCCTCTGTCTGCCTTTTCTTTTAGTTAAGGTGGTACCTTGTAGGGTTACAGTAAAAAGATCGTTGGCTCTTATGATATGACCATAACATTTCAACTTTCTCTACTTCTCAGTGGATATGAAGTCTTTTAATGAGCCTGTTTCTGGTCTGATGGTATCTCATACTGCATCATTTATAATATGGTCTGTGTAGGAGGTGCCTAGGACTGTTCTCATTTCTAATACTTGGACTTTTTATGATAATTCTGCTGTTAATAGCCAAGATTCACAGGCATATAGAAAGATTGATGTGGCCAGTACATGCAACAGTTGATTTTGATTTTAGGCAGATGTTCTTATCTTTTCAGATGGTTCTTAGTTTTGCAATAACTGGCATTGTTTGTGATTTCTATTTTGGAGCCCTCTTCATTGATAAGCCAAGATATTTGAAATGGCTCACTATTTTAAGTTCCTGACCAACATTTATCTTGGTTGAAAAGCCCTTTCTCATTGTTCATCATTAGTTATTTTCTTTTTGTTTTGTTTTTTTGCATTAATCTCCATACCATGCCTGGAAGATATTTTTATCCAGGTTCTTCACCAGATTGACATGTTCCTCTTCTTTATCACCTAGGCCATCTATGTCATTTGCAAAACAAAAGTTCTTAATGTTGCAACCTCCAATACTGACTGTGACCTGGTGTTCCTTAAGGAGATCAGTCATGATGCATTCAGATTAGATGCTAAAGAGTGTAGGGGACAGAAGATATCCTTGGCATACAACAACTGTTATGGGGAACCACTTTCCTATAGAGCTATGGACCAATATTATGCTGCTTGCCTTATCATACAGTTGCTGGATAGCCTGGATCAACTTCTTATCCATGTTATATTTTTTCATTATTACCCACAATGCTTCATGTCACACTCTGTCAAAGGCCAGTGCAGAGGATTTGGAAAGAGTTGGATGAGTTTAATGGTGATTATGAAAACTCACTGATCATTCTGATAAAAAAAAAGAACTCCAAATTTGTTCTCAGACACGGAAGCCTACATCAAGTGTCTTGAGGCGGTAGTTCTGTTCTGGGTCAAGAGGGTGGCTGCTGAAAGACCCTGTGTCTGGCAACATGACTCTGCATCATGCCACACAAACAGCAGAACCCAGTCATGGCTGCCATACAATTTCTGCAAGCACATTCCTCCTTACATTTGGCCACCTAACTCCCCAGACTGCAACCCCCTTGATTATTATTATGTGTGGGGCACAGTTGAGTGAGAGACCAACAAAACTCCTTGTAAAACCAAAGATGAACTGAAGGCAAGAATCATGGTAGCATTCATCATCTTAAATAAGGAGACCACCCAGAAGAGTTGCAGGAGTTTCCACAGTCATCTGGAGACTGTGGTTGAAGCCAATAGCAATTTTATTAAATAAATTTACTCTTTAGTATTGTAAGATATTTTTGTGTAATTTTGGTATATATGTCTGTTAAAATGAGATATCAGTATTATTTTCATTTTTGCGTAATTTAGACAATTTATCCATTGCACCCTGTATATTAATAATGCTAACATTTTTTTAGGTACTAAAATAACTACATATAGATACTGCTTCAGCCAACTATAAATTGTTTTGTTTAGGAAAGAGAAACAATTTAATCAATAGTCCATGATGCTTCTGAGATGGAAATATGTTAACAGCATAACAATTATACATAAAAAATTAGTGTATATAAGTTTTGTCTATATTTATATATATTTTTTTAATAATAAAAGCTTGGTGCACTATGCACAATTCTGCCAGCAATCTTTATTATCTGTTATTGAAGCTTCTTCCTTGTTTCGTTATTTATTTTGGCCACAGTACAGGTCTACATGCATAGACAAGTGTTTTTTCATTGATTATAGTATATTGACACGTTCAAAATAATTATTTCTTTAGTAGTTTAGCAAGATGCATATGCACACTTCATATTCATATTTCCTTTTTGTCTGCAACCAGAAGCATGTATAGAATTACAGGGAAAGTTAGTGGAATACTCTATATATCAAAACAAAAATGAATTTTTACTATAACTTTAAGAAAAGTTTGCAAGCATCCATAGATTATTTTCTTTATAAGTTGATAAACAAAATTGCTGACATTAAATGTTAATTTTAGTTTTAATTAAGAGGTACATTTTAAGATATACTGAAATAAATCTATTTGCATAAAATGCAGTATATATTCAGGATACCTAGACTAATTACAGTCAGACTGTTACTTGAAGCATTTTTTGGCAGATTACTTTGAAAAGAGATATAATATATAGTATCAGTGTTTTTTTTTTTCTAACTATACCCATAAAAGATCAAATTTCAGCATCTATAGTTAAAGTTGCTTTTTGTCCTGATATTATTTGGCATACAAAAGAATAATTGTGCTTGATGCCATTAAAAACTAAGTAAAAAAAAAAATGATTGTAACTAGCTACTAAGTGCATCCATAATCCATCTTAATTGAAGTTTTTTCTCATTTAATACAAATATAATTCTTATAGGTAATTGTTATACTAACTATTGCAGATTTTACAAGCACACAGCCAAATATCCATAAAAAACTTAGTTATGATTTGAAATCTGTTTTTACTGAGCCTACTCATCATGAGAATTAGTTTTCCAAACTGGTGTCACAATACTTTGATGTAATTCTTCTTATGGGCCTTAATTTTACATTCAATTCTTTTAATATGCATTTTAAATTATATGTTTGGTCTGATATATCTCAAAAATCTTTTTAAAAAAAAGTGTATTGCCAATAAAAAAAAACATTTTCAAAAGTTTTGTAAGTTTTAATTTATATACATGGGAGCATACCAGTCAGATTTCCATTATTTACATAAAGTTGATGTACTATTTGATGATACAACCAAATATTGATCATACTTTCAAGTATCTCTACCTATCTTATCAATGAATTAAAGATTTTAGATAAAATTCAAGTGCTGTTAATCAAAATGAATATTCACATATTATTTACATGAAAGGTATTTGTTTACAAATACATGCGATCAAATGTTTTAATTTTATATCACCATTCTCTTATGCTTATGATGATACTGAACTCACAATTACTATGCCACCATGGGAGCATTAAGTAGTATTAAACCTCATGCTTTTATTGCCTGCCTGCTGCTACCACTGCCTTGGTGTCATGCTTGACCACCTCCACCTGTTATTTTTCTTTATTTTTTGCTGCTTCTGAAACCTCTGTGATGCAAATACTGTTTACTAGGCATGCTTAGAAAAGTGGTAGCAATTTATCGCCTGTTTATGGAAATGTGGTACAATTTATCGCCTGTTTAGCAATAAATAAGATGATAATTAGGTGATAAACTTTTTTATTATTAACAAAACAATTGTTGTCTACTTAGTAAATTTTTTAGATGAAATAGTTGAATTAAATTTCAGAAACAACAATACCAAAATTAATTATGCTTGAATAAAACCCCTAACCCAGCCATAAGACATTTAATTCAATTAATTATTAATAGCTCCCATATGGTACTTATTTTTTATTCTCCAATGTTGGTGACTACCCTTTTCCTGCCATACATGATCAGCTATGCTTGATTTTATTGTCTCACTTTTTATTATAGCTTTCTGATGTTCCTCCAGCCTTATTTTGGGAGTTTTCTGGTTTCACCTTTTGTATTCTTTGCCACAATAGCAAGGGATGGAATACAAACAGTTCTTGGTCATATTCTCCTCTGTGTTAGACTTGATTCAGCAGAGATTTCTCAATAAGAATTAATATTGTCTTGATGTTGTATGGACTGTGTATCTTCTGAATCTTCTCTGATACACCCTTGGTGTCAGAGAGGTTGGACATAGCAGTTTTTTGATCCTCTTCCATAATGCTCTGTCTCTGCCTGCAGAAGCTAATATTATATTTGCAGGGTAGTTGTTATTCAATATATCCAGGGCAGTGATGACACAGCATTGCTAAGTGGAAGGCTTCCTAGACTGAAGCCAACAGCCAAGGTGGAGTGTTACCCTGATGGAGTCAATGACCATGTATCTGTGACCAAGATAAGCCTTGTCTGTGATCTGACCTGGAAACAAATATACTGAACCAGGTCTACTTTTTCCAAGACATACTATACATAAGTACCTATGTAGAGGGAGCCAATCGGGTGCTTCAACCCTATGACTGCACCTGGTTATGGGACTGATGATGATAATGTTATTCTAAATAGTTTGATTCTAATCATCTCCTGTTGGTATTTATCTGAGTCACTACATGATTTTGGCACAGTGTTGTAAGCATCACCAGACAATACCTTAACTTCAATTCCCACTATCAATATAGCTTAAAGAAAAGGATAATTTGATGCTTACAACACCATGCAAAATAAGAACAATTCACCCCCATAGATTAAATAAATGATTCAGTTTAAAATCCCATGAAGGTTAACCAGTTCAACTGAAGAAGGCCAAAATGCACAATGACTGAAATGTAATAATAGCAAAAATGATGAGGGCATTCATTCAACTGTAAATGATGTAAATTTGTTTTTCACTCTCTTAAATTCATCACAACGCATATTCATCTTAGTCACAGTCTACTAAAATCTATTAGGAATGATTAGTAAACATGAATCCATCTATATACCCAATTATCCTTTTCCATCATTTACTTTCTACTAATTAGTTCCTATGTCTTTTAGATTGTAAAAAAACTTTTCTGCAAATCCTTGAAACATATCTCTAAATTTAACTCCAGATTCTTCTCATACTAAAATGTTGATATAATTGAAAGCAAACTAGATTCTGATTGATATAAAGTAATTTGTAATTGGAGTACAAAGTTAATCATCTGTCTTTGTTTTCAATTTGAATTTTTTGTCATGAGTTGCAAGTCTAGGTTACAAAAGGTTGCTGAAAAGTTCTTGGCATGACTAAGAAAGGATTTTAACAAATTCAGTTTGGTCATTAGGTCAGATTTTGGAAACTGAGTTAGGACAAGTACTTTTCAGCACCTCTTTGTATCATCTTAGTACACTGCTGTTGGCTAAAACCATTATACCAGACAAATCATTAACCATCTTTATAAAGCCAATAAAGTAAAATTTGTTTCTTTAAATTTTTGCTATTATAAAGTATAAAATTCTATCTTATTAACAGGTTTATAAAATTGGAAAAAATGTTTTAATTTTTAATATAAAATTAAATTATACTTAGCTCTTCATAAATTACATAGTTATGGGTCACTACTGATTAAATTCTTTATAAGTAGACTTTATTTGTATCATTTATGCTTTTTCTTTTTTTCTTTTCACTTTCATCATTTGAAAGAATACCAAATCTTTAATATCTGTTTTGTTCAAACAGACTAGATTTTAGGTATTACAGTCAGAACTGGCAATTCTCATATCTAAAATATTTTTCTACTCATTAAGTGCTTGTTTTACTTGTCACTTTGCTATTAATGGAAAAATAAGTGTGTCCAACAGCAGCAAATATTTCAAATGCTTGAGATAAAATAATGCTTGATGTCCTATGAATTCTAAAGGAAGATAGCTGAATTCTAGTTTTAGCATTTTAATAATCTATATTTGTAGGCAAGAATCTTTTTAATATCCATTTACAAAAACAAGTGAAAAATGAATATTTTAAAGATAATTTACTAGCTGACATGGTTAAATGGTAGGATAATATATGCAGCCATTACTAAACAAATGTGAAGACTGATAAAAACATTATTTTGAATTGGTTATAAAGAAATAAAAATCATTGATAGCATTTTATTGGAATGATGTATCCCAATTGTTGTTTAGAATATAATGTCTGATTTAGAATAAACCTTTTATATTCTAATATATTATTATAATAGTTGGATGAAAATATATTACTCATTTCTAATGATTAAAGTGCCCTCTTTGTTAATTTTATATCAATCTCATTCAGAATTTAACAGAGCATTATATATCCCTTATTTTGAACATGAAAAAAGAGACACAGCATTTACTTTCTTTTGGTCATAATGTTTTTTCCACTGCTGACAATAATAACAGAACACTAGGGTGAAGGATCCACTTGTGATCAGGCAGTATGGCACTGGCTTCTGAAGTTCCATATTGGAGATACAAGTCTTAAAGATCAAGGTACTAGAGGACATCCATCTGTAACTAACGGTCAATATCTGAAAACACTAGTCAAACAAAACCCATGTCCAAATGTCTGAGAAATGGGTATCAGTATTTAAATAATATCGGACCATCTCAAGAAAATTGGCAAGGTGAAGAATCTCAGTAAATGGGATCCACATGAACTCCGTGAAAGTCAAAGAGTTTGACATTTTGAAGTGTGTTCAATGCTGCATCTTCAAAATTTTAATGGTCCTTTTCTTAATCAAATAGTGACTTGTGATGAGAAATGGATCCTTTATGACAATTATAAACTGTCAACTCAATGGCTTGATCATGACAAAGCATCTAAACCACTTTTGAAAATTGAAATTGTGCCAACAGAAGATTATGGTGATTGTCTAGTGGTCTACCATTGGTGTTTTCTATTTCTGGTTAGATTCCAGAAAGCTGTAGTTGGCTGGAATCTAACCAGAGCATCACTGCCAAAATTTACTGCCAGCAACTGAATGAAATATACATTTTGTTAAGCATAATGTAACCAGCACTGGTTAATTAACAAAGTCCAATTCTGCTTTATGACAATGCTCAGCCATATTATGCCAGGATGACACTGCAGAAGCTCACCAACTTGGGATATGAGACTTTGACACAGTCACCATAATACCTGATTTTTGATCCACTGACTACCATTTTTTTCAAGCATCTTGATAATTATTTAAGCCAAAAGAGATTCTGTTGTTGCAAAGATGCAAAAACTGCATTCTTAAAGGCATAAATAACTTTGTAACCCAATGGCAGAAATGTAGATGTTCTGGGTTCCTATTTTGACTGATTTAAACATTGTTTGAATATATTAATTCAGGAATAAATGTTGATTCTAAAATTGGGCATTATTTTACACACACACACACACACACACACACACACACACACACACACACACACACACATATATACACACACACACTTTTGGCAAAAAAAAAATTCCTGAAATACAGCTACATATTTAATATCTATGATCAGATCAAAAAGTGTCAAGACTGTTGCTAAAGTATGGAGTAAAACTGCTTGGCACAGATTGACCTTGAATTCTGTCACACATGCACACTAAGTTATAATGTTCTTGCTTACTTCTGTTGTTTATAGCAGCACTTGGAAGGAAAGTGTGTAGAGTGTGGTTGTCTTGCCACATCACAGGGCTTCCATCAGTAGGCATGGCAGAGAAAATTGAGCAGGAAATCTGAAATCAAATTTTTCCTAAAGTTTGGTGATACCCGTACAGAGACCTACACAAAGTTGCAGAAAGTGTATAGAGAGGAGTGTTTAAATATTTCCAAGATGACCAACAAAATGTTGACAATGACATGTTCTGGGAGACCTGCAACCATCAGAACTGATGAAAACATCACAGATGTGCATGCAGCTGTTTGGAAAGACTGTCAAATCACTGTGTGTAAGTTACCAGAGGATGTGAACATTAGTTACGTTTCAGTTTAGTCTATTCTAACTGATGATTTGAGTATGAGATGTGTGTCTGCTAAGTTTGTACCAAAACTGCTTGCAGTTGACAAAAAGAAAATTTGGTTTAGGCCAACCATCAAAGGTGATGTTTGATGGTGGCTTTCATATAGTTGGTTTGTGAAATTAGAGACACAATTCTTCCAGTTAATGTTTATACTTGATCAGAACTTTTACTGATAGAATTGGTCAAATTTATTAATGCCTTGTCTTTCTAGAGTTCCTGTCTTGCATACATAGAATAAGGTTAAAATGACAACTGCTTCATACCCCATGAGCTTCATTTTAGTTTTAGGATTTTGTTTCCAAAGATACAATAGTAATGTTTCCCAAAAGCAATATAGGCAGCATATATTCTGTTTCCTATATCTTTCTTGTATTTTTACTGTATTGAAAGGATACTTCCAAGATAGGAAAAGTAATCTACCTGTTCCAGGAGTGTGTACCAGATATGGTGCTGTTAAAATCTGGAAGGGCTCTTTAGTGCTTTGATTTTCTGAATATTGATGGTCAGGTCAAAGTTGTTGGTGGAACTTTTTTATTATGAGAAATTCATATAAAAGTACTGGATTATACTTTAATATTGTTGAAAAAGATAATTATTTTGATGTAGTAACAAAAGAAATGAGTTTTGCCTTCAGCATGATTTAAATAGAATCTCAACAGTTCTGGTTGATGGCCATAAAACCTTTTAAACCAGTCATTTACTCTAGTAACCCATTGAAGATTTAATCTATTAAAACCCTTCATGAATACCTGTGTGTATTCTTGCTATTATAAATATTCTGAAATATTAGTGTAATTTGTATTTATTTGATGTTCCTTAATTATTACAATAGATTTAAATGGATTACTAAGATTTTTTCAAATTTGGTAGTCTCTCTAAGTTTACAATCTTTTCTCTTTTATCAATGATATCATACTTACCAATATAAATCTGCAATAATTATGATGATACTAATAAAAATAGAAATAATATGCAGAGAGCTGTCTGGTAGTATCCCATAAGAGGGTTATTTGTGAGGAAGTCATGCTGAACACTACAAGTGCTGAATATCTAAACGTAAGGCACAATTTTCTTCCTTCCTTTCTCTCTTTCTAGTGTAGTTTCTAATTAACTGTTATCTATGAAAACAGTCTTCAATACACTTTATTCATTTTGTCTCTTATTTTTTATTAATAACCATGCTCTGTAGGATGGGCACTGGATTAAATTACCTTTTTTGTTTATTGTTATTGATTTAGGTACATTATCATTTAGATTTACTCAAACAGGTAAACAGTATGATTTCTCTGTTGCAAATGAATTTTTGCACTAGAATAAATGTTAAAATCAATCTTCTACAGAAGATTGACTCCAGTTGTAGTAATTGAGGTAGCTACATTATTTCTCATTGGATCCACTGGTTTGTATTCAAACTCGCATAATAATGCTTCAAAAGTTTAAAAGTAGGCAAGCAATTCAATTTTATTGGTATATTGTTACAACATAATCTTCCTACAACCATCATATTCTGAAAAGACAATTATGGCTTTAAAGATATTTTTCCTCTCTAGAAATAATACATTATGGACAGCTATTTAAGAACTAGAAGTTTAAGTTTCTAATTATTAATTATTATATGCTTGAATGTATAACAACAAAGATGAGAATACAGGCCTGAATAATAGGCATATAATATAATGTGAATTCTTCATGTAAAAAAAAGATTCTGATATAATTTATCTAATTATTCAGTTTGAAATTAAAATTAACTTAAAAAATCACACATTATGGCTGAAACAAAACTTATATAAACATATTGATTGTTTATTTCATTTTTTTGTTTGTTTAAAGTCTAGGTGGTATATAGTTGGGGGGTGTTTTCTTTAAATATTCAGCATTGAATATTTTTTAAAAGGTGCTTTAAATAATAGACTTTTATAAAGATGAAAATGGTGGCAGAATAATAATGAAAAATCAAGTGACTTTCTCTTTTCATGAGTGGGTGTTGTTTGCAATTTCTCTGTTTAAATGAACATTTTATGAATACCCAGTCATAAAAATGATCCTTGTCTTATTTATGAAAAAGACAATTAAGTTTTTTCAGGGGAAAAACAATAATGCTTATTCAATAAAAGAAAATATATTCAGTGTATAAAATCTTGTCATAGACTGAACCATTGTATTGACAATTTTTTTACATTATAATTATTTTGCAAGTCTGTATCAGAATTATTTTTTATAATTACTTTATTATTAGTCTATTGTTGAGTAAATTAATGCAATTTATATATCAAAGGAATTCTTTTGGTGAAGTGTTGTTGTGTAAATATTGTTTTATTTGGTTTTAAATTTCATACCACTACCTAATATATTTTCAAATGTTTAATAAAAAAAAAAAAATTAATTTGGTACTAATATGAACGATAGTGTGCAGCACTGTTTTTAATGTGTAAATTGTATTTTGTGGTATAACCAAATTCACTCTGACAAACACTGACAATAAATTTGAAAAAAGCCAAAACTAAGCATTTAAATTCCTTTGAAAGGAATTTTTGTACAAAAATCTGATTTGAACAGAGTATACCACACCTTTTCTGGTTATGGTTGATAAAACTAAAACATAAATATTGCATGCTTAGATTGCCATGTCAAGAATATATTTTTCAGACAAGTATTTCACAACGGATACTTTACTGTTAGTAAATTTAAAAATATCTGCATGACTGTATTTTAAATATATTTTCAGATATTGAATTCAGTATAATATTTCAAAGATGAATTTTCTATTCCAACTAGCATGCTCATCTTGGTTGTTAAAATTTTGGAGATTGTACCTCCATGTTCATGAGTGGCAATCCAGTCACATACCAGCAGGGGATGATCAGCATTAGAAGCACCATTAACAGTAATAATTTACTTATAATAAATAATAATGTACTATTAACTGCAAACATAAAATCAGTTTTCAGGAATAGAAGAAAAGTTGAAGGACAATAAATGAAAATGTTCTACACTCTGTCTACCATATATAAGGGGTGTATCTGAAAAGATTAAAAGGATCTGCAGTCCAAACAATATCAAGATGATATTCAAAAGCAGTTGAAACATTGGGGGAGATCTTTCCTAAACAAAGCTACAATTGACAGAAAACATGACCAAGAACTAAAAGTCACAATGGAGGAACAGTGAAATGATGTATTCTGAGGAGAGACATTGGAATTCTATGTTGTTGATAATAGTATGGAGGGGGAAAAGGTGGTCATCAACCCTTATTGAATGAAATTGAGATAATAGAGAACAAGTAGAGGATAAGAATCAGTGTTGGACACTGACGACCTCCTCAGTAGTCCTAGCATGGAGCTGAATACCATCTGGGAGACTGGTTAAGAAAGGGAAGTCTCTCACAGAGGCTCACCACCAGGGATGGGGAGGGAGACTTGCAGTAAGAGATATATATCCTATTGGATTAATGCCTAATATGGTTTCCTGGTAGTGCTTAAAAATCACATACTCTATTTCAGTAGATAAATGGTGAGTATTAACTGATATAAAATATCCCCTAGTAATGGAAAGCATAATAAGAACAACTTATCTCTGAACTGAAAGTGTTTGGTTTACAATTCCGAGAAAGTTACCAAGTACAGCAAGAATCAACTGAAGAAGACCAGAGTATAACAACCAAGATGAACATGCTGGATCAAATAGCAAAGATTATAATATGGTTATATTATGACAAATTTGTAATGTTTTTTTTTCTTTTTTAATACACCTCTAGAACTTGTTTCATTTTTCATTTTGATTACTTTTCCCACACTTGTATGCAAATGTTTTGCATAGGAATAATGCTTTTCTTAACAGTAATCTCTTTTGAAGATTATATATTACATTTTTAAAAAAAGCAAAAACTGAAAGACTAAAATTAAATTGATCAGTAGTAATAGACATTGTTTGCATTCATTAATGATCTGTTAAGCTACATTTTGTGTATTAACTGTTTTAAGGTTACTAAAATATTTACAATGTTTCCTTGTACTATGATCTCAAATTCTACTGTTGACTTGTGTTTTTGTCTATGCAATCATTTGATTTTGTTATTGAATTTGTGTGGAAGTGTTTTATTTTTTTAATTTATTTTTTTATGTATTAAATCTCCTTTAAATCTATGTGGTACTTTTGTAGTTTTCCTTATGAGCAGAAAAAAATAAGACAGAAGAATCTTTAACTTGATGGGAACATATATAAAGCAAGGGAATTGATAACAAAGAAATGAAAGAGTAAAAGGAAATGAGGAATTCAATTTTAGGAATTTAAAAAAGAAAATCATACAACTGAAAGTTTAAACTACGCTGAGGGCAATATAACTAATACACATTCATTTTTATATTTTGTAAAAAAAAAAATCATATTAGCAGTTTACCTTCCTTTTATGAATTATTTTAATAGATTAATTACCATGAGAGCTCTTAAACTTGACTCTTGCAAATCATTTACTCATATTTTTTCTTATTTGCTCATCTTCCAGGCTGATGGAAAAATATTTTACCCCATTGTAAAATATATCCTTCTCCTTGTTTCTTGAAACTCTTTTCAGATTCTATCATTCATAAAGGTAAGTTTTTGCATCTTATGACAATTTTTTTAATACAAAAACTGATATGTATTAAATTAGAAATTTCAATTGCTGAACCAATATAACCAGGTTAGTTTCATTTAAAGAGAAATCTATTGCAGTGGATAAAAAGATCAAACCATTTATTTTTTACCTTTTGTTGTATTACAGATATATATTGGGTTGGAACAAAAGTATATAGCAAGTTTTAAGTGAATTTCAAAGACCATAACTGGATATTTGTGCATTCATCCACATGTGTCATTTTGTTTCACTACCATTTGTCATCTTTGATGCAGTTTCATGATTACATCATCTCAGAACCTGAGCAATGAACTGATCCAAGTGTTTTATAGAGGTTTTCAGATAATTGAAGTTCTTCCCATTAGAAGAATTTTGTAGGGACTACCACTTATTTCAAGTGGTAATCTGAAAGTGCAAGTTCAAGTGAGTATAGTGGGTCAGTTCTGGATGCTTTTCATCAATTGCTGCTTTTAATTTGTCCAATTTGGAATATTGTTTGAATTCAATGTCTGATTGACCTCATAATACACAGCGCCCTTCCAATCCTACTAGATACACAGCATTACCTTCTTCAGATGCAAACCATTTCCCCGTGATATTTTTTGATCTACATTATTATAAAGAATGTATGTTTTGTCATCTGTAATAATTGTTTTTGAAAATATGTAGTTTTTGTTGCATTTGAGCAGAGAATTGCAGATGGAAATGTGGTTCATTACTTAAATTTTTTTTTCATGTTAAATCATGAGACACCCAAACATTGTACATATTCACATATCCAAGTGTTTTCAATGCTCATGAGATATGTTGAGTATCTCTGCAATTTCCCATTTTTGTGTGACTGAATTATTTTTAATAAGCATTTTGATTTAGTCATCACTAATAATTGCAGGCCTGCAGGAATATTTTCAGCCTTTGTGTTTGTCTTGTTTTGTTTTCACACATCCACATGTTGAGAGCACTCTTTCCCGACTGAGAAAAACTGGTGTTATATAGCTCTCCCAGTCCCAGACCCATGCTGACTATTGACTATACCTGCCCAGTATCATTCATATGCAAATAGTCAGCACCACCTACTAAGTAGAATGTCTTCTCTCAACAGCCCATTATGGAAGACGGCATAACTCCTGGTGCTTACAGCATCACATACAACCAACTCTGAGTATCTTATCGGTTTGGCCCGATTCTCAGTTACACTCCCCCCTGATCTCAGCACCAACATGCAAGGGGTGGGCATTTCCTTCTGGTGTCCCTTTGCAGGGGAGGTACTTCATCATCAGTGTTGTCGCTATCCATTTCCACTGTGGCAAGAGGTGCATAAAAACCTGAGAATCTACTTCTGGCTCCTCATCACCCATGGATGAATCCTCAGCATCGACTGTAGCAGTGCATTGGTTCCATACTAGTCAGAGGTCTTTAACATGACACAACATGCCATCAATAGGGTCAAATTGTGACCTTCCCAGTTGTAAATTTGGAGGTACATTGGTTCTGGGGTGGTCTCACCCATGTGCTCTGTCCATGGTGTTGGTGAAGGTACAGAGTCAGTGCCCTTGAGCCTAACCTCATAAGTATGAATTGCATTAGCTGGTGCAGTTGGGCTTGACATGTCATCCATCAGCGTCACATTATACCAATAAACAGCTTTTTATACGGGTCACTGCTTCCGTGCCGCAATCCATTTTATGGTTCTAGGGCACCTTTCTATTATCTCGTTTCTGGATGGTACATGCACACATCAAAGTGCAGCTAGATGCCTCATTCCGCCATGAAAGCCTTGAATAACCTGCTGGTGAACACAGTATTGTTGTCGGTAAGGATTTTGTATGGTGGACTTCTCTTACAAAATATCGACTGCTGAATAACACTCTCAGAATCTTGTTGTTATGGGTCGCCAAACAGAGAACTGTGTTGGCTCACAGTCAATCAAGGTCAGGTAATGACTGCAGTCATAATGTGTAATATCTATCTCCAGCCTGGACCATGTACTGCAAACCACCAGTCTTCCATTCTGCCAGCACACTGGTGCCGGATCTATGGACTGGCATTCAGAACATCATTCTGAATCACCATCTTGACAGTTGTGCTAGGTACGGAGGGATCAACTCATTTGACAAAGTAAGTAATGCATTTAACATCAGGGTGACTGCTACACTGATGTATTTTCATTATTTCACATGGACCCAACTCTCCTATGGCTGCACCACATGCTGAGAAGATAGGTTTGGTATCCTTTTTCAACAAATCTAACCACTTCTGTGGAACTCTGGTAAATTTGTCAGCTTTATTTTGGGTGGATTTTACATCCAAGTTGAGGCCATACTCCACAATTAGTGCCAAAAGAGTCCTCAGTTATCTCCACATGAGCATCTCATATGCTGCTTTCATTTTCAGGCATGCCTTTCTGGTTAAGAGTGTTGTTGATTCAGCAGAACATAAATGTAGAATCAGGGACCAGATGCAACACTTTTGCCTTTCACTGAAGGGTCAAGTTTATGCCCTTTAACATTGCATCAAGCTTAGTTAAATTAATATGTTGAGCATAACTGGCATGACAATGACAGCATATATCCTCCACAATGGCCAGGGAACTTGCATCCACCCACACTGTCATTTCCTGGCTGCTCACACACCAGCCTCCTCTTGTAAGGTCTTCTTGACACATTCTCATCACCATCTCATGGATCATGCGCTTTTTTTACAGGTTTCGTTGTCCCAACCTTTGGTTACTGCAATGGCTCATTGCTTTAAGAATACTGCAATTTACCTAACTTATTCATTTCCATTGATGCCCATCACCCCCCTTCCTGGACTTGCAAACCAAGCACTTTTGCACCATCATCGAGTCTCACAGGGTCCTTGCAGATCAATCCTAAGTCAGATATATGCTTTCCTATGCATGCCATGGAAAATGCACTTTCAGTGACGAAAATGCCATCTATGTATGCGGCAGTACTGTCTTGATAATTGCCTTCATTATAAAAGGTGCTAAATTGAGATCGAGGCCTAATTGAGTAAGGCAGTAGTACCTTCACCCTTTTTTTAGTAAGACAATCTGGAAAGGTCACAGCGCCTGGTGTATGTGGACCTGTAGGTACACTCTCCTAAGGGCCAACAGTAATACATTGCGGCCGTGTTGTCGCCAGTCCCTTAGCTTGTCTGCACAGACCTGCTCTTCCCGTGAATATGTCTACGTACTCATTTAACTTTGTAATCCATTATAGGATGTACCTTTTTCTTGCTCTATTGGATAACAACCATCTGTGGAACTAGATCGTTGGGAGGTTTGAGCTCCTTCTCAGGATATGGTATGAGCCAGCCATTATGCAACCATGTTTTTAACTCCTGTTTATATTCCTTACGTGCTAGCTCAGACACAGGATACTCTGCTATCTTGTTTCATAGGCTTGATGGTGCCTAATTTTCGGCCCACTTCCATGATGCCGTCCGTGCTTTCCTTTTCTGATTGAACTTGACGCTAAAGCCTGTTTCCACCATGGTGATAGCCGCACATAGGGATAGTTTTTGTCAAAGAACTCCACTGCACATACAACCAACTCTGAATCTCTTATCGGGTTGACCCAATTTTCTGTTACAGTCTTCAAGATCAATATGTCCACTTTTAAACCTAATAAACCACTTAGAAACATTACTGTCACCTATGGCACTCTCTATAAACCAACTGCATACAAATGGAATAAGGATGCTTTGAAATGTCACCTTTTAGATGTGTATATATGTATGGCATAAATTTCAATCAAATGTGAAATGAAATGTAACCATGAGTTCAAATGCCATCTATTTAAAAACACTATGAACTTTTATTCCAACCCAATATTAGGTTTTAGCTAAAACCAAATTTGAAAAAGATCTTAAACTGAAAAAACTCTCCTCTTCACAAAGTTCCTGGATTTAAAATATATACAACAAATGTTTACACTGTATACTAATAAAAAGAAAAGAAAACATGCCTATCATACTTTTAATCTTGATTAGTTTGTTTATAAATTAAGTTTTATATAGTGAGCCATATGAGACTCATTCTATATGAGATTAATGATGGTCAAGTCAACTTAAGATGTTGAAGCATCTCGGTGACACCTTACAGCAAGTATGGTGTTAAATTATTTTAAATATATTATTAGCAATATAATTAAGTTTAAATTTAAAATGATTTTGTTGATTTAAATATAATTAAAACAAATAAATAATTTTCTTAATAATTTTCCATAAAAGGCTTCCAACAGCAATTAATCTGCATGAGCACCTGCTTTTGAATTTAAATGTCTCCATTTTTCAATGAAAATTTTCTCATGGTAAAAATTATAAACTTTATCTTTTACACTATGATTGTATATTAATATTGAAAAAAGGAAATGAGATACCAACTTGGAAAGGGATTGATTTTTCCTTTTTCTATGTATATTTTTAAAATGCTTTTTTAAATTTGCATGTATTTTTTGTTGGCTATTTTTCTTTTTTGTCATGTTAGACATGGATATAATTATTCATATTTAAATATTTGGTCATTTCAATGACATCATTTTTCCTTTTTTTTTTTGTTGTTTTTCATTAGTTGATGAGAATTTTAAATATATTATGGAATGTGTTAATTTATATTTACAACTCAATGAGTATTCTAATTTTATAAATATTTAAGTTATTTTATTTCACAATGGTTACTGTTGCAACTATTCTCAGTCCAGCCTTGTGTTATTGTCTTTTAAATATAAAACAAGAACACATGACTATAGCAATAAAGTACTGAAGACCCTCATACAATCCAAGTTTCACAAATCCATTCAAGTGAATTATCTTTGTAGAAGCCAGTCTGTACTATCTCTGAACCTCCCAGTTGGGTAGAGTCTTATTGGGAGCCCCAGTCAGTGCTTTGTTATCCTAGCTATATTAACATTTTGTTCTAATTTATATATATTACAAATTAAACTAAGCATAACTATTAAAGGATGAAAAATTTTGTAGATTTTGACATCATTTTGAGCTTTTTTTTTGTTTGGGTTTTTTTTTTGTGTGTGTCATGCAATTACTTTGTCTACTCATCAGATTTTTCTAATATTTTTTAAATTTCAGGAAGAGTCCATTATCGTTATAGGTAAGTTCCCATAACACCCTCCTTCCAAAGCTTTTGCCTCGCAGGGGTCTTTAGTATTTTTTTCTCTTTGGATTTATTACCAAAAGGCTCTGTGCCTTTTCTTTTCCTGGTCGATTTTCGTGGTTCAGACATTGTTTGCGGCCTTTGCATATCGAATATGGTATCCATCACTTCTTCTTTCTGAGGTGGACCGTTAGAATCATCTAACAGCCTCTTTTTTATTTCATTTACATGTCTTTTATATGAGAATTTCGGGCCCTGTATTGTGTAAACCATGTTCCCGATTCTTTTTTCAGTTGTACCTTTCTCCCAGAAGGATGTATTGTTTTCATACATTTTGAAAAAACTTTCTCTCCTGGGTAGAATTTTCTTTTAGGTACGTACGACATTGGTATTTGTTTTGTTTTGGTAGAAATTTGTCAAATACTGATCTGATTTTCCAGGCGAATATCACTTCCGCAGGTGATAATGCCGATGACGTAGCACTGTTTGGTGTAATTCGGTATACTTGTAAAAATTGTTGCAATGCCTTTTCTGTAGGCACGTCATATGCTTTCCTTAATGCTCTTTTGAGTGTCTACAAATCTCTCCACTTGCCCATTTGATCTTGGGTGATATGGCGGGGATTTGATATGTTTAACTTGGAAAGTTTCACAAAATTCTTGAAAATCCGCAGATGTGAATTGCGTCCCATTATCAGTGACTAGACAATCAACCACTCTGAAATGAGCAAACAACTCATGGAAGCAATTTCTGGTAGTTTCAGAAG
This sequence comes from Acanthosepion esculentum, assembly GCA_964036315.1. Classification (NCBI taxonomy): domain Eukaryota; kingdom Metazoa; phylum Mollusca; class Cephalopoda; order Sepiida; family Sepiidae; genus Acanthosepion; species Acanthosepion esculentum. The sequence continues at coordinate 23,759,959 of OZ038483.1, read as the reverse complement.
TAGGTTTTCTGCAAAGAAGCTCTTCTGGCCATTTACTATAACTGTCTACTATGATCAAATAGTAGAAACCATCTATTGGACCTGCAAAGTCGACATGTATTCTTGACCATGGTCGATCTGTCTCTGGCCAAGAATTATGGATGATCGGCAGTGTTTTTGCTGCTAAGGAACAACCCTTGCATTTTTCCACCATATGTGTAATGTCCTGATATCTTCATGTCGTAGGGCTGCGATTACGGAATCTTTCAATGGCTCCATATTCTTAGGTATTAGCCTCGAGAGACTATCTGCATGCCCAATTTTAGTCGTTGGCAGACATTCCAATTTGAAATTGTAGTTCAGTAAAATTGTACCCCATCTTAGCAACCTATTTGCTGTGTAAACGGGTAGACCTTTTTTCGATCCAAATATTGTTAGTAACGGCTTGTAAAGTAAAAAATTTCCCATAAACATATTATGAAATCTTGTAACTGCAAAAATAATCCCCAGCACTTCTTTTTCAATTTGTGAGTAATTTTTTTCTGCTGGTAGTAAAGTTCTTGAAGCATGCGTGATGGGTTTTATTGTCCCATCCGGCATTTTATGCAGTATACATGCCCCGACTCCATAGGCACTCGCGTCACTTGCTACTATTATTTCTAATTTTGGGTCATAGTGTGCTAAAAATAGATCCGTGGTTAGCGTCTTAATTATTTTGTCAAATGTTTTCTGGCATTCATCTGTCCACTCCCAAACTTTTTCCTCCTTCAACAGTTTGTTTAGGGGTGTGCGTAATTTATGCATGTTTGGAATGAATTCTTGGTAATAATTCACTAAGCCTAAGAAGCTTTTTAATTCAGCTACGTTTTTTGGAGCTGGCATTATTTTTATTGCCATTGCCCTTTCTGGGTCTGGTCGCCTTCCTTCTTCATCGATGATATGGCCCAGATATTTTATTTCCTTCATAAAGAAGTCGCATTTGTTTTCTTTTACCTTGAAACCATAGTTTTGTATTCTCCTGAAAACCTCTTGAACGTGTTCCCAATGTTGTTCAATGTTTTTACTATTTATCAGTATGTCATCCAGATTTTTTTTATGTCAAAACTATTAATTTTAGATTTCAAAGTTAATTTCTTCAAATATTCTATCAGTAGAACAGTGATTAATGGATGTCATTTACCTATGGATACACAAGAGACCCCCTGATTTGCTTCCCCTCATATAGGGTTTAGGAGAGCTCCAAATGTGTGTATCACACACACACACACACACACACACACACACACATATTGCCTGGGTAGTTTGTGATAAAAGTATGGATAGTGAAATATATTGTGCAAATAACTTTCACATAATAACAGTGTAGTTCAAGCTACTGTTAAATAGTTGCTGCAGCAGAAAACTATAAAACCATGTCAGTGTTTTTAAAATCCCAAATGATGGGAACAGGTCCATTGCTCTTATCAGAAAATGAAGGAAACTTACATCACCAAATTTTTATTGAATTTTGTGTTGAAAAAGTAAATAAGGATGGTAATTTTAACATTAATCACATTTCTGGATAATATCTATATTTAAAAAAAAAATTATTTTTTGTTCAGTTTCACTTGTAATATAAAAGTTATATCTTGACTTTGATCATTTTAAGTGGACAGGTGAAACGTTAATGGAAAGTAATGCAAATGAAGTTGAAAAACTGTAAAACAAAACCATATGTTTACCACAATTTGTATTAGCTTTGAAATTACTGGATGGGGGTGATTTGGATAAACAAGAAACAAATATGTGTATTGTTAAAGAAATTTTTCAAAAAGCAATATATGATATGCTATTAAAAAAATTTTTGATCAGACAACATGGAATCAATATTTTGCTAAAGAATACTCATATTACAGAAGAACCAGAAATTCATATGGAACACCCAGTTGTTACATCAAATCACATAGATTAATAAATTCATAAAACTACCATAGTGACAATTACACATGCTTTAATTACTTACATAAAAATCGTTAAGCTTCAGGGACAAAATAAAGACCAAATCCTAGTTATCCACTCAAACAAAAAAGTAATGAATTCAGATTTCACTCGTAACTATTGGGATTATTATTAGAATTTGAAAAATATAAAGTGGTGTAGAAGAATCTGTATTGTTTACTGTAAATAAAATCAAGAGTTGCAAATCAATGAATTCAGTAGTTATCAACAGGACCTGTAGTTCAACCAGAGAAGGAAAATATGGATGAGCTGCTATTTGGATACTTTGAACTCTAAACAATGAAATCATATTAAGATGTGAAAGTGATTGCGATGTTCAAATTTGAAAGTGGTACTCGTCTGAAATCAGTTAGCAGAGTAGTTAAACATAACTTCTGATGTGGCTGACAGTGACATTCCACTTCTATTAAGTAAACCATCCATGAAAAAAAATAAAAGTAATCTTAGATTTGAAAAGTGATAAAGCTCTAATTTTTGGACTTGCAGTGTACTACATTAGGTCATTATAGCATTCCTATCAATGAAATAGCAAATGAAAGACCGTCCTATATGATGCTAACCATAAATGAAAAATGTACAAAAACAGATTATTCTCAAACTACATAAACAATTTGCTCATCCTAATGGTTTGTATCTGATGATTTTATTAAAAGGTAGGTGGGTATGTTTTGTGTGTGTTTGTGATGACTATGAAGATTTTACAAAAAACTCACATTTGTAAGTGAAACATTAAAAGGCCTGCCCCACTCACTGACATGTATTCCCTTTGCTGCTGAATTTAATGAAGTTGTGGCTCTAGATCTTAAAGAACTCGTTTTCTACATTTGATATGTCAATATTCAGTCTAGTAATTCTCATATGAATAAAAGCTATCTATTATTGTTGACAAGATCATGATTCTTTAGATTGGAATTGGAATAGATCCTACCAAAAAAAAAAAATAGCCAACAACAGTGATGAAGTTGCAACCACAGACAATTGTGATATAGTGGAAAATCTGAATATTAAATTGTAAAATATTGCTAGATTCACTCAATCTTGTATATTTCCTTACAAATATTATAGTGAAATCTTTTGGTGCTGAGTGTAGTGTTATTGAAATAAATCTTGCCTCATTTATATATGACATACACTTTTATGTACCGTCTTTCTACTACTGAAGAAAGGGGCTTATGGCCATATCACATTCAGACACTGGTTCTCATACCATCATCAAAGTTAAGCAATATGGAATCTGGTCAGTACATAAATAGATCACTGCTTGGGAATACCAGATGCTTGGCTGTGCAGGTGGTGTAATTGATAACTACACAGAATTGGAGATCAGAGCTGAGTTTCAATTCCAGTCAGGTTTTTTATATTTACTTATGTGCAAATACCATTGGGAAAAATATGAGTCTACATCTCTCACCCCAGCTATGGGTTAATTAATAGGACTTGTATCAGTAAATCATTATCATCTCCAAAAAATTCTTAGTCTTTATTACAAAATGGATGAATCTGACTGTTGAAACATGATTAAGTTTTTTTGCAGCCAGTACTAGATTAAAGAAACTAAAAGACAACAAAGCAGGTGGAGGTGAAAATAAAATCACTGACTTATTTTTAGCTACAGCTGGGTTTGAAGCAATCATGAAAATCTTATTAATGACATTTCCAGAAGAAGTGGAAGACTTAACATTCAAAGAAATTCATGAGATAATCAAGAAAAATATTAAACCAGTAGCTCTTTTCCCTGGGTTTTGAAGACTTTACAAGTACCTAAATAGATAAAGAAATGTTGAAATGTTGATCCAATCACAAATAATCATTGGATCAGAGAGAATACTGAGAACAAATCACAGTAGGCATTTCTGCTTTCTGTTCATATGCTTTATCACTTGAAAAAGATAACCTTTCTAAAGGTTTCATTTTTCTTTATCAAACCAATGTTTGGCATTTGCAAAATCTGAATACAGTTATTACCTGTTTTTACATAAAGAAGTGGACAAGGTTCATCTGTTCATCTTCAATGTTTTGGATACACACACATTTAGACAATCCCTACCAAAAATGACTAAATTTCCTCAAATGATTTTTTATTTTATTTAAGTTGTGAATACAGAATTTACATAAATAGTTTGTACCTTAAAGTAATCCTTGCATGCAAGGGCCTTTTTCTCTTTTAAACTTTCTAAAATATTTTATAAGAGCATTTCTTAAATGGTCTTATAGAATATTTTCACTGACTGTAGAGAAAAAAATCAGTTAATCAGTCCAACCATCACAGAAGCAGCAATATTTTCATGTGCATACACATTGATTTTTTTTATAAAAATTTGCATAAAGATAAAACACATTAAATACTACTTTATAACTTTTGTATTTTATGTATATGTCAGAAATGAAATCTCCTTGGTGAATCAAGTAGAATCAAATTAGTATTATATAAAATTGACACAGATAATATTTGTATTGTACATTTGGTTCTTGTTTAGTAATTTCAAGAGTTTTGAATATAGTTTTGTTTCAAATGAAATTTTGCATATTTATGTTACATGAACAACACCGCTATCTTCACAATGATACATTGAAGGTCAGTCAAAAATAGGATACCATAATGAAAAGAAATTAACCCAGTGTTATTGGATACATTGGGTGAATGATTTGCAAGCAATGTTTACATAATAAAATCAACTAAATTTATAATAGCACACAAGAGCTACAAGTGTAGCATATTACTGTTTGATAGCAGATTTGTAATAGCATATATTGATTGACCATATATCTAAAATCATGGCTGGACAGAAATCAACCCACATAGATGGTATAAATACATGCTGAAAATTTTAGAGTTGTCATAAAAGTTTAGTGTATGCTCCAAGACTGGAAGTGATGTAAATGCACTCTCTCTTTTCTTTGATTTAGAAGATTCCATCTGGTATTCAGTCAGTTTTACTCTTCTCACTACTGTAGAGCCTATGCTAGTTGAAAATCCCTGAACAATGATGGTCCTTAAAGTCGATGGGAAGGATTCACCTGTTTCTGAAAATGTGTCATTAATAAATCTTGTTATCATTGTTTGACCACTGCTTTTTTTAATGATCATCATTCCTGTATATTTGTATATAATACCCTTGCACCATAGAAACATTTCAATGAAACCATTCATTAGCCCTTATAGCTCTTCAAATCACAATGTGGAGCTAGATGTCAGAGAACAAATGGAAGCAAGCTAAACAGGGTTGTAGAGTTACATTTAAAAGTATTTTAAATAAAATTTTCTTCAGAGTTGTCTTCAATGCAAATATTCCAATTGGTATATTTCAATTCTTTTTGATGCCAAAAATTGAATATTATCATAATTTGGAAAGGCTTTTTCATAATTTTTCTTTTTCATTTTTTTTTTTCAATGAACATTGAATAACTTTGGAAACTTAAAAGTGAACTTGAATGCAAAATATGTGTTAAAAATAAGGCAAATGGCCGAAATCTAATAACAGTGAAAACCAATCACATGTCAGTTGTTTTGAAAGCTGTCTAAACAACTGTTACTGTTGTATTTCAGTTGTAATTTGAATTTTTTTGGTCCTTATATAATTATTTGCTCATTTTGATGTTTTTAAAAAAGAAAACAATCTAGAAAACAAAATGTCTTTTATTCTCACTTTCATTATTTTATAAGCTAATCATGATTAATTTCTATTTATTTATTTATTTTGAAGTATATAACTCTCCTGCATACTACACACACACACACACACACACATATATATATTTGTAGTAAATCATCCTTGGTAAATAAAATTCTATGAAAATATTTATTTTTTATTTATTAAGCTAATAATAATCACTTTGTAAAATGAAAATTGAAAATTTACAAATTTTTATCATTTTTTCAGACAATTTATACCATATTTTAAATAGAAGATTGAAAACATTATCCAAGCTGCAACAGAACATTGAAAAACAATTATAATTGCGAAATTATAAATCTTGAAACCAACAAACTTTGAAATAATCTTGTACATAAATTATATTTATTGTATAATTTATTTATTTTTTTAAAATTATGATATCAGCATCAATAATTTAAAACTTTTATGTCATTTCATTGTAACAAACAATTTGAACTCCAATAACATTGGATTGGATGAATTTGTTAGCTTTTTTAGTTTTTCCTAAAAACTGCCATAGTTTACAATGCAAACAAGTGTCAAAATAGTGAAATTTTTACTTCCATTTCAACTGCTGTTATCTTGTTTATTTTCAATGTTATTTTCATAAAAAAAAAGTATGTAAACAAAACTTAATCTTTTTCTTTATCTAAAAATGCAATTCTTTAACATGTATAAGAATTAGTTTTTATTTCACGTCTGATTATTTAAAAATTATGTTACTATTTCAATGATGGACAGTAATTTTCCATATTTTCAAAGTTGATAATTTCTGTTTTTCAAGTTAGTTGCACTCAGTAATATCTGTTTAATAGTGTTTACAGTATGATATGCATAGAGCCTTTGCATTTTCTAGAATATACAAGAATAGAAAGAGGCATAAGGCAAGAATGTGTCTTCTCACCGGACTTATTCAACCTATACAGTGAGGCAATTCTGAGGGAACTGGAGATCATACCAGGATTCATCATTGGCGGCCACAACCTTACCAACATAAGATACACAGATGACCTGGTACTGATAGCAGACACAGAAAAGAAACTACAAAACCTCCTACAAAAGGTAGCGAGGGAGAGCAAGAAGAAAGGACTAACCATAAACTACAAGAAGACATGCATGGTCATCAGTAAAAGGATGAGCCCAAAATGCAATTTACAGGTCGGGGACACTAAAATCAAACATGTGCAGAAGTTTAAGTGTTCTGACGGAGGATGGTAGGTGCGACGCTGAGATCCAAAAATGGATTGGGATGGCCAAGGATGCATTCCAGAAGCTGGGCAGAATACTGAAAAACAGGAGGATTTCTATGGTGACAAAGAAAAGAGTACTGAGCTGCTACGTGATATCTGTCCTCCTATACGGCAGCGAATGTTGGATGGTATCCTCAAGGATGAAGAAAAGACTCAAAGTGGCGGAGATGTGGTTCTACAAAGGGATGCTGAGGGTATCATGGACCGAGCATGTGAGCAACGATGAGGTCTTGGAGAGGATGCAAACAAGGAGGAAGCTTATGCTTAACATAAGGAAGAAGCAGATGAAATTTCTGAGACACGTGATGAGAAAGGAGGACTTGGAGAATCTGATACTCACGGGACAAATAGAGGGGAAAAAGAGGCAGGGGAAGCAATGCATGACATACATAGCGGGCTTGGGTAGATGTATGGTGGAGGGTGGTCTGAGAGAGTTGGCAGAAACACAACTCCTGTTGAGAGCCACAAGGGATAGGGAGAAGTGGTGGGCCATGATTGCCTATGCCCTGAAAGGAAACATCACATAAAAAGAAGAAAGTGTTTACAGTGTAAACTTTACACATAAAAAATAGTCCCATCCTTAAAAAAAAGGACACTCGTCAATTTGGTGGGCAAACGATAAGGTTTGAAGTTGTCTTTCACAAAAAAAAATTTTTAAGTTGAACATTACCAGAGAAATTCAGCTCTTAAAAAAGGAAATTTACACCTTGTAGAGGGAAATGTCTTGTCTTTAATAATAAGTTGGTTTCATCTCTGTGTTTTGTATAGGGACGCATATGAATCAAAATGAAAGCTCATTCTGTACCAAAAATTTGTATTACTGACCAACCAAGTGAATGAACATCACCAGCTGAACCGCATTTTAAATAAGACTTTTTGTTTCATCGATGAATATTAATTATACAGCTTAAATATTTTTTTATATTTCCTTTAATGATGCATTTTAAAACTGTAAAGCAATTATTTATTTTTAAAAATCAATAATATATATATATATATATATATATATATATATATATATATATATACTCACTCAAATACCATCTTCAGGGATTTTTTTTTTATGTAAGTGTAAAACAATTTCTCAAATACCCTCAAAATTTAAATATGTTAATGATGTCTGAAAGTTGGAGTGGAACTGACAAAAAAAAAAAAAATAAACGACCTGCATCACATCTCTATTGATCATCCTCGAACCTGCTCAAGTTCAAACGCACTACAGCTTGACTAGAAGCAAAATCAGTAACTGAGTAGCAATTAGTTCTTGGCATTTCAAGAAAGCATGTGAAACATCTGCAGCAAAGAATGGGAGGTAAAAGGAAAAAGTGTCAAGCAGCTGCTGAGAAACAGAATCATTAACTTTGTCATAAAGCATAGTGGTCCTGTCAAGTCTATTAAAATATACAACTAATGTTAAGCAGTTTCTTCGAAGCACTGAAAGATCAAGTTCGATATCTGAAAACTCTCTTTGGTATCAAGATCAATACCATTGGAAGTAAATCTCAGCAAGTACTTGACAGAAAAATCAGTTGATACATCTCTGCCTATAAGAGAAAGGAAAGGCACTCAGTGATTCTCAGTATTTAAACAACTTTAGCAGTTGTGATGAAAAACCACCACCAAAGGTGACTTTCAGTTATGAGTGTCAAAACCAATGTGTTGCAGTACATTATGACTCCAACTTTTACATTAACCACATCATTAATATTGCATCTCGATCAAATGCTGTGATAAAGTTTTTAGCTCCAACAAAGAGCAGAAATGATTATTTCCGATGGCCTTTGTCAGATGATATTGCACAAATAGAATCAACATGTCTTCAGATGTAATGCCAGTTTCAAGTGATAGCTTGATACAAAGAATTCCAAAAATATTAGCCATATAAACTAATATTTTTTATTATATACTCATATCACAAATATGGTTAAAAACCAACAGAAAATTAGATGTGGAGATTTAATATTAATGTATAGTTGAGTAGAAAGAACTTGTATGTCCCTTCAGGACGTGGGCTCTCCACAATTTCCTGTCCTTTGTAACCCTTAGTAAAGTTTGTCTTTTTGCTATATCTCCTAAGCTCATTAGGTAGGTTATGCATTGCTTTCCTCTGTCCCTCTTGTTTTCAATATGTCTTGTGAGTGTCAAATTTTCTAAGCCCTCTTTCCTCGTTATGTACCCTAGAAATTTCAACTTTTTCTTTCTGATGTTATGTATGTCTTTTTTGTTTCCATTTTCTGTAAAACTTTGTTGTTGCATCCATGGTATTCTCAGCATCCTTCTGTTGAACCACATTTCTGTTGTCTCAAGTCTCTTCTCCAACTATGATGACATAATCCAGCATGTATTTAGACTGAGTAAATGTGATTCAAAAACTGAAAATAACAAAAGCAGTTCATATTACAAGCAAAAATTCTGTCGTTTCAATTCTTCTACTACATTTGCATATTTCTTTTACTAATTTGAGGAGACACAGTGGAGTAATGGATAGCAGCTCGAATTGAGGAATTGAAGAGCCAAGTTCGAATTCCAGTCAGATCCATTACATTCACTTACATGCTAATACCCTTGGGAAAGGTATGAATCCTCTTCTTTTCCCCCCAGCTATGGGTAAATAACAGGACAGACCAGGTTCTATAGCCTTGGCTGGCAACTGGTCTACTGCAAAAAGAAATGGCAACCTACTGTGGAAAAAAATCTGCCTTGTCAGTCATGTATTGAAAGATACATGATCACCTAAATGTGTATCACACATGGCACACAAACTGACTGACTGAATTTGATGTTCAATTTAAATAAAATTCAACTTAAAGGTCATAAAAGCCATTTTAATACATTCAATATCACTTTCAAATAGATGAAAAATGTCATAAAAGTTTTAAATTGCCTTCTCTTAGGATAAACTTAATTATCTATTACTATACTAATTCTATTCTACAAACCACTTTTTCTTTTTTTTTTCCTTGCTAAATTTAGCTATTATCAAATAATTTTATAAATTAAAGAAATAGATGTTTATACTTATAAATATATGGGTAAAGAAAGTTGTTCTCTTGCCTGTCACTGGCTGGACAACTGACTAGTAGCTAGTCAAGTTTTTACACAATTATTTACTTGTGCAAAATTAAATTTTATTTTTACATTTGGTGAAATTGTTGTTAAAAAAAATTATGTACTTTTTATTTCCATTTATTTTTTTCTTTTCATAGCTAATTCTGAAAGACTTATGCATGAACATGCTAGCTATCAGATAAGAGAAATTTATAATCATGTCAATTATTTTTCTTTATGATTATCTAATGGATTTATTTAGAATAATTTTACAATCCTAATAGATATCATTTGCAATATTAACCCCAATATTAACAGCAGCTGTAAATAAATATAAGTAATACAGACATGTCTTTGTCTTGAGATTATTCAGCACAACCCAATCATTTAACAAATACAAAACAAATACAGATAAGATAAATTTTATCTAATTCTTTCAGAGTTAGAGATTATAAAAATTGGTTGTTATTCTAGCTCACATTTTATTGTTTCTTTATACATGGTATGAAAAATCCCATTACCGTAATTTCTCTGTTTTTGCTAGAAAACATTATTCCATTGTTTTTTATCTTTTTATCACTAATAATAGTAGTAATAAAAAATATTTTCTAAGCCTTGTAAGGTCTAAAAAAATTGCCATACCAAAGTTTGTTAAAGGTAAAACTTACTTACCTCAAGTATAGTTTTCTGTATTCAGTACTTTTTAATGAACTGAAAATATTTGTAAAGTGAAAAAAAGTAATTTAATGCAACAAGAATAATTTGCTCAATCTAAAATGTATCTGACTAAATGACCAAACATCAGAAATTATTTTGGAAAGCCTTCTTGGTTAAATCAAGAATTTTTCAGCGCCCCCTTTGTATATATCTTCACTTCTCTATATACAAATCTATTCTATATGGAATATTATATACTTCAAATTCTTTCTATGTTCCAGGGCAGCCCTCTGTCATCCCTGTCTTTGTCCTCTAGAACATGCTTCACAAACACCATGAGTGCAGGCCCACTCACTGTGGAGATCATCTGTACCTTCATTCTAGCTGTGCTGCTAATTCATCGCTATGGTGACTGGAGGAAACAACATGTCCTTGTTACTTTGGCAACATTTGTTGCCTGGTATTTCTCTTTGATGATCATTTTTATTTTACCTCTTGATGTTTCTTCAGTAAGTACATATTTATGTGACTGACATATTGAATATTAAGAGCCTTTGATTCATTTGTCTGAATATCTGGATTTTTTTTTCACTGCCAGAATGACTCACAGTTTCACATTTTCTTGCTATGCAATACCAAATTTGCAGTAGAAACCTTTCCAAATTTTACATGGAAAATTTTAACTTAACACCAGAACAGGATACAAATGCAAAGGAATATTTTTTCCAAGGTTATGAAATTAATTAAAATGCTATCTTTATATTTTTTAATACTAAGACTGATTTTACAGTGCAAAGAATTTGTTGAAAGCTGCAATACGAGTCTGTTGACTCTAGAAATAAATAAAACTATATTTCTTAGCATGAGGTGTAGGATAAAAGTTTTCAATTTTTCAATACCTTGCATAAATTTGCTGGCAATATAGTAGTAGATGATGTTGCCATTATTAATAACTATTATCATCATATATTAACAATGAAGAAGTTAATAGCTATGTTTTAATTAGTAACTTTGACTACTAATGTGTTGATAATATTTTATTTAGAATATCACACGAGGAACTGAGCTGACTAGTAATATAAATTGAGGAGTTAATTTAGTATAGTCCTGAGGTTCTTCTTGTATAGTTTCATGTGAGGTAGTTTTAATATATTGCAGACTTTGATTAACTAATCAGAGTATGGATCACAAATTGTAGTCAAGTTCAAAATGATTTCAATCTTGGTAATTTGCTAACAATATTTTTTTAAGTCCTAAAAAAATACTTTGCTCTTGTTTGAGAACAATTTTTCTTCTCTCATAAAATTGTAATATATAAATAACTCTGTATTAGCAAATCTAAAACTAAAATATTTCACTTAACCTTTTCTTATTGTTTTAAATATTTTATTAATCTTGTATCAGCTAAAACATTTTTATTATCTTATTCTGTGCTCTGACAGACATTTTATCGCCAGTGTTTGCAAGATAGACAAAAAGTAATTATCACCACAACAATTGCCTACCAGAATGTCTCCAGGACCACAGTGGACAATGTGTCATCATCATCTACATCACCATCATTTCTCCCTTCATCAGCTAGTGAACAACAGCCGAGTACAGACAAAAAATTTAGTGTGGAAACACCTGCTCCAATTCCTGACTGTGAACCTCCGTTCAGTCATGTTCCTGACTATGTGCTCCCTGCCCTTTGGCATGTTGTCTACTGGACATCACAAGCTCTCACCTGGTCAGTTTTAGTGTTATTATTTTTAACATATTTTACTTTTGTAATCAAAACATGTGTAAGTATTGAGTTAATGAAATGCATGTTGTAATTTTTTATTGTGTTTATATATATATATATATATATATATATATATATATATATATATATATATATATATATATATATGAAGAAATATAGTTTTAAGGTGTGCTATATTTATGGGATAAAGTGCTCAATATCCGAGAGCATATGTAAATATAAAAGTGAACATTGAAGTCAACACTCAGAGGCGACAGGCTGTTTCATACTAGATGCAATCGTCAGGCCTGACACCTCTGAGTGTTGACTTCAATATTAGCTTTAATACTTGTTTTGTGTGCATTTATTACTAAACAAACTGTTGTAACACCTAATTATAGAAAAGATTTCTTCAGCTATAGTAATACAATCCCCTACCCCCAATAAAACTTTACTCCATCTCTTTTTATGGTTTTCTAGAGCCATCTTCTTTAGCTTAGAATTCAGTCTGTGGGCCAAAATATCTAATTGTCAATCATGCCACTTGAATACATTTAAAAAAAAAGTTATTCTTACAGCTTAGTTGCTTTAAATTAACACATTAATGATGTGAAATTTGAAAATGTGAAGAAAGAATAGTTGTCAATATACAGAACTAGGTAAGAGAAAAAGAAATAAGAGTATTTCAATACATATTTAATAGCATTTAATTGCCAACCTTTATTTACATTTACTAACAGGAAACAATTTTCATATTTTTTGCATTCAAATCAGAGGATTTACTAGAACACTGAAGTACCTGGACAGTGTTCTTTACAGATCATCCTTGTATGGTTTCTACTAAATGTTTCAGATATTTGTCATGTTGGAACAGCTAGCCACTTTTCATTTACTATGTCAAAATGAATGAATCGTCCATTAATAGTTTTTTTTCCTCTTTCTACACCATTATGCTCCCACCTTCATGTTTTAATAATGTTTCTTGGATCATCAACAGAATCATCTTTTCTCAATGACAAGCTGTTATTGCCAAATTGTTCAGTATTAATTTTATCCAGCCACTTTATCTTTAAAGGAATTTTTATCGCAGTTTTTTCTAGCTTTTAAATCTTATCAGGTTGTCATTTGATTCTATTTAATTTTTCTCTGCATTTTTAGGTACAAGTCAATATATTTTATGTGGAATATTTCAAGGATGGGTGATAGTGGTCTCAAATTTCTTATACTTCTGTACCATTGATTGAGATTCTTTGCAATATTTTTGTAGATTAAACTTCTAGTATGTTGTTTATTTTGTTTTGTGAGCTTGCTTTTAGCCATAATGACTACATTGTTGAAAGAAATGAATGTAGCAAATGGCTACTTTTGCCTGAATTAAATCCACATACTGGAATATTCTATCATTTTTATATTACCTTTCACTTGAGTTGTATTTATTTTTTATTTAACATTCTTACAGTTTCTAATCCTGTTCAAATATTTGTATGAAAAGATTTGATTTTCATCTAAAAATCTCTCAATATTAACTAAAGATTATTTTTCTTCATATCTTCAAATTTCACAAAATACTGTTATCAAGTTTCTTATTGATTTGATAACAAAATTGATTCACTCTTCAAAGATAATTTACCCTTGATTATTTGCACACATTATACTTTCAAAATAAATTGCTCTTTTTTCTTTTTTTCTTTTTCCTTTTTTTTCTTTTTTCTTTTTTTCTTGTTAAATTTTAAACCCGTCCTGGGTAAGATGATAAACTACGTCCAGCAGTAAGGTCTCTGATCAGGAGGTTTTGAGGAGCATGGAACCACCTCTTAATTGTTGGTGTTCCCTTAATTGACCTGAGGTGGTAGCACCTGTTAGGGTTCAAGCTATGGGAAGATAGTTAACCCTGAAACTGGGGTAAAAATGGGATTTAATACCAGGGATACTTTGTAAAAAAAAAAAAAAAAAAAAAAAAAAAAAAAAAAAAAAAAAATTTATCATCAGCAATAAATTTTTGAAGAAAATCTAACACTTTTGCCCCAGCTCCTCAACCTCCGGTGTCTTACTATCTGGGTTGAGGTGTCTACTCGGTCCTAACCGAACTTAAGGGAGTGGACATAGGTCCCCTGAGCATCCGTAGATTATTCGACCGGTCCGCTGCCCATGTTGTGATTTGTTTGATCCAGAAAGCAGAAGTGATGTACATCCATTCATGGTCGACTGAAGATGTAGACATGGCTGGGGAGTCTACGCTAAGAAATTCAGAATGCAGCAAAAAAAAAAAAAAAAAAAATTAATATCTGCAGAAAGCCGGACAAACAACTATTCAATGGTTGAATTGTTAATATCTTTCATAAAGCAGAAAAGAATAGTAGAGAAAAGAAACGGGTTACAGAAAAGAAAAGTATTTCACGTAAAATCTCATACACTGGATTCTAGTTGGTTGATTGTTTCGGGTTTTATGGCATATCAACCACTATGGGTTATTTAATGCCAGATCCAGTATTTACTAAATATATCAAAAACGTATAGCTGGCAACATCATTGTTTCAAAAATGTATAGCTGGCAACATCATTGTTTCAAAAATGTATAGCTGGCAACATCATTGTTTCAAAAACGTATAGTTGGCAACATCATTGTTTCAAAAAAGTGTAGTTGGCAACATCATTGTTTCAATGTGCTGGAAAAGACCTGGAAGTTCACTATTTTCCCATATCTGGGACCCCAACAGGTGCTACCACCCCGGGTCAGGGTGGACCTGGGAACACCAGCAATTAAGAGGTGGTTCCACGCTTCCTCAAAACCTCCAGATCAGAGGCCTTGCTGTTGGATGCAGTTTAACATCGTACCCAGGATGACTGGATTCTAGACAGAGAGAGTGTATGTGATTACTTGTTGTTAAATCATCTCAGAACGATATATGACTCTTATGATGGAGGGTTAAAGATTTCTGTGCGGGGCTTGATGTTATAGTGGCGTTCCACCTCCCAATGCTTGCCCGGGCCAATTCCCTCTTCAAGAATTTTCTCCAGTCTCTTGTATATGAATGATGATCAACAGAACAAAAGAAAATACTTCGTGTAATTTCGTTAAAGGAGAAAGGTGGCTTCATTTTAACCCTTTTTGATGACTGTAGCTTGTTCGACGTTTCCATTCCCAGTGGTAGTAATAATAGTAGCAGTAGTAGTCTTAGATGTTGGAGGAAGTAATTCGCTTCTTCGTACTTATATCAACAGCACATGTTAGCGGGCGTTTTGTTCCAATCTCTGACGTCACTTTCTTACTTCTTCGAGCCTCCAACTCAACTCTGCTCACTTTCAATCTCCGACATCTCTCCACCCGGCTCGACTGCACTCGAAGACAGACAAGCCAAAACTCTCTTTTTCAGCATAACTACGCGTTTATATAGATAAACCTGGCTAGTTATAACTGACCCTCAGCCTTACTATTTCGCACACGATTATCACAGGGTTCTGGCTGCTTCAACCAAAATCATGTGAATTCCAAAGTTCCTTCTAGCTTACTCAGTTCTATTTCAATTTTTAATCAATAAAAATTATTTCGACCATTTTCCATTGTCTTCTGATGACCCAGATTCAATGGGTACAACTTCTGCCCTAAATCAGATTTCCCCATCAGTAAACAAAATGCTCTGATTTAATTTCACTATTCAAACTTACTCCAATTTCACTAAAAAAAGATATACGTGTGTGTGTGTTTCCCAGACTCACTCTCTCTCTCTCTCTCTCTCTGTTACAAAAAAAACTATTACCAGCAGTACATTTTTGAAAATTACCAACAATACGTGTTTGAAAAAATATTACCAGCAGTCATTTTTTTTTTTTTTTTTTTTTTTTTTTACCAGCAATACATTTTTGAAGGAAAAATTATTACCAGAAATAAAAACTTTGTTGGCATTAAATAACCCATTGAGGTTGATATGCTGTGAAACACAACAAAACAAACCTAAATTTCAAACATTTTCTGATTTTTGCAGGTTAATACTCCCATTAATGCAGTCCTATTCAAATGCTGGTGACTTCAGTGTTGCTGGAAAGTGTAAATCTGCTCTGATAGAAAATGCTATTTATTATGGCACCTACCTACTTATCTTCGGGGTGTGTCTCATTTATGTAGCTGCCCGACCTGATTTGCATATAGATGCGTAAGTTAACTGGTTGCATTTCCTTGGTTGTTTTCTTTATTGTAATAAGATGATGTATCTGAAAATTTACCTGTGAATATCATGTCTACTTAATTGTGAGATAATTGTTTTTATGCTGTGCATGGAATTCAGCTATCTTTATTTTTTCAGTGTCTGGAAAATGAGCCAAGAGCAGATTTTCATAGTCATGTGGTGCATAACAATTCTTAAGTCACAAAAAAGATGTTATTACAATTGAAAGAAAATGATGAAATATTAATTCTTTTAATGTCTATATACAGGTTGACCCTCAAAAACAGTACCCATAAATATTGTAATAAATCTTTCAAAGGCCCAGTTAATTTCAAGAAATTTGTTGGATTTACACTTCAGTCTGTATATTCATGTTGTCAGAAATATTTATGCTAAAGTATTTCTGATTACGGTGTAATAACTCAAGTGAACCTGTATATGGAGCTTCCAGAGGTTTCCGAACTCTGTCCATAACCATGCATACTTGCAAGTACAGGTCAGTGCCATTAAGCTGCACACCAATAAACCACAATGTCGCTTAAGTCGCCCATGTGCAATGGACCCCAAAATTTTTTTGTCATGCTTATATTAAAATCATAATCATCAGTGAATCCCAATTTGAAACAAATTCAAACTTGATTGTGACTGATTTTTTTTCTGTATAATCTTTTAATTTAATAAATTCATTGAGTTTTAACACCTTAAGTATATCAGTATTTTCCCAGGCATTTACTATTGTTTAGGCTTTGGTATTTCACATTCACAATTGTGTTGTGATTTGGATTAGCACTTTGCAAACATTTTGAGTGTGAAATATGCAGCTTACAACCTTTATCCTAACTTAAAAATTTAACATATTTACTCAATAATTTATATAATCTGTAGAGAAGCGCCATTTTAAATCCTGCTTTCAAAAAGTTTCAAAAGGTCCACAAACCCTCTCATCAAATTTTTGTATAAATACAGGCAAAAATTAAAGTTTTGCACAGTGTCTTTCTAGATATAATGATCACAACATTTTTATACCTAGATATTAACCCATCATCATGAAACATAAACAGTGTTCAACAAAAGCTAAATGTTGCTGAAAGCATACAAAACAGCACAGCTCACAGCAAAGTCCCTAAAGAGATGGGCGTACCAGAATCTACATTGAGAGGTTTGATTAAAAATGAAGAAAAGCTACAAAGTTTTTTTAGATGAGCTAGACGAAGGAAGTTTGAAGAGGAAAAGGGCCAGAACTGATCTTGACAAGGCAACATTTAACATGTTCTGTGTAGCTAGAAATAATGGGATACCCATGTCGGCACCCATTATACAAGCCTAGGCTGAGAAAATACATCAACAACTTCATGGTGAAAATGCAGATCCTAAATTCAGCATATCTAATGGATGGTTGAGAAAGTGGAAGCAGTGCCATGGCATAGCATAGGTAAAAATAATCTGTGAAACTAGGTTAGCAGACACAACACAAGCCGAGTTATTCGTAACAAGGTTCCAAAATTTTCTGCAAAAGTAGCAACTACATCCTGAGATGATGTATAATGCAGATGAGATGACCCTTTAGTATTATATCCTACCAGAGATAACCGTTGAAGTAAAGAATGACAAGATGAGTAGAGAAGGCTTCGAGAGTATGAAAGAAAGGCTAACGCTCCTTTTCTGCTGCAACATGGCAGGAAGCTAAAAGTTAAAGCCCCTCTGCATCGGTAAGTTTGAAGCAGTTACTAGTACTCTACAACAACAACAACAAAAATGCCTGGATGACATCAACCATTTTTGAAGACTGGTTTAAACAAGACTTTGTTCCAACAAACGGCCAGCATCTGAGAAGTGTTATTACAAACTTTTTTATTTTCCATTGCATACAAGTTTATTAAAAATGTTGTTTCATATTAATTTTGTAAATGTATCATTACATTGCATAGAAACCTGTTCTTGTACATAGATGTTAACTATATTGTATTGTTATATTATTTTTATTAATACATTACAATATAATGTATTGTAATGTTTTTATTCAAAATCTTAAAACTATAAAAAAATAAATCTTTTTTTTTCTTGTTAAAATCTGATGTGTACAAGATTTCTGCCATCTTTTGCTGCCATCAATGATGGATCTATTGACATGCCGCTTTATAAATGGAATCATTTTAGGCCGTCGTCTTTCAAATTTATTCACATTGGTGCAGATTTTTATGTGAAATTAAAGGATAGTTTTAATAAACGTTTTTCAAAACTACCAATATTCAAATTTTAGTATTGAATATGCATTTTGCATGCTTAGCCACTGTTACCCATTTTTGTGGATAACTCCATGGACTTGACAAACTTTGGTGGTCTAAGCTGGCAGTCCTGACATTGCGGCTCACTTTTGATCTAAACCACGGATAGAAGTTTTGGACCCCAACTACCGTGGCTTGTTGGCACCGACTTGTATTTAGATCTTTTGAGACATGATTTAGGTAAAGAATGCAAACCTCTTGAATAGTCTGTTTGCCTCAAATTTATTTGCAAATTTGTTATTCCAATGTCCTCATCTTTGTGTTGATTGATATAAAGGATTTTTAATAAATAATTGGAAATGAGACTTATTGTAAGAATAAGCATTTAAAATATTTTGAAGAGTAACCATAATTTCTTTGTCTGTTAATCAAATATTGATTATGTACAAGCATGTTTTTAGAATTTCTTTCATCCTTTAAATTTTAAAATTGTATTATAGATAAAATTTAAGAATTAATAACTTTGTAAGATGTTAAAGTATTGAAATGCAAACCTGCCTATTTTTTTTTTTATTATACAAAATTCTTAAACAAATTTAAAACAAATTTTTATAAATTCAAGAAACTTATGACTTATACAATTTTTGCTTACAACTTTATAGATAAAATTTAAACATTGAAATTTGAATTTGATAGAAATTTGTCTTCTATTTATGTTCTTACATTTTGTATCTAATGATAGAGTAATTAAAAGTTGATGTCTCATGCAAATTGCTTTTTATATTCAGTATAATAAGTTTTATTGTTCATTCTATTTCAGAGATAAAATAAAGATAATTGGTGTAACTGCTAGTAACACATGGGGGTTGTTTCTCCTTGTTTTGTTGCTCGGTTATGGTCTGGTAGAAGTTCCACGTACTGTGTGGAACAGCTCCAAGAGAGGTTATATGCTGGCTCGCACACAATTCAAAATAGCCAAACTTAGCACTGAGAAGTCGGAAGCTGAGGAGGCCCTGGAAGATGTGTTGGAGGTAAAAAAAATCCTTTTAAAATTGTAAGGAGTTTATTATACAAAAAATTTCTATTTTCTTGTGCTTTGTACTTGATTAATTTTGTTCAAAAATCTTTAATATATAAAATCATTAAATAGGTATATAAATTCAAATGTCACTTATGCCATCATACATAATTAAGTTTCACAATGTTAGCAAAAATAAAATGAATCCATGTAATCAGTAAATTAAAATTATGTACATATTGATTATGCAGTAATGTTTTAAAATCTCAGAAGCCATATTTTGTGTGTGTGTGCATGAAATAAAGGATACGCACACACACACACACACACACACACACGAGTTAAAGATCAAATGCAGATCAGAATCTAAAGTTTTGTCACAGATTAAGAGAAAATTGACAAAAAGACAGAAAACACTGGTATTTTAAATTATGTTTGGATCAGTTCTCATTGTTCAGACACATGTCACATGTATTAAAACTGGATAATTCTATGTGTATGTATGTTTGTGGGAAGATTCTTGTATGTCTAAGTGGGCAACAGATGGTAATGTGTATTTGTAATTGTGTGTATGCATCTGTCTAGTTGGGGTTTTATCTTCACCTTTGTGCAGTTATCCCACACAGTGTGAAGTCACAGGATTCTAATTTATGGCTTGCCTCTAAGAATGTATTCTTTGTATTAGATATGTTAGATCTTTAAGAATGGATTTAAAGAAAGGTGACAATGTAATGTTTTAGGTGTGTTATGTTTATAGTTTTCAATGTATTTTCTCCTTAAAGAATTATGTTCTTTTTTTTAATTAGGTTGGCATTAGTGAAATCAAAGTAATGTCAGCATCATTTCAATGCAAAACAAGAGAGATCGATTGTCCAAATGCAAGTCTATCTTGTGTTCGTAGATGCAGGCTTTTAGATCATGTGATGTCTCCCCACATAAACATTTTTTGCATTGTAAACAATTTATTTGATAAATTCCAGCATTTGAATCGGTGTTGGGTTTATTTTTCTTCCTAATTATCCAGTGACAAGACCCAAAGAGTGTGATTTCAATACCTGGTTAAGGCAGTGGAGAACTTAGAGAGGGGAATTAACAGGAGATAACTGATAAATGACATGTATTAGACATGGCACGTGGAACTAGAACAGTCTACCCCAGCACACGAAATAAAGGATTCAGTTCGACATTCCAACCACCTGAAGAAGGCTGGAGCGTACAATGACCAAAACTTGATAATTATGGCAACAAAGATGAGGATGATAGTCCGAACAATGTAAATAGTGTGTGTATATATATATATATATATATATATATATATATATATATATATATATATATATAATGAAATGGACTAAATCCGATAATTATTTTAATATATTTTTATAGATACAAATATTTAAGTAAATGGTCTGTTTATAATATACAGTATTAACTACATTTATTTTCTATGAAATTTCTTGGACATTCAGGCCAGTAAATGTAGTTAATACTGTTATAAACAGCATTTACTTAAATATTTGTATTTACAAAAATAACATAAACAGGAAAAAAACACGCATATATATATATATATATGCATGCACTTGTTCTAGTTAACAATGATTTGATCAATAAGAATTAATGATGAATGACCATTATCAGGATGGGGTAGTGGCAAGATGATGATCAATGTAGATTTGATTATGGCTTTCTGTATTTCATTGTATAAGTTGAGAAATTTGTGTCTTCTCTAATGGCATTTGCCAAAATAGCTTCTATAACACATTTTGGCCACAATCCCTATTTAAGCGCTACTCAAAGTAATCCTAGCAATTACAATATGCAAGCATTTTTGTGTGTATACAATCTGTGTGTGTGTGTGTGTCTTTTTTTTTTTTTTTTTCAATGATAAATGTGTGCATTTATTCTATCTTTCTCCTGCACTCCTTTCAAATCCAACAGGAAATTAAGCGTGCCTCTGAATCCATTCGTTACAACCACCCACTACGAAGAAATATAGACACCATCTTACAGAAGGTAAGCTTTTCTGTCTTGCACTTCACCTGTGCCTTTGTTTTTAGTTTCAAAATATTTTAATGACTCAATCTGTCAGAAAATCAAGTTAATTAAACTTTTGTAATTTTCTTCATATAATTAATGAAAATATAAAATATATTGGATAAAATGTTATCTAATGGTTGATAATTTGTGTGTGCATTATATATATATATATATATATATATATATATATATATATATATAATATGAATGGTACGGAAAAATTTTCAGCCTGTTCAAAAAGGTATTAAAAACAATTCTGATGTTTGGGAAGTGGGTTGGGCTAAAAACTTTTCATCATCCACGTGCATGTATATGTGTACATGCACAACAAATTATGCAAAAAAGATTCTGCTGATATTTAAAAGTAGATTATATAATGATGGTGATTGTATCATTCTTACAACCAGTCTGTTTTGTGATATTTACCATGTAACTTTCATTACTGCTAAAAAATATAAACACATAAAAATAAATTTAACCTCATAATTATCAATTTAAGAAATTATTTGAACTTTACGTTTTATTGGATTTTATGCTTTTTTTAAAAATTATTTTTCTTTTGAAATTTCTGCAGTTTTCTCTAGTTTTAATATTGTTTAAATATAAATTTGAATATTTTCACTTTCTTTTTATGTTAATGACTCTAAAATTCATTTTAATTTATGCAACATTTGGTAAGTTTCTAGTATTATCATGATAGATGTTTTTGAAATTGATGTGCAGAATCCTACACATTCATATTTTATTGATTCTTTCTTAATAATCTCAGCACAAAATTTACCTGTATATACGCATATGTGTTTATCTGTCTATACACACATTGAATAAGCAAATTCTTATCCTTGTTCTTTTATATAACCAAGTTGGCAAAAGTACATTTTTTGTTTATATAAGAAACTAGTAAGTAATATACTTACTTAATGTATAATAAGTAAACAATTTTTATTGCCAAAATCTGTTACACATTTATAAGTCTACCATTCGTCCATGCATTGAATATTGCTGCCATATCTGGTTTTGTCCTACTGCTATGTATTTAGAGATGTATTTATTCTGGATAAAATTCAATGAACAATCTGTGATGTTATTGGTCTTAATGTGGCATCTTGGCTTTAATCATTTTCCTTTCCCTGTGTCTTTTGTATAAATATTTTCATGGTAATTATTTTGAGATTTTGTTTTTGGTACCTAGACTTCATGAATTTAAGCACAGTGATTAGCAGCAAGGTCTCATCATTTTACAGTTGAAATTATTGGATGTAATCATAAGTTCTATGCTAACAGTTTCTTCTTTCACAATTCTCGCTTCTGGCTTCTTAATCAACTTTGATTTAAAAAATGTAAATGCAATATCAATCATTATCTTCTGTCTTAATTCTTGTTCTTTTATTGTTCTCTCTCCTTAATAGTGTTTTCTTTTTCTCATATTCACTCATACTCAGTAGCCACTTGCCTTTATTGCCTTTCTTTGGATGAAATTATTAAAAAAATGTTATTCAAACTGGTTACATTTAATATATAATTTTCATCAGTTTGATATTAAACAGATTCAAAATTCTTGTGTATCATAGTTATTACAAACCTCTTCAAAATAATTTAAATTTTCTCTAAATTCAAACTTCAGCTAAGTAAGTAAAACTATATCTCATTGTTTTATAAGATGCTAGTTTTATGTTATATAGTTATCAATGAAGAATAGAATTATACTTGCAGATATTTATATTGATCTGACTTTCAAAAAATAAAAATATAAGGAAAAAACTTTATCATATTACAATCACTATTTTTTTCAGGATTAAGCTATATTTATCTTTTTTTTAATTTCTAATTTTCCCACCCAGTGTCCCGAGAATTTCCGTCGGTCAGTCCGTCCGAATGTTGACGATTATGAAGATTATGACTCCCCAATGGACACCCCTACAGAACGCACCTTGGTGCGCCTTCACAAGAGAGTTATCCGTGCCTCCCAAATCTACCAGCGCACTCACTGCCAGTGGAACATGCTCATGGAGAAGGTGTTTGCACTGGAGGAGGTTGCTGATAATGAATCCAACCCAGACCGTGAATTCAAACACTACTCTTCAACTGATAGTGTTAGAGTTCTTCTGAGCAAGGTTTATACCCCAACTGTGGGTAAGTATTTCTTGTACTCTTCATGATTGATATAGTGAGCTACCAAACTTGAAACTGAAACTTGGTCTTCAAGAATTACTGAACTAAAAAAAAAGATAAAATTAACAATTAATTTTAAAAACAATGAATTATTTCATTTTGATAATCATAATCCTCCATTTAACTTTATCCCTTCTCAAATTTGCATGTGTTTGTATTTTGAAATAAACTTTATCAACTACAAATTGTTTTACTACAATTAACCCAAGTCCCTGTATTTCGTATAGATAAAATGAAACTGCATATAAATTATGCCTTGATTATTACTGTT
Source organism: Acanthosepion esculentum (assembly GCA_964036315.1). Classification (NCBI taxonomy): domain Eukaryota; kingdom Metazoa; phylum Mollusca; class Cephalopoda; order Sepiida; family Sepiidae; genus Acanthosepion; species Acanthosepion esculentum. Next base: position 23,735,756 of record OZ038483.1, on the reverse strand, counting down.
AATTAAATCTTTTCAATTTCATTTAAATGTTTATAATCACATCTTTGTGTGTAACAATGGGATTTAATTTTTTTAATAGCCACCAAGCATACAGTAGTATTTTAAACAACAGAAACGCACAAACTCCAGCAGTCAGGTTTAGCTTGAGTGTGTCAACATTGAAGTAATATCTATTTCAAAGCAACAAAAATTGTTTTGTAGTGCGTCATTTTTATTCTTGATTTCAACTGGATCCAAAATTGTTTTAACTCTGTGCCTCAATATTGACTGGAATACATTTTGTTGATATTGTTCATAATAAAGAAGAAAGTAAAAAAAAAAAAAAAAAAAAAATTAAATAAAATTAATGTGGATAGTTGGGCTGACTAGGTCTGAGCCTGATCAAAGCTTGAGACATACTTAATAAGCAATGTATTTCTTGCTTTAATTTTATAATCTTTTAAAAATCTCTAATGACTTGTATGCCCAGTTTTTCAAACAACACATTTTTATTTCAACTTATTGTTTCCAAATGTCCATTTTAAATAATTCATTCCATACAGAATAAGGTTTGTTTAGCGGAATGTCTCTTTTGAGAAAGGGCAAATTAAATTTAGCCTAACCTTTAAATTGGCCAAAATCAAATAAATTGGCAGCCTTAACTGACGACTTTAGGGGGGGGGATGAGTGTGACTGGGGTAGTGTTGAGGAAATATGATATCACTCAGCAGTACTGATCTTAAACTTGTACAATAAATTAAACTAAAAATTCACATAGAGATACATAAACATACTAACGCATAGACATATATACAAACACACACTGGAGATAGATACACATTATTTTAGAAAAAAAAACAAACATGTCTGACTTTATATTCATTCTTTTTTTCTTTCATGTCTGGAAAATGTTTTTTAAATAAATATTTTTATAGAATTATTACAATTAATATTAATATACCAAAATGTGTTGTTTTTTTTATTATTATTATTATTAATTTCATGCACAGATTTTTTTAAATTATATATTTTACTTAGAGTAAAAAGGAACAATTTTAGCATCTAAGTTATGGAAATAGTATATGTTGTTAAAGATTGTAATGAACCCAATAAACATTGGTGACCTAGAGTTACCACTGATTTTTTATATATATATATATATATATATATATATATATATATATATATATTACACAGGTATTTATACATGTGTATATATACACACACACACACAGAGGTTTAATTTTTCGTTATTTACTTAAGCAATACTAGCTTCTTTTTCTCATCTTTGTTGTTATTATCACAATGTTTTAACCCTTGTGTTCTCTGTATCTTCTTCAGGTGTCTATCAATCTGAGTAGCCGCCAGTGAATTTCAGGGTTCAGTTTGAAATTCCCTGAAGGTTTCTTGGATTAATACGGCTGAAAAAGGCCAGAAGACACAGTGGGTGAAATGTTGGGATAATAACCTCAAAAGTTGAAGATATTAGTTCAACTGTAAATGTAAATAATGACTAGTTTATTTCCAATGTTGATAACTTTATAAGAGGCTGCAACAAAGAATAATCTTTTTGACATATCAAATTAACATAGCTGATTTATTACTGAACTTTTTTGCTAAATATTACTACACCACCATCTTTGTTTCCACTCATCAATTTTTACAATTAGTATTTCAAAATATTGATCATAATATCTTAAAATGTCTTTTGTTTCTATTCAAAATTTCAAGACAAATGAAAATACTATATATGAGGTGGGTGCAAAAATTCTCAGCCTAGCCAATAAGCTCATCTGCACCAAATTCTGATACTTGGCCATTTAGTAAGATGTTGGGAAGTGGGTTAGGTCAAGAACATCTTAGCACCTGCTGCATATTTCCATTTGAACGTTATTGGTATAGATGTTCTCAAGAAATATTTCCTATTAACTAACACAGTTTTATTTACTTCTCTGCTATAATAATGTGCATATTGTAAAATATTTTTCTCTGCAGAATGGTATTGGAAATGTTTATTCCGCCCCTGGGTAATGAAGGGTCTGGCTGTTGTACTAGTTGTCATGTCATTTATGGTAGTATGGTCTGAGTGCCTCTTCTTCGTTAAGAAGCCTGTCCTCTCTTTATTTGCTGTATTCATCAACATTGCCAAATTGAACTATGATTATGTTTATATTGAGGTTAGTATACATCTTTTATCTATTTTTTTTGTTCATCTTTATGGATAAAAATTTTAAAAATGTGCAGATTTAGTATAAGTTCTTCTATGACTTTGATGTTTTTTACTGTTTGCATATAGAAATTTCCCTGCACTACTTAGAAGGGAATTTTTATCCTTTGGTATCATTACTGTTTATAGTATTTATTTGGATACTACTTCCTTAGAATACAGCAAAAACTCACTACAAAACACATGTACACATACACTCTAAATAAAAAGAATGTCCAGTATCACTTCAGTCACCCAAAAATGGGCACTGAAGTAAAAAGTAAGCTTGTCTGATTAAGCCATTGTTTATTGTGTTGATTTCATATAGAAAGGCAGATACTTATCACTACACCTGGCAAAATGTAGAATAAAGAGAAAAACACCAGTCTTGCAACTGGCTACCTGGAATGTCAGGTGTCTTATATCAATGACAGCAGGAAAATGGCATTTATTGACATTGAGCTGAGGATTTGGGGCATTGATATAGAAGCACTGCTGGAAGTCAGACTTATTACAGGAGAAAGATTATACCTTATTTTGATAAAGTAGGGACTCCCCTAAGGAACCATCTACTAGATAAGAATGTCACCAAAAGAGTTGTGTGTATAATAAAGCCTGACTAAAATCAGAGTGGATGCTACACTGTTCAAGCATCCAACTTGGAACTTAATGATCAGATGGAGTGAGTTCTCAAAGTAAATGCAAACACAACACTCAAGAGAAATGGTTAGTCTTTCATGTAATCATCTATACCACCACCACCACCACGTCACCCCTTGAGAAGAAGAAAAATAAAACAGGATTGTTTTGAGATCTACCTGATGGAACATTTCATTGATACCAAGAGAGACTCTGATCAAGTGAGATATGTCAGGAGAAAAAACGAAAAAAATGTCTCTATACTTTTTGAGATTCTCACCTACCTTGTGCCACATTCAGCAGTCTTCAGTGTGTACATTCATTGTCTAATTAGATGGACAGTCTATAAAAAAAATACATTGATATATCTCCATCTCAGTCAGTTGTTGCATATAACAAGTTCAATTGAATATCTACAAATTATTCCTATTCTTAAACAAATTAAAGTTTTTACTCCTCTTTTGCTTCTCTCTCTTCATTTGTGAGAAAATTATATAAACAGAATATGTATCCTACTTTCTATTTACTCCATTGCCTTGCCTGAAACACCATGTTCAAAATTACATATTAGATAACTCACTATGGAACAGTGGAAAATTGCTAAATGAAATGAAAATTGCCATCTCTATTTTTCTGTAAAAATTCTTTTATATAGATTCATTAGATGCAGCAATTTTTTGTTAATGAAACAATTCTCATTCATTATTTCTTATTAATAAGAATACAAAAGAAATTCTGTCAATTTCTGTATGACTCTCTCTATATTATATTTTCAGACATTGAATTGAAAGATTAATATTCAAATATTTTTATTTTACTTTTTTCTTTTTTTCCAGATGGCTTCTATTTTGACAATTGGATTTCTCTGTTTCTGTGCCTACTACACAGTATTTCAGATTCGTATCTTAAACTATTATTATATTGCTCCACATCACCAAACAAATGAGTACAGTTTGATCTTCACTGGCATGTGAGTATTGCACCAAATAAATGTCTATAAAACAATAGAATAAAAAACTATAAAATTATAAATAATTATTAACATCTACAACAATTTATATTATATATTTTTTTATCTACATGCAAGTACTGAATTGATTATGAAATTGACTTTTTTTTTAATTGTACTAAAAGTAATGGAGACAAATATAAGTTCTGAACATAAAATATGTGTTGACCAACACCAAGTTTCTCTCAAATACTGGATGAGGATTGAACTCGCTTTTGGCTGCCTGACCTGCATATATTAGCCAAACAGGTATAAGGCTCTCTGATTATAATTTCTCTGATAGAATGGCAATAAATTTACTTTTATCTTGTTAAAGATAGAAAGTGCTTTAACTAAATGCACCCCTCAGTGATAAAGCTAGGATTATAAGACAAAATCTGAAAGTTAATTACTGGTGTTTGTTATTTGACCTCCAAGAAGTAAAATCAAAGCAAAGAGCTCTTTACCATAACAGTTACTTTAGTACTTAAAGGATAAAGTAAGTTGACCAAAAGATTTGTTCCGTTTTTGTTGCTAGATAAGAATTAGAAGCATTTAGTTTAAACTTCAGTCAAAAGGATTTGATTGGATTCTAACAGTGGTACATTTTTAAAAATTTTTAACATTTATTTATTAATTCTGACATTGGAAATGGAAGAAAACATTTTTTGATATATTATTCATTTTTATTTAAATGAAGATAAAAATTCAACTAAAAAAACTATCTATAGTTTGTGGAGAAGCTACAAGGATCAAACATGTTAAAAGTGGTTTGCAGCTTTGTGCTGGAGATTTCTCAACATATGATGTTCTGTAGTTAGGTAGACCAGTTGAGATTGACAGTGATGAAAACAAGACATTACTTGCAAATAACAAGATGCAAAAAATAGTTAATATACATAGAATATTGGAATTGCACACTGAAAAACAATTTTCACCAGCTTAGTTATTTTATTTGCTTTGGTATTGTGTGTGTGATTTATTATTTATATGTAACAAAAATGTTCCCTTCCTGAAAGAAATTGTGACAGGCAATAAGAACTGAATATTTTAAAACACTATGTAATGCAAGAGATTGTTGGGTAATGAAAATGAGTCACTACTAAATGTAACAAAAGTCAGCCATTGTCTAAAAGAAATGGCGCAGTTTATATGGTAGGAATTGAAGATAGCTCCTTATTATGGGCTTCTTCTGGAGAACAAAATAATTCATACAAGTACTGTTCCCAATTTTACCAATTTTGAAGGCATGAATGGAGAAAAAGATTCTGAAAATAGTTAAGCAAAAAAGAATTATTTCATCATGATAATGCTGAACAGCATATTTCTTTGGCAACCAGGTAAAAATTGTCCCAATTTGGCTGTGAAGTTTTCAATCATTCACTGTATTCAGTAGATATTGCATTTTTTAAGAACACTATTCTAGTTTTTGTGAGATTGTCAATAAAAAAATATTAAATTCCCTGGAAAACTATAAAAGCAGCTTTAACTGTTCTTTACACAAAATGTTTTAAATATTTATCAAAGGATCGAATTATGTACTTCAATAAATACTGAAAATAAATCATTTTTTAAAAATTATTTCTTAATAAACCATACAAACCTTTTACATTACTAAATAAATATCTACACTTAATAAATTTAAGAGTCTTTTCTCCAGAGAAATAATCATAGTGACTTCTGAGATTTGGTGAATATATGAAACCAGAACTAATGTATATCTATAATGATCAACTAATTCAGCAAAATGAATTGCGTTACTCGATCAGATGCATAAGCACTATTAACCTTTAATAGTACATGATATATATGTCTTTGAACTTCAGTGAGTGCTTACAAATTTTTTCATTCTTTGTTTTAAAACAAATACTTAAAAATACTTTAAAACAAATACTTATTCTATAAAGTTTCAATTTTACGATATTCTTAAAAAATAACTAGTTATCATTACAGGAAAATACTTTATTACTTGACCATTAAAGGTATAAATTTTGTTTTTGTTCATTTAGCATTTGTTACTTTCTTTCAGGATGCTTTGCCGTTTGACTCCTCCTATGTGTCTAAATTTTTTAGGACTCATTCATTTGGATAGCCATATTATCCATGAGAGCAATTTGCAGGAAACTGCCTACACAACTGTAAGAATATGAAATTCTCATCTTCTCTTTGTTCTTGTTTAATATAAAATTACACATTGTTTCTTTCTTTTTGTTTCTTATTCAGATGACTTTTTAAAATTCTTTCTTAAAGTCATTAAAAATAACAAGAGTAAAAATTACAATATTTTTTCTCAACAAAAATCACTTTCAAAACAATATCTATTTTTCCATATGTAATTATGGAATGTTAGTTTGATTTTTCCATGTTTTCTGATTTATATACAATGTGACAGATTGACTTAAAAACAGTTTGATTTCAATACCTGTTGTATCATGATTATCAAAGAGTAACTTAACAGATCTTCCCTACATAAAATATTCCATCTATGTATACATGATACACACACAATTTGATATGTGAGCAGTGTTGAGAAAAGATAGCGTAAAAAAAGAAAAAAAAAGTTTTTTTGACATGACACTCAAATGTAGTTAGAAGTACAAAAAGCATGGAAATTCTTCACACAGAATTAATTTTTGAAAAGACTTATTAATTATATAATCCTACATTTTAATTTTATTATTTAACATTTTTTTAATTATATTTTATTTAATAGTTATCTATATTGTTTTTGCTTATTTATATTTTTATTTATAATTACTTTGAATAATTTTGCTTTAAACTTGTTTAGTTACATTTCATTATCTTTTATTTCTTACAATTATAAATCTTTTCTGTTTTATGAGAAAAAAAATGAATGCCATAATATTTTTTTAATGGGGTCACAAAATATCATTGTTATGATATGGAGATGTAATAACATTGATGAAAAATAACACCATTTACAAAAATTAAAATTTGTGATACATTTGTTTTCTTTATACAGTAGCATCTAATATTAATGAACAGAAGTTTAAAAGCCGAAATTTCCAATTCTACAGATCATGATAAAAAATGCAGTAAATATTTTTTCAAATGTGTTCTACATTATGGTTAAATTGAATAAAAAGAACCAATAATAAAGAAAGTTATAGAACAAAAACTGTCACAAAAAAAAACTAGCATCCAAAATTAGAGAACAAAATTTTAGCTACACATTTAAATTAATATTATTGACTCAATACTGATACAGAATATTAGATGTTTACAGTTTATGACTTTTAATTACTTATGCTATGACCACAGGGCTTCACTAATTTGTCATATTGTTCCGGCATGATTTTGTCCTTCCTCCTGCAGTTTTCTGACACAAATCGGCTACTGTTATCAGTTTCCTTAACCTAACATTATCACTGATGATCTTAGAAAGATTCTCAATTGGACTAACCTCTGCTTTTTCAACTTCAATGAATTGCTTTACCATTTTTGTAATATGACAAGGGGCATTATCTTACATAAAGTTCGACCAAATAAAAAAAGAGATGCTTTTATAGAAGAAACATGCTGTTCAATGATATTCTTATAGACTGCTATTTAACTAAATGAATGGGCTAACACCAGAGAAAATCCCCCACACTAATACACTATCACCTCTGAATCTAATTTTTTTCACACAGTTCAGAAATAATATCTTTGCACTGTCCAACATTCTGCTAGCTGTCAGAGATTACTAAATTAAACTTCCATCCATGAAGAACTCTTTTGCCCAATTTTCATCAATCCAGGCAACTTACTGATAAGTGGTTTGATGGCAGGAGAACATGCATGATGCCCTGCTCTGTATAACTGATATGATATTGTCAGTTTGATGACAAATTCTTTGGTTATCTGGCACATAATGCCGCCTGTCTTTGAATCTCCTGATTCTGCTGAGGATTCATTTTACATGACCACACTAGTGACTTGAAGAAGCTAATATCATCAGCAGCAGCATCATCATCATAAAGCTTTAATATTTTAGAAATGACACTCTTAGAATTTGTCATTCTTTTGAACTTTTAGCCAACACCTGAGTTGGCTTATCCTCATGATAACTTAGGAAAACATATTTCGGATGAATAAGGAATATTTGTTTACAGTTCACTGTTGTCATATTTTGTTGGTAACTGTCATAATTTTTTGTTTATTTTTATTTTACAGTGTTGGCTCCAATCTGTATTGGAATGAATGCAAAAACATCCCTTTCCCCAAATTTATAAAACAAAACACATAGATGCATGCTGAGATTTTTTTCCTAACCAATAAGATAGGTCACTTCATGGTCTAATCAGACTTAAATTAGTTTGTTCTTGTCCTGAAGTCAGAATGCTGTGATGACTTGTCTGTAGCCCCTTTTGTGTGTTAACACCATTCTTAGTTTGTGACCCTTTTGCCTTATTGCTGTTGTTTTGCCTTGCATATATTGTTTGCTCACTTATTTTTGTCCCCGTTTTTCTTCTTTTTTTTTTCTCTTGTTATTGTTTCTTAAAAACTTTATCAATTTTGTTTGTTGAGCCTGACAATTACATTTAACCATGACCAATTACTCTACATGCAGAAATAACCTATTTATATAAATGGCAGTGTTTGTTCTATGATTTTGGATACTACACTTCTGCACGCTTGCTTTTTTTTTTCTTTTTTAATAAGCAGTTTTTGTTTTATAGCTTTTTTATCCTTGGTTCATTTATATGCAAATTTACGATAGCCTAGAAAAAACTGTTTTAAGAATATTTACTGCAATCTGTAGAATTCTAAAAATGTTATTTTTAAACTTTCATTATCTACTAATATTGTGTATGCCTATAAACAATAAGTGTGCATTAGGTTTGCTATCTTATTTTTCATTTATTTTGTTTCAATCAGATCATGGGACACATGGATGTTATCTCTATAGTATCTGATGGGTTCAACATCTACTTCCCAATTGCAATAGTGTTGCTATGTATCTGCACTTACTTCAGCCTGGGAAGTCGCATCCTGCATTTTCTTGGATTCCAACAGTTTGTTGGGGATGATGATATGACACAGGAGCTCATTGATGAAGGAAAAGAACTCATCAGAAGAGGTAAGTGCAGTTTTTATATTGATTAGAAATAACAAAAATTGCTTGTTTCTAAACATCTTTACTTGTTACTCTTCTATAATTGCTAAAGGAAGAGTTAGTCACACACAAATTTTATGTACATATTTTATTTGGGATCTTTTAAAACATTGAGTAAATATTATCTTTAAATCTTTTTCAAAGAGAAACGGCGACGTGAAAGAAAAGCAGATGGAGAAGCACGAAGAAAAATGTGGAATGAACAATTTGGAAATGGGAAATCTACAGCCACAGATAGTCCACGGCGAGGTAAGCCAAGTTTTGAGGTTTTATTTTTTATTTTTTTTTTTTTTTTCAGGCATTTATTTAAAACTAGCAAAGTAGTTGGGCTTTGTCTAGATAAAAAAAAACCCACACTATAATTCTCACAGCTCTATAGTTGAGAAATAACTGTCTACAGAAATATACTGACTTTTTTAAAATAACTTGGCAATTTTAACAAATTTTAAAAGCTCTAAAGCCCAAAATAAGATTGTCTTTTCTTGAACAGATAATTGAATTAATATAAATTTATTGATTACATCACTAGATGAGGAATTGATCCATAAAAAGAACAAACTCTCATTCAAGTAATATAAAGATCAGCCAATATATTAAAGAATACACATTTATTTTGCTGTATAATTCTGAAAATGCATACATGTCCTCAATGTAAAAATGTATAAAGGAACAAGAGAAGATGATAAATAAAAATTGATAAGCTAAAGGTCACAGGAAACTTGGCTATAAGACTGATAGAATATTTAACACACAGTTTTTATACTACTTTTCAACTAGTGGAATAGAAAGTGTGGCACAGCAATAACTAACAGAATTACCAAAGAACTTTATCAAAAGAAACAATCAAATGGATAGGTTTCTCAGAATTTATGTTCACTGAAGTAGCTGCAACTATTAGTCTGAGCAGTTTGCTTCATTAGATCACTTCATACCTCCTCCTTCTCTAGAACATGTTGTTGAACAGATAGGTACTTGTCTCTTGACTAAAAGCTATGATGCAATAAAATGCCCACATAAGGGAAACTGGTAAAAACAATGAATTGACAAGATTTCAAAAATGCAGCTGCCATTACAAGCAGCCATGAGATCTCCTGATCAAATTTTTTTATGAGTTCCATTCCTGATTGTAGGTTTCCTCAAACCCTGCTATCCTCCAGGAATGTAAGAGTATACATTTAACTTTTTTGAATAAACTTTAAGAACCTTGGCAATGTGAAAAACAAGAACACTGATTACAGCAGACAATGTTTTGTTGATCAGGATGATGCAAGCAGTTTTGTATGTAATGCATATCATGTTGTGGAAATGATAGAAACAACATCCAGCAATAATAATAACAACTATTGGGTGTGCAGTATCTGAGAGTAAAACAAATAACCTTACAGGTGGAGAGCAAACATTTACCCAGATGTTTTAAGATTGTTTATTAATGCATATACTGTGAAGAAGTCTCATGCATCTTAAAACCAGACAGTGGCGGTTTGGTATGAAAAAAAAAATATTAGCAGTAAAACAAGAAAAACAAGTTAGGACAGCTTGAGCTACAAAATGAGGTTTTGTTTCTAGAAAAGAAACTGAAAAGACATTTTGGAAGTTCAAAAATAGTATTGGGTAAAGTGGGGAAAAAAAATCAAGTAACTGGAGTTCAAAAGGTTAAATGTCCATATAAAAAGTAACTTTGTTTCTCGAACATTTATATAGAAAACCTTTTGTACATGATACTAGTGAGTTTAAAGACTATATTTTTCTCGATTTCTGTTGTATTGTTATATTGTACATCTTACTGGTGAATATTGAAAGTGGCATTTTTATTTTATTTGATTCATATTCAGTCAATGTGTAGTTTATTATTGTTCTTACATTTTTATCTGTACAATGAAGTTTCATTGTTTGTTTTTTCTAGCCTTCACTCATACTGAGATCAATTTTTAAATTCAACAAGAGTTTTTCCTTTGTAATTTATAAGACTTTTGCTTTGTAGGAAAACATACATATTTAATTTGACCCCATAAAATCTGACACTTTATCACAAAAATGACACCAATTCTACAGCTGGTAGTGTCTGTGTTTTGGACAGCTATTTAAATTTATGCTTATTGCCACATAATAAAAATGCAATTGTTTAGCATAAAACAGTCTGTATATAAGAAAAGTTTGTTTACATAAAACATTCCTTTACTTGATTCTACCCAAGATTTGAATCAAACATAAGTATACCTCTGATTTTGGATCAGGACTTAGAACATTGGATTGGTAATTGTGCAGTCTTTTTTTGTTTGTTTCCTTCCAAAATGCCACTTTATGCAATTTCAAGTTTGTACAAACTAATGCATATCTCTTATTCTTTTTCAGGAAAAGTTCCCCGAAGTCCTGATGAAAATGATCGTACAGAATTGTTACGCCAAGCTGAGCCAGTGGACTACATGGGCGATACAACCACAGACTCACTCGATGATTACATGAATATGGGGCTCAGTGCTGCCACTGGTTACCAGTCACAGCATGTGTCACAAGCCCCTTCTAGATACAGCTCAGTTGGCAGGATGGGTCACAAGCCACCAAAAGGAATCTTTGATGATGTATAACAATCTCATTCCTAAACTAGAAAAATACAATTTAAGACAGAAAAAATATTTTCTAGAAAAATAATTTTTAGAGGGAAAATTCAAGTGGAGAATTTTTCTATTTTTATTTATTTCTGTCAAGACAATCTTTAAACGTGTGAGGGAAGAAAAATTTTAAAGGATTTTGTTACAGTATGAAAACTCTTTAGGGTGTAAAAATAGAGAAAAATATTGGGATCAACTCTTATGAGGTTTCCTACCTCCTGACCAAATATCTCTGTATGTGTATGTTCCTAACTTGGTACATTCCACACTTCTGATCTTGACTCAGTCAAATTACTTGGACCACTTCTCGTCCAATAGAGACATTACAAAACAAAAATATCAACATTCCAAAGAAAGAGACAAAAATAAGACATTACAACTATAATAAAAATAATTCCAATAATTCTTTGGCTAACTTTATAGTGTGCAATTTAGAGGGGTAACTGTAAAATATTTTGCAGGTGATATCAAAAGACCAGGAAGTAATTTCTTTAATTTTAATGATTTTTCCACTACATGTATATCTGGCAGCAATTATAAATAACTCCAATAAAGAAAGCCAACAGTGATAAGTCAACTCTACAACCAATTAAGATTCCAGTTTGGTTCACCTAATGTTGTTTTAACCACCTGTTACATTTCAACTCACTGAGGATATAAGCTAGAACCCTGTTTCTTCTAGCAAGTAATTATCAATTCCAATTTAAGCCAATCAAAACAATGAAATAACAGATCTGTTAGTTTTTTTTTTGTATTTACTGAAGGCATTTAACAAATTCAACTTGGAAAGCTTAATTGAAATTCTAAAATGAATCTATAAATCCATAAGTTTTCAGTAAAGTAAATTAGGTAAAAAAGTATAAAAAATAAATCCTCATAAGATTGCCAAAATAAAAATAAAAATCCTTAATATTATAAATCTTTGATCAGCTGACATAAAATGAATTCTCACAGCTAAACCAATGAAGGTTTCATTTGTATAGTCAGTGAAGTGAAACAATTGAAGCAGTCCGCTTTGGTTTTATGTACCATTGTTGACTTTCTTGAAATTTTATGCTCAATTAGAAGGAAATTGTAGTGGGAAACTTCCCCCCACCAATATATTTGGACATTCCATATGCCTCCTTGAATTTTGCATAATAAAAATAATTATTTAAAAAAACAAAAGTGCTTATTTTTTTACAACTGCCTGATATCTTAGGAAAATATGATGATACACAGTAACTTCTCAAAAAATATAAATGCTTAAAATAGAAAAATAATACATTGACTTTGTCTCTCCATTTTTCTGTGAAAATGATGCCTTTTAAAATTCAAATTAATTTTATTTTAGAAATGTAGACACAAAGTAGGTGGTACTGTATCCATTCTGATTGGATATATAGGCTTACTAAGAGAAAATATTAGGAGTTAAGTAGCTGGACAGTAAATAAGAAACGTGGATGAAACTCTGGGTATACAGGTTGTTCCAAAAAACACAGCTGTATGTGAGTGAATGAAGGATAAAGACAGTCCTTTGCTAAAACAAATGAATTAAAAAATTTTGGTTACCCTACACTTCCATATACTTTTTAATATTTCATTTCAGTATAATCACTGAGCTCTGTTTCTGTACAGTTGGACCAGTTAAATATCTCTTTGCATTTTCAACACATTTTATAGTGGAAGATGACTTTAAAAGTGCTATCTCCCTACTCAGCACAACATTCCAATTACTTTGCTAAGTGTCTTTTACTCTTTCACCGTTACATAAAATGGTAAAAAAAAAACATTTATTAAATGAACAACCGGCTGTCACATTCAGAAACATTGCTCTGTAAGCCAATATTGATTTCCTTTCCACTCTTTATTTTTTTAACAATTTCATTGTTAATCTCTTGTTTTCAAGGCTGGTAAGTTTTTCCAATTTGCTTTGAAAAATAAGTATTACAGCCATTGCAATAACACTAATATTGTAAGATATCCCATTTTAATTGGAACTGAAGGACTTAGGTTTTCAACAATGCTACAGTGAAAGGGTAAAATCAAACATCAGTATAACATTACCAAACACTGGTCTAGTTAATAATGTGGTAACCTAAAAAATTTTGCTTTAAAAAAAAAAAAAAAAAAAAAAAGAAGAAATTATAAGGTATTATCACAAGATCATTCTGTTAATTTAAATACTTGAGTGGTTCTTGAATAAATATAGAATTGTTATTTTGAATTATTCTCTTAGTGCTAAATGCAAGCACTTAGATAAATTTTATTTGGATTGAAGGGGCACCAGTAACAAGTTACATTGTTCATTTTCTTATGAATCAATTTACAAATGACTTTTTGACTGGCTTCCACATTTGCCAAATTAAAATTCATAATATACATTTAATCATTTTATGCATGTTGTCCAGTCTTTTCATTTTTTACTATTGTGCATGTAGAAATCTTTTTAAATTTAAACAAATTAAAACCCAGATTTTTTTTTTTTTCAGTTTTAATCCCAATATTATTTTTTTCTTTGTAAAGAATTCATTTTCTTGAATTAATCATTCTTCTCTAATGCAACATTTCAAATCATAAAACACAGAATTGCTATTAAAACATTTTGTCAATCAGCTTTGTAACTGAAACCATCACATGTTCACTGTATTCCCATTTCTCTGAGTGATTCTTGCTCAGGGTTATTTTCTTGCTACAAACTTATTGAGCATAGGACAAAAATCCTTTTCTTTTTCTTCAAACTTGTATGAATTCAACTTCAGTATTTGAAAATATTTAAAAAAAATATGAATATGCATGTGGGAGTTACTTACTGACATAAAATTATATCCAGTCTTAAATACAAAAGCTTGGTGTTTCAAAACCCATGTAGTTATGTTTGTCAAAAGCACTTTCATTTTCACCCTCAGAAAATAATGTTTGACTATAACACAATAATTCAGATTATAATGTTATGGCAGTCTTTGGTAGAAAAAAACCTTTACTTTTAAAGGATATAGCCTCTGACCTTTTGCTCCAATTTTAAGCAAATATTTATATTAGACTGTTTACACAAAATCTTCCTTTTCAGTTGAAATTGTTGAGCTCCAATTTAAAACAAAACAATGCTTTCATTGTATCTTGTTTTCTTAGCAAGTTTGTCTACCCATTGGGACCTTGTGCCAAGCTAACAATTACCCTACTCTGAAGCACCCAAATGTTGTTTAGATATGAGTTGATGTAATTTGTTTCTGTTACAGTTAATAATGATTAAAGAAATACACGAAGCTGGGTAAGTGTCACTATGACTGCTAAAATGAAAGCATCTTATGAATATTCTTATTTCACATACAATATTTAAAATTTTTTGCAAGGTAAAAAGAAAGAAAGAAAAAAAGAAAATTCTAAAAAGCTAAGTTTTAAATTAAAGACAATGATACAGGATGAAATGCAAGAAATATTCATAATAAAACTAAGATATATCATTCAACCTTAGTGAAAAAATTAAAAAAATGCAAATACTATATATTCAAAGCAGAATTCTCCAGAATTATCTCAATCTGACCACATGTAAATTTATACTTTAGTGGATAGTTGACATTGATTTATATACTCTCTAAAATGTGAGAAGCCACACACACACACAAAAATGGAAATCAGGTTGTGCCAAAATCTTTTCATCCTTTCCCATGACCAATTAAGAATATCTAGTCAAATTTTTTTTTTTTTTTAGAGTAGCATTCTTTAGGCTAACACTTGTCAGAATTGCAGGGGTTGTCCTATTTATGTCAAATCAATCCCTGATTTTTAGTTATTGGCCTTTAAGGTTGAGCCACTTTGCTGTTTTCTACAAATGTAAAGCTATCTCATTTTTTTTTTTTTTTTTTATGGAATATTTTGGAGAAGCACAAACATTTGAGGTTATCTTAAATGGAGACTAAATAGATATATCATTTTTGTTCTTTAACACATATATATCCATTTGTGCATGATTTAAAAATCATTTATACCTTTTCTTCCACAAAATAGTTATGGCCAATGATTAATTCGACAAAGTATTGATGTCTTAAACAGAACCCCCACCTTCTAAATCAATATTTTTTAACTGACAAGTGTTGCAGCCAAAAAAGGGTGATAAATCTAGAAACATCATTTAGCCAGTTTTCACTATTTTTAAAAAAGTGAACCAGTATATTTTAGATTTTTCCTTGCTTATTGATTTTTTTTTTTTTTAATCCCAGAAACTAATCTAGACAGCTAAATCCCTTGAACAAACTCCTGCTCCTGTCAATTTACATTTTAAATATTACTTAGAAAACAGCAACCCAATCGAAGTAGAAATTGCTTTATTTGTGAAACTTAATATGATGTAAATTCAGATGAAGTGTAAAGAAAAAATGAAAAGCTGTTAAAATTAGAGGGGAACAATTAAAACAGGAATTAAGTTTAATTTAGTCAAATAGAAAGGATTATTGTCCTCATCTTCGTCGCCATATTTATTACATTTCAGCCTTCTTTGGGTGGTTGGAATGTTGAACTGAACCCTTTATCTTGCTCACTGGGGTAGACTGTTCTAGTTCCACATGCCATAATACCTCATCTCGGAAATATACAGATAGAAAGGATTAATACCAAACTTAGACATTTACCCCAAATATAGCTTTGTCAAAGAAAAGTTTCATTCACTATGTTTGTTTTTGATCTTTAAGTGTATGGAATATATGGTCTTTGCTAATATAAATAGAAAGGGATTTGACTGCAGATATCTTTGAGGGGGAAAAAAAAAAAAAAAAAAAAAAAAAAGCTTGAATAATTCTGCAACCTGAAGAGAAAAGACCCATATTTTTTACATACTTAACGCCTACAAAAGGCATCCATATTTTTTTTATTGTCAAAAGTAAATTATTTTCTATTTCCCTATTATTATTCAAGTATTGAGTTTTTTGCAAAACTTCAGCATCCACAATTAATGAAATAACATTAAAATAAAAACTGAGAGGAAAAAAATTAAAGAGTTCTCATGCATAATATTTTTAAGTTGTATAACCTTTGAATACATACTCAAGCAAAAATAAGTTAAAACATCATTTAAATAAAGAGACAACAAAATATTGTTTAAAGATTTTTATGTGAATAACTCCAGTGCCAGATTTATCAAAGCTTGTTGGGACAACAGCTCAAAATGTCAATGATGAGAAAAGGCTGATAAGAGCAAACACAGAGGTCCATAGCTTCCTGGGATGTAGTCTCTGCTGCTTATGCAAACAGACAGGAGTAACAACAGTGTTTGCAACCCTAATTCATCAGAATTCAAATAAACTGAAACGACGATCTTGTCTTTCATTTCTTGGGAATCTCATCATCTCCACTCACACTACCATAGTCATCAGAATCTTCATCACCAGCAACATCTCTGTTCTGTTCCTCCAGACGTTCCAGCTGCCGGGCCAGTTCCTGTTCATCAGTGTCAGAAACCACTTTGGGCTAAAAAGAAAAATCACAATATGAAAACTATTTTCTTCCAAAGAAAATAATTTGTTGGAAATGCATTAAGTTAGTAAACAAATCGATAAAAATTCAAAATGTGGTTGAATGCAAAAACCAAAAAACTATAATTTCTCTCTGATCAACTTACTGGCATTTGAACGTTGAACATTCCACCCATTTCTTCAATGGCACTCTTCACTATCTTAGTAGCCTTTTCAAGTGCTGCTACACCCTCTGACCTTTCTAGCGTTTGAGTAGTCATCACATACAGAGGAGGAGCAATAAGGTTAATCTACAAACAATAAGAAAAGACTATTTTTATGAACACATTAAGACCAGATTTAATGGTGGACAATAATGGGTTAATTATACTGAAATAGTTTTACTATAAGCGATGTAGTTAATTCTTAATGAATGAAATAAAGCTGAACTAGTAAGTTCAAAGTAAAAAAAAAAAAAAAGCGGGGGGGGGCACAAAACAAGTAGATAGATAAATAGAAGTTCAGTTATTGACACTTTCAGCCCTTAAATTGTTTTCTCTACATTAACACTTAAGGTCTAGTTAAAGAGATAAGATCTACAAGTCAAAAATAGCCTCCTAATATAACAGGTGGAAACAACGTTTCGAATACAAAAATAAAAGGCATCTCAAATTTATGCCCAAAACAAAAAGAATTGTTGTGGTATCTACATATCTTAATTCGTCTACAATAGATAAATGACTAAAAGTTGAAAAGAATAAAATGAATATTCTCACTTTAATTGGCATATCTTCTGTGGAAAGCTCCAGGCCTTTGTTAAGGGCAGCTTTTACAGCATCAACTCCTTCATATTTGTAACAAGCTACTTCAATATCTGTACAATAAATAAACAAAGAAAACAATAGCTATGAATTATTCAAATTTAATTTTTATCAATCATTAAAAAAAGTCAACAAGTAAATTTTTTTTTTTTTAACATACAAGGCTTTATCTTTACAAAAGATATAAATATACATTACTAGTGATAAATAGTTTCTTTCAATTGTGCATATAAAGCAATAAAGATAGCTGTTTGGGTGCATATTAGAGAAATGGATCAACAAATAGATTTATTCAGTTGTAAATTTTAACAAAAAATGCCTTGCAGCTTTATTTCATAATCGAACCGTCAATTGATCTAACGTGCTATACCACTCAACTATAGAGAAGCGTCTGGGTAGCAAAGTTCAAATTTTTTTTTTAATAAATAGTAATTTAGACTTTGCCAACCAGACACTTCTCTGCAGCGGAGTGTATAGCGCATCAGATCAACTGACAGTTCCGCATAGGACACAGGTTCAATTTCTGCCAGAGAACGCATATTTTCAACAAAATTTCTCAAACATTCAGGCCAGCAATTGTAATTAATATTGTTTATTTAAAAAACAGAGCATTTACTTAAATAAATTGTATCTATTAAAAAGAATATACAAATAGAAAATATATTAAATAATTGTCAGACTTAATCCATTTCATTGTGTGTGTGTGTGTGTGTGTGAGAGAGTGAGTGAGATTATATATATATATATATATATATATAGACAGCTTAATCTACGGTATAAGGTAACCAAAAAGTCCTAGCCAAACATGGCAATGTCAAAGCAGCTCATTCAGGGTTGTTGGTTTTATGATTTTAAGGCAAGGTTGTCCACAGCAAGTTTTCAATTACATCAAGCCTTTGGGAATAGTGCTGTGAGTGAACACATCATCAGGCATTAGTTCCAGAATTTCAGGTCAGGAGATCTGTTCCTTTGTGATGAACCCTGCAGTGGCTAGCCAAAGAAGAGGACAACAGCTTGCCAAACGCTTCTAGGTTTCTGATGAAACAGCCAGACTTCACCTGCAGAGGAAAGGCACACAAGTCAAGCAAGTGGGTACTCCACACACGTTAGTTGCCACCATAGGACCGTATGCCTCACGCCACAAGACCACCTCCTACACCCAGGTAAGATTATGCTATGTATCTGGTGGACTAGTTAACAAGTGGTGAACTATGAGCTGATACTAATGGGCCAAATCATCACTGTGGACTTGTACTCACAGCAGTTGAAACATGTACAACAAGCACTGAAGCAGGAGTGAGCCTTGGTTAATAGCAAGAGTGTATTGTTCCTCTATGACAATGCCAGACCTCATGTGGCACGAGTGACCAGAGATACCATACATCAACTTAGCTGTGGGGGGGCATTGTGTCAGATTACAAACCTCTTCCATTCCCTGGATAACTACTTTCATGAGAAATCCTTTGCAAATAAGTCAGACTTGCAGCAGGCACATCAGCAATAGGTTCTGCATAACAATAGGGATTACTTTCAAGACTAACAGTATGTCAAATTTGCTGTATATCTTTTTTTCTTCTAATAAAAATCAAAAACAGCAAGGACTTTTTTGGTTACCTTGTAATATGAAAAAAAAAAAAAAATTATAATGCATACATTTCATTGAGGGTGAAAGAGAAAACCACAAGGAAAAAACTCTTCTCAGTAAAAGAATTTAAAAAAAAATATATTGGGTTTCTGTGAAAACTTTGTTCAGGTAGAAAAAAAGAAAAATGGTAAACAATATTCTTTGCACAGAAATCTTCTGTGATGGAGAAATGTTAAAGCTTGAAATCAAAAGTATTTAGCAAATTTATAGAAATTTAAAGAAAATACACTTTGTGTGTGTGTGTAATTATTCATCAGTTACTCCTATCTTTTGTAAACACTACTTTTCAGTGACAACTATGCCATCAATGTGATTTCTAACATCTATTTGAAATTTTCATTTATGTAAGACAAAAACTAATCAAAATTCAGACAAATTGTAAAATTCCAATTAACACAAGGAGAAACCAAAGCAAAATCTTTAGACCAAGTAAAATATATTCAGAACAACACAAATATACATCAAGAAGCTTTACAGACCTGCTCTAATTTTCACAGCTTGGGGTGTCAATCGTCGGTGAATGTTATCCAGTAAAACAGTCTTTGTCTGCTCATCAATATCACATTCATCCAAGATGCCTGGGTTTCTAGAAATAGGTTAGGAAAACTATCAGCTTCATTTTCTAACTTTTGCTAGACACATTAAAATTATAAAACCAAGACGAGCCCTTTCAATTATCAACACATTTCATTTTAAAGTGCTCAGTTGGAGTGAGTTGCTTTTTCTTTAAATTCTTTAACCAAATGGTCATAGATGTTAGAGATTAATAGTTGCAATAGAGCAATCAAAAACATTTATAAAATTAACAGGACAGTTTCCAGTTCATAATAAAGCAATCTTGATCTGGATTTCAATTCCACCCTGTATCTAATACTTACAAATGCACTGCTCAATTCACACATCTAAATTTGTTGAGTGACATTAGCATAGGTTCATTAGGTAGAGATTCAAGTGAGCATCCATATCCTCATTTGAACAGAATGATACAAAGTCATATTTAAAATGGGAATCTCACATTTACAGATGATTCCCCTTAGCACTGACACATTTAGTGGTATCAGGGACAAAATGGTCCAGTTTGCCTTAATATGTCATCCATAACTTAAAGAACAAATGAAGTTATGTCTTTTCCAATACAAAGTGAGCATAAACAGAATCAGATTTTACAATTCAGCTCATCGATTCCATTAAACAGATAAGCACTAAGTAAACTTTTTTTTATTTTCTTTAATCACTTCACCCCAAGCAAGGCTATAACACTACTAAAATGTAGTGCTAAGGAATCAGAAACCCAAACCTAAACAGAAAACAAGGGATAGACCTCTACTCCTGTTCAAAAGACCAGGGAGGAGTGTGAACCAGATGTTAGGCAAACCTATATAGTATTTAATAAAAAATAGTTTCCAAGTCTTTAAAGAAATCTTGATTTTGGTTAAGTTAAATTCTTGGACAAGAGTGAAAATTTCAAAATAAATGCTCACAAGTTAGAAGTCACAATTATTTATCAGGTGATGTAACAATTATTGCATCACATTTGTTTACGTAAAGTTAAAATAGAAACATGCATAATACTCATAGAAAAATAATTATAAAATTCTATGGTGATTGTTTCTGGATGGACTGGACCATTTACTTAATTTGATACCATCTTCAAATTTCAATGGCTACAATATTATTTGTTTACAAATTTATCAGAGCATCATTCATAAATGCCAAAACAACTTTATTTTTTAAAAATTAAAGTTCAATATAATCATTTTCACAGAAACTGATTTTATAAGGTGATGTAAAGCATTACATCAGTACTTTACATAGAGCCTAATCATGATTTGGCCAAGGCAACTCTCAAACTTCCTTTCCAGGGCTTTATACTCTTCAAAGTAATACCTAAGATCTTATTCTTCTAAAATGAAATGTAAAGAGTTTCATCTAGTAGAAAAATCATAATTTGATATCTCTGTATAGACAAAGAATGTTAGTCTAGATAAATTAAGTTGAAAGGAACAATCAATCATTCTTATTCAATGGCAAAGTTAATTAGAAATCTACTAACGTAACAGCAAGCTTAAATGCATCATAAGAAGCACCAGGCTTCTTGAATTTTTCATCAAAATACCAAGCAGTTTTTGTGTAGAGTTCGGTTAACTGGTCATCATGTTTGTAGCCAAGCAACTCTCCAACATGTCTGAGGATGCTATTCACCTGGAAAAGAAAACAGAATAATGTGTCATTCAAAAAAAAAAAAACATTTCACAAAGACGCATATGAAAAGCTACAAGTGTTAAAATAAAACTTTCTTTGCATATGCTATGAGCCAAAGAGACTTTGCTTTTAATGACAAGAACCCAAAGCAAAAGCAGCAAGGAGAAAAAATAAAGCACATGGAAGAAGCTTACAAGTGCAATAAACAACATTATGTAAAAACGAAAATACAAAAGAAATTAAAAACTCAAATGGAGTGATGAAAATTATTTTATGGCTATCACATAAATTGATGGTTTGGTTGTTTAACGGCATTCCAACCTTAGGGGTCATTTTATGCCAAAAATGATTTTGAGTGACTTACATTTGGTTTTCAAAAATGTATTGCTGGAGACATTTGGTTTTCAAAAATGTATTGCCGGAGACATTTGGTTTTCAAAAATGTATTGCCGGAGACATTTGGTTTTCAAAAATGTATTGCCGGAGACATTTGGTTTTCAAAAATGTATTGCCGGAGACATTTGGTGTTCAAAAATGTATTGTTCGAAAATGTATAGCTGGTAATACTATTTTTCCAAAAACGTATAGCCGACAACCTTATTTTTTCAAAAACAGCCTTTCTGTTGGACATAGTTTATCGCCGTACCCAGTATGCATATGCAGTTTACCGTCATACCCATGGACAAACATAAATTGAGTGAGATTTGAAACAGCAAGAGACTGTGTGGTTAAGGTTATGCAGAAAAGAGATTGAAAAAGATCTATGATAAACACAAAAGTATAATAGGTTTTAATGAATTTTATATGTAAACAGGATCCTATACACTTCATTTCAAAAGGTTATTTTTTTTCATGGTATACTTACTGTTTTGGCTTTAGCATACTTCTCTTCACATTTGGCAACTTCTTCAGGAGAAACTCTCCTTTTAGACAAATCAATGTAACCTAGAAACAAAAAGAACCAAAATTATAAAAACCAAAATATTGGGGAGTATTCAAATTATGTCAACATCTTTCAAGTTGAAAGTATCAATTTTTACAAATATACAACTCCTATTAAATTAAGGATTTTTAAAAGGTAAAATATGAACACTACTAGGGGGAGAAATGCTCATATGCAACCATTACTATAATAAATTTTATCCTCAACATACAAAAATTATAACGATAATATTAACAAACATCAAACTATTAAAATTAATTAAAAGCATGTTTTTCAAGGTTTAAGTTATTCTAGAAACAATTTGCAGTTTAATAAGTAAGCCTAACTCTAACTATAAAACATAAAAGCTGGATCAGCCTTGTTTTTGCCTTAAAGACAGACCATAAAATTGAAACAGATGTGTTGAAGAGATTCTAATTGCAGTGTAACACTTCTACATTACAGTAAAAGGGAAGGTTATGGCTTGCCCTGATACCTTAATGCAAGCAGCAGGAATAAGGTAATTTTTGCTCCTGTCAAACATAACAAGTAGTAGTAATCTTAGACTGTGTGAGAGAATGTGGCCATGACTTTATATTGGGGTGTCTTGTTCACTTTAAGTGGTTAGCTCACAGTGGAAGCAGCAGTGTTGTGCTTGCAGATATTTTGCAAAACTTCATTTTTCCAACCATGAGTCCAAAGAAAGTGAGTGCAAAGTACAGTGCTGAGAAGAAGAAGAAGAAGCAGCAGCAAATGATGTGCATTGAATTAAAGAAATTATCGAAAAACATGACCAAGGTGTGCATGTCGGCAATTTGGCGAAGCAGTATGAGCATAGCACTTCTACGACCTGCACCATACTGAAGCAGAACTTGATAAAGCCAAAGGTGTTAAAATAATTTTTAAACAGCGAACATCTATCCATGAAAATATGGAGAAGCTGCTGGTTGACGGAGAAGCAGCTTGCAGGAGATACTGTGATGGAGGATATTATCTGCTAGAAAGCACGGGCTATTTATGCTGATTTGCTGCAGCAGACTCAAGGCACTTCAACAGATGAGGCATCAGACAAGCTGCTTAAAGGCAGTCAGGGCAGTTTGAAAATTTTAAAAAGAGAACCAGCATTCACTCTATTGTCAGGTATGGTACGACAGCGAGCGTGGATATGGAGGCAACTGAGGATTACCTCAAAACTTTTGCTGGAATTATAGCAGCCAAAGGATACATCCCCCAACAAGTCTTCAACTGTGACGAGACAGGACTTTTTTGGAAGAAGATGCTAAAGTGGACTTATATAACGGCAGAGCAGAAGAGGATGCCAGGCCACAAACGCATGAAGGATAGGCTAACCCTCACACTGTACACCAATGCAAGCAGTTACTGCAAAACTAAAAGCCTTTACGTCACATAAGATTATAAAATAAAAACTGCAGGTTATGTGGAAAGCAAACTTGAAAGCATAGGTTACCAAGCAGTTATTTGTGGAGTGGGTGAATTTGGTCTTTGGTTCTGATGTTAAGAAATATCTCCAGGAAAATAACCTACCCCTGCAAGCTCTTCTCATCCTGGACAATGCACCTGCTCACCCATATAACCTTGAAGAGGACGTCTTCGAAAAGTACAAGTTTATAAAGGTCCTCTACCTTCCACTTAACACTACCCCTATCCTGCAGCCTATGGACCAGCAGGTGATTTCTAATTTCAAGAAGCTCTTCAACAAGCACCTGTTCTACTGCTGCTTTGAGGTGACAGAGAGCACAAACCTTACCCTTCGAAAGTCCCGGAAGGACCACTATAAAATTGTGATATATCTCAGAATTATCAATATGGCCTGGCAGTGTTACAAAGAGGACCATGAGCTCTGTGTGGATGAAGCTGTGACCTGTGGTTAAGTCTGAAACGGACTTTGTAAGACTTGAACCCAAAGTGGCAGGGGTGGAGGAGATTGTATCCTTTGGCATGACCATAGGCCTGAACATGGATGAAGGTGACATCAACAAGCTCATCGAGGAGCACTTTGAGGAACTGACAACAGAGAAGGTAAAGAAGCTAGACACAGCAGTACATGGAGGTTTTGCAGGAAATAGAGGCGGCAGAGGTGGTTATCTCTACAAGGGAAATAAAGGGAATGTTGGGAATGTGGGAGAAAATTTTAGACTTTATTCAAAAGAAACCCAGAAAAAGTTGCAACTGGATGTGCGATGGCACTATTTAATGACACTTGCCTAACTCATTTCAGAAACATTCTGAAGAGGAGGATGAAACACATCATTGGACAGGTTTTTATCAAAAACACCTGCAGAAAGTGAGAAACGCTTGGCAATAAGGGCAAATGAAATTCAGCTATTCAGTTCAGCCTTTCTCCTCTGCCTCCATCAGCATCTTCAAGTCACCTGATCTCCAAGATAAATGCTGTACATCATACTTAATAAAACCAGTTTACTGCAGTACATTCTATTGTATTGTGTTTTTTATGCTATGTTCATTATTTATAAGTACATTTTTCTTATTTAAAAACATGTAACAAAAAATTGCAGTGTTTTTTGGGTGTCCAGAACAGATTAATTGCATTTCAATGAGGAAATTTGATTTGACATACAAGTAATTTGAGTTACGAGTTCCAACACAGAACAAACTCTTAAGGCACCACTGCATATTAATTTATGAAATTCACTGACTGAAGGACTAAACTCAAAGCCACAAAGTGACTGCAACTCACAATGATAAGCAAATGTCAAAAATCAACCATTTGACATTGGATTTTAAAAAAATATACCTCTTGACATACTTTAGGACAGTGGCATAGTGAATATAAACATTAGCTAAAAATACTGCAGTCATATTTTAAGGATGCACTAATTAAGCAGTAATTTAATTATGTTCAAAGACTGTCCCAAAAAGCAAATGGAAAAACCATCAGAATATCAAACTGATTCTATATCTAAGAAGTCAGGGATTATGCAGAGAGAGAAAAAAAAAAAAAAATTACCTTTATCTTTGTCAACCCGAATGACAACAACACACTCATTGCGACCAACTCTGATGAGTTTATTGATAGATCGAATACGTCGCCTGGATAATTCACTAAGTAGAATCATGCCTTCAATATCATTGTACTCAAGCAAATGCACATAGGCTCCCATTTCAGCAATGGAACGGACATTAACCATAACAACATCCTCCACTTCCGGATACTTTTGACTGTAATAACGGCACAACAAACCCATTTTTACTGGTCTGCAAATGAGAAAAGAAAAAATTAATCATGCATAATAAAATAAGAAAGCAATTAATATTTGGATTATTGAACCTAAAATACAAATAAAAAGGCTAATCTCAGTTACAATTTAATAACTATTCAAATGAATTTATTGCATTTTTCTAAATAATAAATTTTAAGATTCCTAAACATCAGGCCTGTGACTTGATATAATTAACATGCTTTATAGTAAAACAGGATAAGGTTTTTCATTGTGAATGATGTGAAGTTTAGAAAATACTAAAAATTAACAGAATAAGGTTATTAAAGCTATTTTCTTTATTATTTACTAAATAGGAGCAGATAAAAAAAATGCACCATGAACTAGAATCATTTTTCTCTTTGTGGTAAAACAAGATTAGAATCAGCAAAACAAGTGCCAACTAAATTGTATTTTCCGATTTGTCAAATATATAAAAAGTAGAAAATCCAAATTACACTTTTTCAGAATACGGAAATATCAAACATATTTGTAATAAAGGAGATCTATCAAGAACCTATAAAAGAGAATCAATTTTTAATGCTGCTGAACAGACATCTGAAAAAACAGATGTTCTTAGAATGAAAACAATGCACATATTAATAAGAAAAAATTTAGCAAGATAAAGAATAAATACCGAGTGATCTGAGTAGGATTTTATTTTCATTAAAAGTGTATTCACTGTTAGATTTAATTATGCAAGTCAATGTTTCCACAAAATTAACATTGACAAACTATTTAAATTTATATGATAAATATATGAATTTCAGTTTATAATAACTGTCCTTATTAAATGTCATTGTTTTGGTGGTGGGTTTTATTCTACAAACTAAGTCTAACATTTTTGTTCATAAATAAATACAAAAGATATAGTCAACAAAAACATTTGTTTAACACAATATCCCACGCACCTATATAAATTACTATTTCATTATTTTACAATTTAATACAGACTCTTTGGTATTTTTTTTTTCTTACTGTTTCAGCTTTAATAGGACAGCACTTTTTAATGCTTCCTAGAGATCTTTAACTGAATATTGTTTTCATTCTCATATACATTTATTTTTATGTTTACTTATGGATTTATATCCAGATAACCATTCCATTAATTTGGTGTCTTTAAAATTGGGGTCGGGGCAAAGTGGGCAACAATTAGCTTTGTACAATGTGAAGGTGCATTGTCTTGTACAAATATATTCTTTTAACATCTTGGTTGTGACCTGTTCCACTCAAAAAATGGCATCCATAAACTTACAGTAATTTTTCACATTTACATTAATTTTGAAGGGCCCAATAATTTTAGTAGCCACAATACAAGCCCCCAAAATTATCTCCACAACTGTTAGACTATTTTAATAAATAATCCAACCTCTTTCCCAGCTGTCAGGTCTATCCAATGCAGGTTTATATTCATAACTAAAAAAATCAGTTAAGAAATCAATTTTCATTTGCCTAACTTATACACATCTATCTCTCAGATAGTTTGATGATAGTTTGTTTGCTTTCATGTCTTTATGTTTACATATTCTGCAGCTTTTCAGTTTGCATTTGCATCAAGAGCTTCAAATATTTTCTATTCAATCCACTTTTATAGATTAGTATTCAGAACATTTCTGAACAAATACCTTGACAGCTGTCTTTAATATGTCTTCTCAAATTGGTGCACCTCACTACAAAATGACCATAGTGCAGATGGATGTTCATTATTTAATGGTGGTCTACAAGAGTGGGTTGAAAAGATCATAGGCTGGCTATGAAGGAGTGATAGTAGAATTGTGAAATCTTGCATGCATTAATTTCAATTCTTCTCATTAATAACTGCAATTTCGTTCCAGGTAAACTAAAATTTGATTGTTCAAAGAAGACTGTTCATCTTGGTCAAAAAGTCATCAACAGAAGATATGATGCTGTCATCACTGCTATATTGGTTCCCAGCAAAGTGTTTTTACAGATGATAGCAAAATCAGGAAATTAGGGAGAGTGATCAACCAGTTCAAAGCCAAAATCGCATACAGCAGACATTGAAACTAAAGACTTGTGTGCTGGAACATTGTCTTGACAAAACAAGACCCCTATCGCCAATTTTCCTGGGCGTTTGGTTTTGATAGCCATTCATAACTGCCTCAGCAAGTTGACATAGTACTCTCCATTGGTGGTGTTGCCCTTTTGAAGATAGTCAATAAACACAATGCCTTTTGCATCCTCAAAAACTGAGGACATCAATTTCCCTGCAGATGAAATAACCTTCTTTGAAGCAGGTGAGAAGAGGTGCTTCCACTGCATGGATTGTCTTTGTCTCTGGCTCAAAGTGATGAAGACAATACTCCTCCTGAGTTAGGAAATGTTCAAGAGAACCAGTTGGATCTGCCTTAAACAATGTCAGATTTTCCCATGATGTGATCAGTCTGGTGCACTTTTGATCAGATTAGTGAGAAGATGTGGCACCTACTAAGCAGAAACCTTCCTCACACAAAGTTAATTGTGTAGAATATTCTCAACTCTCTCAAGGAATATGCTAACAACATTGGGTATTTGATTTATAGTCAATCGCCTATCATCCACCACCATATGGTGAACATGATCAAGGTTTTTTTTTCAGTGGTAGCAGTTGCAGGGCATCCAGACCTTGGGTCAACTTAAAAGCTCTCCCAAATTCAGCTATCCACTATGTATTGTTGATATAGCTGGAGTGTCATCGGCTAATGTAGCAGCCATGTCAACATTAATGTCCTTGGCAGCTAAACCCTTTTTTTTTCAGGTACTTGCTAACACCATGATGCCAGATTTTGTCCATTTGTCACTACTAGTTACTTTTGAAGTCTTTTTTGAACAGTTAGATATCAGTTTACCTAGAGAGAATTCACAGTTCTAGGATCACTCCTTCATAGTCAGCTCACTCTCATAGTTCCTTCATAGAAGCACAACACACCAACAGGACAGTTTATTGAAAAAAGGGAACTGAACCTGAGTCACCTCTGTGGTACCCTAGTAAGTCTGTCAGCTCAATTTTAGTTAGATTTGACCAGTTTCATATCCATGATAAAGTAATACTCTAAACAGTGCCCAACCATCATCTCACCTGCAGCTTTTGTATTCTGTGATGCCTTTCTAGTTAGATATCTAAGATCCAATGGTGAACACAGAAAATCAGTAACCAAGAGCAGTACCATTGCTTGCCTATGGCAGACTCGATTAATACCCTTTAATGCATCAAGCTCAACTAAATTGATATGCTGACCATCTCCAACTAGATGCAACAAACATGCATCCTCAATGGTATCTCCATTTACTTCCACAGTGCTACTAAAGTAATTATGATCAAACTAAATTACCATTTCTTGACCACACAAAACTGCCTAATAGCATTCTCTTGACACACTGTTCACTGTCTCTGCTATCATGCATTTTATTGTTCATTTCATTGGCCACTGTGTTTGATTGTCACTTGATAAATGAAATTATCACTCTGAACCAGCTATACATGGAGAAAGTACCCCACAAGCCCCCCAAGTTCAACAAGTGATGGTATCTGAAATTTCTAAGACCTCATCTGTCAAAATTTACTGTGCTCGCCATATACATGTACACCTAGCATTTTGACAATTTTCAGGTTTTCTGGGTCCTTACAGGCCAATACAAAGTAAGCTAAATACCAATTTATACTCACTGCAGACACTATGCTTTCATTGATGAAAGCATTAATGTAAGCTGATATTGCTCATTGAATAGATTCATCTTCTAACCATACATCATCTTTGATATAAGAAATTATGTGGATGAACAAATTGTTTGTCATAACCAATTATGCAAATTCAAGTTTTGAACTACGCTGGTAAAAATAGAGTAAAATGAGTAATTTCCTTTTTTACTTATGTTAAACTCTTATTCAACTTTTAAGAGAATTCTGGGATAAAAACTTAAATTTCTATCTGATCAACTAATACTCAGATATATTTCCCAACTCAAATTTGAATGGATAAAATGTTAAACCTAGACATATCTTTCATCTTGTATTTTAGGCAATAGAA
This sequence comes from Acanthosepion esculentum, assembly GCA_964036315.1. Taxonomy (NCBI): domain Eukaryota; kingdom Metazoa; phylum Mollusca; class Cephalopoda; order Sepiida; family Sepiidae; genus Acanthosepion; species Acanthosepion esculentum. The sequence continues at coordinate 23,705,933 of OZ038483.1, read as the reverse complement.
TTATGAAAACCAGGATAGTTTTCCAATAAATAGTAACAATATTCAGCTCTATGACTGAATACAAATGAAAGAGAAAGATCTTTAATATCATAAATACTAGAGAATTATCACTCTTGCTACACTGCGAATCAAGGTAATAAACTTAAATAGAAATGTTAATACCTAGTAAACTAAACAGTAATGGAATGATTTTTACAAAATAAAAGTAACCTGGGCATACAATAAAAAGCAATAGCTAATTTAGTTTCTATTTATCCCAATCATATGTCACAAAGCTAATCTATTTGAGCCACTTAGAGTAATAAAGAAAAAAATAGTTTACAACTAAATTTTTCAATGTCACTGAAACCAGTGAAATGGAACATGACTTGTTTGAACTTCTCAACAAATTCAAACCATTTATCATTGCAAAAAAAGAATTTTATCATTTCTTTTTCTTAGTGATTTAGTAAGTAACCAAAATTTATATTACCACCATTGGATAGAACAATTTTCACCAGACCAAGGCTCCAGCTTACAAAATTACTGGTACAATCTATAACTCTATAAAAGAAAGATTTCACATCCATTTAGAGTTATATACATACCCCTCTTCATGCTATGGACCAATCCCCAAATTAACAAATTAATTTGAAAAATTAAGTTATAGCTTAACTTACTTTTCCAGTTAACAAGCTCAACATTTCAGTAAAATAATGGCTTCTGCAATTGACAACTAGTTACTATTTAGAGAAAATATAGCAACCTATAATATCAGATTTATTTTTGTTGGTTAAATCTGATTTGATTGAGTCACCAAACTGAGAAAAACAGATTTTAAACAAGAATATGTTCCATATGTTGACTTTTGTATTATGTCTACACAACAGAGAAAAATTCTATCTAAACAAACCACTTCTTGCCTAACTCAATTGTTTATAAAAGTTGTAGTATTAAAATTTATGAATAAATAACTAAGATTGGAGATGTGTAACATGGACATTCTTTAAAATACAAGGTGATGCTGAAAGTCCTTGGCCTAATAAAGAAAAGATTTTTTTTAAATTCTTATGTTGTCAAATTTTGGAAAATGGGTTGGGTCAAGAACTTTTCAACATCCTCATTTCATAAAAGTCTTTTGTGCTTTCTCCTGGAGAAATTTCATTGTGAATGATTAATGAAAATTTCAATGTGAAAATATCTGCACATGCCAAGCAATGGGCGATTGTATAAACAAAAATCAGTATGCTTCCTTATACACATACAAAAAAATTCAAAATTCTTTTAAAAATATTAGTGTTTGATGATTTGTACTAAACTTTTCCACTTATTAGTAAATATAGTTTTATTTAATAATACCATCTAAAAAGGCTAAAGTTAAAGATTTTTATTCTAATTAAAGTTTAAAAAAATGAAAACAATTCTTGTAAAAATTCATTATACATCGAAAAAACTTTTTCTTAAGACAATAGTATCCTTAATATATCTTATTTATAAAACCAATTAAAAGCTTTTCTAATTAAATAATGTCAGTTTTATTGCATTTTTTTATTTTACAATTCAGAGCAGATTTTCAATAAATGGTGTTTAGTTTACAAAAACAAGTAGATTCAAATTCTCCAAGGAGTACTGCTTTTAACTCATATGAAGAGGGTGGAATTTCAATTTCAAGAAATTTCATAAATGTAAAAAAAAAAAAAAAAAAAAAAAATTTCAAAAATAATTTCAATCATTTATGAATAAATCCAAAACACACACACACACACACAATTTATTTAACCAAAGTTTCGAACGTGCTACAAAGGATTAAAAAATGTAATTAATCAAAATTAAAATACTTTAGTCCTTCCTCTTCTTAATAATAAAAATTTGAGTAATTTTTTACGATATCATAAAAAAACTTATCAAGTTTGAGCTCTTTTTTAGTGAATTTTTAGAGAGCTTCCTATTTTTAATTTTTAAGGGAATCGTTTCACTCCCTCACTAGTCAACGAATTTTTTTTTTTTAGTCTACAAACTCCAGTTTAGAGTATATAATTTTACCATCAAATCGGTTTTTGTTTACATTTCTTTCCAATTTTTTCGGGAATCATTAGTTTTTTTTTTTTCATCGTAATGGCGAGTTAGAGCTTTCCAAGGATTTATTTTTCTAGGTTCGTTTTCTCGTCAAACGAACAAAAAAAATTTATCATCACAGCAGTCCTACTTTTAATTTAAACCTAAACTGACCCGAAATTTTCAAATTGTAAATAAAAATACTGTTTAAATGAATTTCGAACCATTGGAGTTCGTATTCGATCAAAAAAAAAAGTTTCAAAATAAATGTTGATTGTTGACCCAAGTGAACTTTACTGAAAGTTCATAATAAACTCACAAAATACGTACTTTTTGTTAATTTTGTGAAATAAGTAAAAATAAAAAATGACAGTAGTTTCCAGTACTCCACCGTGTCCTACCCATTAAAAACAAAAAGAAAAAAAATACAATTCACAAATTAAGAAAAAAAAAGTTTATTTCATTCTTAAACAAGATATTTTGACTAAATTTTATTTATTCATTCATTTAACAAATTTATAATAAAAAAAAGCATAATTAAAAGATGTATAAAAAAAAATGTAAAGAACTGAATAGTAGATAAAAGTCTAAAAGTTAATATGAAGAGCTAGACAATTATTTAAAAGAAATAATTTAAGCATTTTCAGAGGTTTCAGAATATTTCCTTTTTTCCTCGATAGACAAAATTTGTCGTCTATCTTTTTTATCCAATACTCATGACCGGCGAAAAAAGCCGATCTCCGAAAAATTAATTTTCTGATGTAAATAATGACAGCAAAATGTTTCTGTACCATCCCAATTACAAGTCGTAATTATTCAATTTCAATGTTTAAAATAAATCAAACCTTAATTGATTATAAATGTAAATTCCTAAGATTAAGTGAAAGTGTTTAAGAAATTCGTTACCAGCTGGAAAATTTCCCCATGGTTATGAACTACTAGAAAATTATAGAAAAACGAGTAAAACAATTAAAACTAAATGAAATATCGAACTGCCAAATATTTTTGACAAAAGTAAAACTAAGAAGGAAAATGTTTCAGATCAGTTCAGAAAAAAAGGATCATGATTTTGAAAAAATAATGTACAAAGAATTGATCGGCTTCAGTTCAAACATGTTTTTAAAATGATACCGTCTTTTTAGTGCTCAAAGACCTAATAATACATATAAAATGTGACAAATTAAGTATCTAGAAGAGATTTTTTTAGCAGGAAGATATTTTTAGATGATGAAGAAACTGTTTCTTATGAATCCACATGATGTCCATGCCGGGTAAAAAAAAAAAAAAATGATTTCCTATGATGATGATGATGATAATTGACTAATTTAAAAAAAAATCAAGTTAGATTTATCCTAAGATTACAATACTACCGAAATTAAGTAATATTATTGAATTTTACAGCTTATTAAGATGTTATTATCGTTTATACGTTCTCAAATAATGTCGCCATGTGTTCCGGTCATATTCCCCGACACCAACCACGTTGTCGTAATATTATATCCGACGATTTTACGCACAAAAAAGCCGATATAAAAAGAAAAAGAAAAAATGAATTTGCTTACCCAATACAAATCTGCACTAAAACTGAATTAACTAGAAGAGAAGGTTCGTCATTAAATTAAAACGAGACAAAATATTGAGAAATACAGGCTATAACTCTTATGTGTATTCGGCCATGTTCTTTCTGCTGCTTATTGGCGCCACCGTTTCATCATCAGATTCCACGAGGAGATAACTCATTTAAGAATATTGACCCAACAGGTTGAGTGAGCTTTCACAAAAAGTTAACTCATTGAAAGTCTAAAACCCTGTATAAAATAAATCAAACATGTTTATTCTCAAAAAACACTTTTAGTCCATACAAAAATTAAAACTTAGAACCACTTAAATTTCGTAACAATATATTTTCATTGTATGTCTACCATGGATGTCTACTAAATTATGATTTGCCTTTTATGTGTTTCACTAATCAAATATTCATAACCTTTTAGATGAAACAAAGGATTAAGATCATAATCTTGTAGTGCAACAAATTCGACATGAATTTTAATAAGGAATATGCATATAAATTATATTCAACAATATCTAGATTTAATACATATAACTTCTTTCTTAAGAAGAAAGAACAACTTAAGAAACTGGAACATCATTGTTAATGAACATTTTATATTCTACTATATGTGAGAGTACTTGATGAATAAAGGCTTAAATTTATTTATTACTAAATAGATTTTAAATCACCTGTGTGAAAAAAATTCTTTTGATTTGGTAAGTTCCCATACACCAATGGAATTAAGGCACAAATTGTGTATGATTTGCCTAAACATTTTTAAATGTAAAGATATTCACACTATTTACATCATTCAAACTGTTGTCTTCTTTATTGCCATATTCACAACCCTCCAGTATTCTTCAGGTGATATATGTTGAAATTTCAAATTGGGGGTAAATTGTTCTAATTCCACATGCAATGCCTTTTTTGGATATCCCTTTAGTTTTTTAACTCACAACTCTTTTGGTCAATTCACTTTTTGGACTTACTTCAACTAATGTTTTTTATTGGAATTTAATTTGAGAACCACAAATACAATATTTTATAAGTTTGCATTCTAGCCTATTTTCCAATCCTCACCCCAGCCTTTTTCCTTGCTGTCAAAACCAGCTCCCAAAGCCTTGATTCTTATCAGAGATAAGAATATATTTTCTGTCAAACGAGAGAGCTGGAAAATATAAAAGGAATTTCACCATCATTATACTATCCATAGTGCCATAAAGTCTGGAGGAAATGCTCACAGCTTGTTGCAGCTCCTAAATATATTTTCTAACCAATGAAAAGGCCAGGAAATTTGTATAACAATTTTGGAGGGAAAAGTCCCCAATATTTCTGATCCTCCCAAATCTCTATTTGAAGAATCTTCACCTATTTAGCAGTGAGTAACTTTGATGACCGTCTGAGATAACAACAGGTCGACAGCAGAAAGGCAGTCATCTTCGCTGTCAGCTTCAAGATAGTGTGAAAAAAAAAAAAAAATTGAAGAAGAAATAAAGTGGAGAAAATATAAAACTTTCTCTAGAGAGAGATCGTGTCTCCTGTGCGTCAGTGTGAAGGTTGATGTCAAAGACCCAAATTTAAATGAAAAATTAAACCGTCAATCAAACTTAAACTTTACCCGCATACGATCTTAAAGCAATATATTTAAATTACAATTTAATACACTAACACACAGGACCAAACTCCCGATCTCTCTCTCGGCTTCTTCAAAGGAAATCAACAACATACCCACTCAATGAAGCAGACGATATTATAAACAACTATACCGTTAGTGTTCACAAACCAAACATTTATTTCAACAAATCATAATTACATGCATATTGGTCCATATGCTACGTGGGTAACAAACAAAAATGAACAAAAGGATTAGTACTTACAAAACAATGTTGTCAGCAAGTAGACAACGCAAACATCATTCAACTTTTTCTTTACAACAAACAATATTGTTAAAGCATTTTCTTTTTTTACAATCAATTCAATTTCTTCTGTTTGTGTCTTCTTTCTTCAAATATTTTCTTTTCTTTCTATGAGACTCTTTTTCACTTCCTCTGGAGCTGAAAGGGTAAATTGAAAAAACACAAATCCTAACCTAGTCTAGGATCTTAAAAACTTATTCCATGAAGCATATCTTTCAAAATATGTTAAAACTTTAGCTTTGGAATTCATTTAAATCTTATTCTTTTAAATCTTATTTTAATATAAAGAACGTGAACAGGGGCGGAATTCCTGGCATCGATTGACTCCGTCAAACAAATAAAAACGTTGATTCTCCGAATCAACAAACAAATCAAATGAAACAATTCCCCTTCTAGGGAATGAAATTACTTCTTTTAGCTTCGGAATTCTACCGAAGCTAACCAACTCTTTTCTTCCAAATTTCACAAATCTTTGCTACGGAATTCTACCGAAGCTCACAAAATCTTTTCTTCAAAGATTCTCAAATAAACAAATCGTAGCTACGGAATTCTACCGAAGCTGAACAAATCTTCTCTTTAAAGATTTTCAAATATAAACAAATCAAATCTTAGCTACGGAATTCTACCGAAGCCAATTAAATTCTTCTCTTCAAAGTTTTCAAATATAAACGAATATTAGCTACGGAATTCTACCGAAGCCAATTAAATCTTCCAACAAAGCCCTTCGATGCGTAAACTCACACTCCCCTGTTCCCATCCATAAACTAATCAGTAATATAGCTATTAAAAGCTAAATAAAAATTAATCCTATAATATTTAAAGGCAAATAATTCGATACTGTAATTCGAATTATTAAGGTAACATTATACGTGGCCAACTATAGTAGTTCACCACGGAGCCAGAATAAAGACGTCCGTATCGTACGAGGATAAAGTTCTGACTGAAGACAAAATCTTCTGATACAAAGGACTCGCTTTCAGCTGCCAAATTCCATGACAATGGGGCCATAAATTTTCCGCCCGCCCCGTCCACAGGCCACCGACCCCAGACATTAAAACAACATATCATCTCTAATACCGAAGTCGTTGCAAGCCCTCTTCTTACCTCATGTTAAATCTCTGTCAACAAAGATCTCCAAAAAACACTCAAAACAAGAATCTCACCATCGAAGTCACTGAAAGGTGACCTCTCACACTTATGTTAAATCTCGGTCAACAATAATTTCCAAACTCTCCCATCAAGAAAAGAAAAAAAAATGTTCTTTAAGCTATAACAGTTAAATTTCAATCTATAAGATGGGCACTAAAATTATCAAATATAAAGAAAAACAATCTTGTAACATTGTTCTTTTCCTAGTATTTCCAAACAGAATCTCGCTCTAATTAATCATATTCAATTACATCTCAGTACCAAAGATAATCCATATTTCTTTCACATACTTTTTTAAGTTTCCTTTTGGGTCTGGATTTAGGACGGAATTCACTTGATGTGACATCAGTCATACCCCTATTTAAATCACTATCTTCCATATTTTCTGTTGGGGGGCTAATAGTTTGGTGGGAGTGAGTGTTCGATAACTAAAGGGTACAAATGTTTGGGTTTAATTATTTCTAAAGTTCTTATTACTTCAGAATAATTGTCAAAAATATCATTAAAAGAAGTGTTTTTTCAGTGTTGTTATCACTTTGTACCTTTCTTTCCCAGTTTGTGGGGTCTTTTGTCATGTACCCATTGTAGTTGTTACATTGTAGGGTACTTCTTATACTTTCCATTTTTTGTTCATATATCTCTGTGTTGCCACTTGACATTTGCTTAATGTTGTAGGCAGCAGACAATCACTTTCTTTACAATGTATGGGTGGTAGGAGCCGAAGTTGAGGTATTGTCTGGTGAATGTTAGCTTGCAATATACAAATGTCTTGAAGACATGCTCTGTTCAAGATATTAGTACATCCAGGAATGTTAGTTTGTTGTTGTTTTTTTCTCTCTATTGTGTGCTGTATCAATGGTCTTATTGAGTTCACATGATCCAGTAGTAGCTGGATCTCTTCCTGATTGGGCCAAAATATGAAGGTGTCATCTACATATCTCAGCCATAGAGTTGTCTTTAGTGATGCTGATTCTAATGTCATTTCCTCAAAGTATTCCATGTGTATGTTAGCAATTGCCAGTGATAATGACAAGCCCATTGTTAAGCCTTCATCCTGTTGATATATGTCTGATCCAAAGCATACTATACTTCAAGTTTACTCATGGCGTAACTGAGAGCCAGAACTGGAGGCCTATTGAAAAATCTTTGATTTTCAGAAAGTTTGGAAGAAAATTAAGTTAATGATTTTTTAAAATACTTTGACCCATACCTGAGGATAATAGGATGTGTTGAAAGTTACATAAATGAAAATACATATTTTTGTTGTAGACAGTGACCAGTATTAAACAAAACAAAGAGGTAGTTAAGATTTCTGTTAAAAGATATGATCCACATAATGTTGAAACAGAAACATTCACACTATTTACAGTTCTTATTGAACCATTTATTCAATCTACCCAATCTATTCAATCTATTTTTGAATAAAGAGTCCAGTTCAAATTTCCATTAAAGTTACTGAGTTCAACAAGCAGTACTTGAAGAAGGCTGGATATTGTATTATATTTGCAAAAATATGAGCATGCTTTCTCTCCATGTTGAAAAAATGAAACTTAGACATAAGTATAAAAATGTTACTTAATGATTTATAACACACCTTTTCCTTTATTGTATGGAAAAAGGTGAAAAAAAAATAACCATTTACCAATGGTTATTCTTTTGTTGGTCAGAAGGAACCTTTAGTTTTCCACAGTCAATTGAATTGGTGTATTTTCCATACTTTTCATAATAAAAATGACTTTCATATTCACTGGGTTGATTATCATTTCTTGTGATATATCCAGCTATGAACACAAGAGCAATTTTTATTTCCTCAGAAAGAGATGGTTCTAAATTTTCCAGACTGTCAAATATTTCTGAACCTTCCTCAGAAAGTTTATAATCACAAGATGTACATTGATGACTTGTCTTAACATCAAAAGCATCAATATTTACATTTTGATTTAAAAGTAAAGATGTCTGCTTAATATGCAGCTTTTCAATACACTGTTGGACATTTATAATATAGGTGCTACCTAATCCTTGATAAAGTTTACTAAATTCTTTTTCTAATGGATCAGTTGTAAATTGCCCAAGTAGTACATATTTATGGCTTGTAACTAAAAGATGTCAACATAGACTAACAATTCCATTGCAAGTATAGTGTGTGGTAGTTACAGTGTGTTTGGATAATTGTTTTATACGATTACTTTGACTGCCAGCAATATTAAGAGCTGTTTAACCAAACTCAATGATAAAATAAAGTCAGATGTTATTCAGAGATCTGATTTCAGCTTGTAGAGGGTCATTGCATAATTTATCAATTTGAAGAGTCTTAACATTTAAAATTTCCACCATGTTACAACCTTGTTTATGAAGATAGCAGTATCATTCTTATCCACACTTATTCCAGACCGAGTGACAAGAGCATTATATGTTTTTTTTCTGAAAACGCTCTGGGGCAAGTAGAAACCTATTGTCTATGGGCTTTGGAACAATGGAAATTACATTTAAATCTGAAAGTTTAACTAGTCTTTCAGATTCAAAATGATATAACTGTTTAAGATGTGCCCATTTTGCAACTTGTTTTACTCTATTATCATCAAAGATTATTTCTCCTATCATTTCTGTGAGTCACAAACTGAGAAAATTTTTCAACAGATGAACATAATCAAAAAGCAAATGTTTTTTTATCTTCAGTTAACCAAGGCTTTTCAGGGAGTGTGGGATATAATTTTAAAAAGTTTGATTTACTTGGTTGCCATCAAATATAATAGCCTTTACATCAGCTGTTACAGAGGTTATGGCCTAAACTATTAACTCAATTTGTTCAAATAAAAAAGTTGATGTTAATTTTGAGATTGGAATCAAACTTGTAAGAAATTTTGAAACCTCCATTAAAACATATCAGCATTATACCAAGTACTGTTTTAGTAAGTAGAGATGGATTGTCAACTGACTTACCAAATAGTTGTTTGCCATGATATAGTAACATTTTCTTGATATATATTTTGACATGGGGAATTATGCACCCTTTTTGACTGGCATTAAGAGTATTAAATACAGATAGCAAAAAAAAAAATTTCATTAAGTTTTGGAACTTTTGATGTCAGTCTTCTTAAAATCCTGTCGTAATCTATTATACAATGATTATGATGTTGTATAGTACTCAAAAGCATGTATTACAATATCTGAGCTGTATTTCATTCTAACCATTTTGGGGGCCATTGCTGAAAAGTAATGACTCAAGATATCCTTTTTGTGATCAAAAGCCATAGAACTTAGATATCAGATAATTTCTTCCTATGTTGACCAAATATCAACTGTATTTATATGGTTTTGGGACAGGCTACTAATATAACACTTAACTCCATAATGAAAGGTTTAAAACCATACATTTTTATAAATTTTCAACATAAAGAGAGGGATACCATCAATAACTTTTGACGACTGAACAGTTAAAATATTTTTGCCCCAAAATGCTACAACAGGACACACAAAGTCTTTTTTTGTTGTTGGTTAGACTTTCTTTCAATCTTGTATAAATAATCTTATCTAATTCTAAAAAAGCATTAATTTCATCATCAATTTGATTTTGAGCAGTACTGGAGATTTTTTTATATCTCTTTGCACAGCAGAGGGTGTTGGTATTTGACTCTTTGGCACTCCTGGCCATACAGATGGTGAATTTTTGGGGTGCATTTTTCCATGAACTTCTATGGTATCAAAATTTGAAGGCCTTGTACCACATCTTGCCTTGTGAGAAGGTTTGGTAAATACCAGCCACTTGGAGTCAGCCAGTTCACTGCCTGGTTCACAACTGACAAGACCACTGTCTTCAGGTAGAGGGTGACTCAGTTGAGACTGTCTATGGATAGAGACAAACAAGCAAAGTACCTGTTCCCTGCAATTGTGGTATATAGGTAAATTTTAGGCCAGCAGCCCAAGTGTTCATGCTTGGGTTCACCATATTAAGCATGACCTTGTGTCACATTCCATCTCATTGGGGATGCATGGGTAAATACCTAGAACAAGTCAGTAGATGCGGGGAGAAGAGTTTTGCCCTCAAAAAGAGAAGGCATGTTGCCAACATCAAAGAAGGCATTACACATCAAGAAGAGAACATCAAAGAAGGGACCAGTTACAGGGCAGCTGCAAAGAAACTAAAAGTTCAAGGGAAAATTCTCCTGTGGTTGGACAGCCAAGAACAGAAATAGAATTATTTTCCAAGCACAAACTGACTAAAAGAGAAAGACAATACAAGAAGTCAGTTAAAAAAACAAAGGTGCAACAGCCTTTGAGAAAAAATGAAAAGATCTACTTTCACTTGCCCCACAAGCATTTCTGGGACACAGTAATTTTTTTTAAAAGTCTCTTTTCAAAGTTAAAACTAAAAGAGACTTTTAAAAAAAATTACTGTGTCCCAGAAATGCTTGTGAGGCAAGTGAAAGTAGATCTTTTCATTTTTTCTCAAAGGCTGTTGCACCTTTGTTTTTTTAACTGACTTCTTGTATTGTCTTTCTCTTTTAGTCATTTTCAAATCCTTGTCTTTTCACAAGCTATAATTTTTTCCATTTTTTGTTGCCCAACTGAACCTACTATACTGCGCAGTCAACAAAATGCATGCATGAAATAAAAAATATAAATGCTGACAATTTACAAATTGCACTATATATATATATAGTGCAATTTGTAAATTGTCAGCATTTATATTTTTTATTTCATGCAAAAAAAATGACAAAAATATATATATATATATATATATATATATATATGGGTCATTCCATCGCAAATCAAAACATCTATAGGTGACTCTCTTAGAAAATTCACAGATGTTCCTTGATCAAATTTATTGATAAATACCAAATATTATGTAACTCACTAGTGTCGACATGTCTAGCAACATACCTATCACTTCTCAACTCACACACCAATCTCCCTCCAGTTCTGAACTCTGTCTCTTCTACTCTTTTTCCTCTCACCCACTAACTCCACTATTTTTGTTGAGTAATACCAACCTTACATGTCATCCAGCTTTCTTTTCTCCCTCCTCAATTGAAGCTAGTGTGTCATCTTGATAGGGTTTATTTGATTTTTTAAAATTCTCAATATTGGGATTGATGGTGAAGTCTAGTGCGAACTGTTTATATATGTTGTGTACCACAGACAAAATTGCATAATTCCTGTCTGTGGCTGTGGTAAACTTTTGTCTTTTATGTCCCAGGACAGCCCTGATCAAACTGGAATAAGAACTCCTTCAATAAAATGCACAACACTGTTGAAAACTCTAACAACAGGTTTATTGAATATAAAGAAAAACTGGTTGAAAAAATGTCTCTATTAACTACTACAAATCAGAACTCTACTGCAGGAATGGTGATTTCGAGATTTCTAGTCACTACCATTAAAGTAATAGCCAACCAGTTATCCCTTTCTCAATTCTTCTGTCTGTGTGTTTCTCATGTCTGGCATCTGCTACCTACTTGGGAAAATGATCACTAAGCAAAATGTGTGCTAGCTTTATATAGAGAAATCCTTTCCACTAACAATGATTAATGACTTCACTTTACCTAGCCAGGCCCCGGAAAGTGACAATTCACAATGCCAAACTTCATTATCTCCATAGTCCTGTAAATTGACCAGCTGACTTTTCTTATCAGCCTAGGATGCTTTACCAGAAATCAAAAAAATTGCAAATAATTGTCACAGAAAAAGGGACAGTTTAATCTTAGGCAATATTGCTAATTGGTTATATGTTATTTACTTTTTATATTTAAAATCTTCCTAGATATCTTTCTGTAAAGATAATTGGATTCTTGGGTGATCAACTTAAACAAATTCCCAAATCTTGTGACTTAGCACTAAATACATGTTTCTTTGTCTAAAATAATTTAGACCATTTTCTGTGGCCAAACACATTCTCTACAGATAACATAGGGTAAACAAATGTCTGAATTATAGTTTCTCAAGACCCATGAAATTCAGACAACACATCATCTTTTTCTTATCAGTGGGAAGTGGATAGGGTTGGAAATCTTTGCTCAACTTTACTGAATTTTGTCTAGTTAAATCTGGGTTTGATTCTCCTTGAAACTGTTCTTAATTTAATTTTATTATTTTAAAACATAAATTTTATTTTTAATTTTCTTCTCAACCATTCAACCGACTCTCCTGAGAATTTGAATAATTATTATTCAATTAGTAATTCTTCCAAATCAACATCCTGTAATTTCATGCAATTAGATTTCTATCTTCAATAGTTTTAAAAGCAGAGCTTGAAATTTCAATGCATTGTTTTCACATTTTGCTAAATATGTCTTTCAATTCTGATATTCATAGCTCCAAGAATGTTGCATGTAGATTTGAAACTTGGTGACAATAGTTAATATTTATTTTAGATTACAAAAATATAAACAGCTTAGGAGTGTCTTATGTACTTTTATAAGCCTGAAAACAGCCAAAATATCAAAATGTAAAAAGACACTGTCCATTTTGAGATCTTTTCCATTACAAAGTACGTCAGATACAGTATCCAAATTAGTTTTCCTGTCATTTATGATCTAATAGATTATTTCTGTGTGGTAACAATATTCATTATTGTTTTCAGAATGTTAACATTGCAGTTTGAAAATCTATCAGATTTTTAACATCTTTAAAATTGCTTATTTTCATGACATCAGTAAACTAGTTAGGCAGTTTAAATTTTTTTATATTTTTACCATATATGCTTAAATGTCTGAAGATCATGTGACAGAAGTTTTGTTTTATGCTGTACATAAAACTGTTCTTCGCAGTTGATAACTGAACCTTTGTTCTTTTTAATTCGGTGTTAAACTCTTTCATTGATGCAGTGACAGAAAGCATTGTTTATTTTGTCTACCAATTATAACTGTTCTAAATATTTAAAGAACATGCTTCAATCTTCAAAGTTGCATGAGCTTAGTTTTCTGTTATGAGTGCTGATGAGTAGAAAATGACCTTGTTTGAATGTGTCAATTAGGATAGTATAACTCACATTAACAGAAAAGGAATGAGAGGTAACACATGACAATGGAGATGAGTCATTGTTAAAGTGAAATGGAGAGTTTATTTATGCTTTCAACTCAGGCAATATGTAAAAATAATTAGAGGATTCTACTTTATATATAGGAGTTTGAATTTTAGAGAAGACTATGTGAGGAAAATATACATGTGTATAATGATTTATTGCATCATAGGAGTAGAGATTTTCATTGTGTAGTGGTTTTAGTTGTTGACATCAGATTCCTGGTGCCACTATAGCTGTTTTCAGTCATCAGTGCCAGGCTTCATTGGGTAGATAGGTAGGTGAGTGCCTGGCCAAAATGGACAAGGGAAATGGAAATGACCATGGCAGTTCAGATGAGCCTTCTGCCCTGGAGTTGAATTGCTGGTGACTTATAATGTGTTGGAGTAGTTCAAAAGCAAATGGTTGGTTGAAGCTGAAGGGTTCTCGTGGGTTATCTCCATATAGCTTTGCCAGATTTGCCAATAAATCATTAGTTGGTGCTGTGAAGCACCTATAAAAATGGGACACTTCCCATCTTCATCCTCTTGTCACTCTTTTCTACCCAGCATGCCGTAGTGATATCATCCATGGGACCTTGTTCTCGAGCTTGGGGATATTTTCCCTCCTCAGTAAACTTTATTAATACACACATGTGTATCACCCACTTAATTCCTAACTTGTAAATTCTTACTTATTTTGCATGGATACTTATGTATTTTCTCATTTCTGCTCACATATATAAAAACCCAAATATAAAATATCGCTTTGTTGAAATTCATTACTTTTCCTTACATTCATCATTTACACATGTAAATATTGTTGCCTTAGATTTTAATATAACTAGAAATAGTGCTTGCAACATTTGGTATTTGCAATGTGATTTTAATATGCATCTACTGCAATAATAATCTTTTATGATTTATCAGAAAATATTTTTATGACTTAATTTTTCTTGTTTGTTTCAGAAGTGGTCAGTCTAAAATTAAGCCAGTTTGTGTCATTTGAATGGTGTCTGTTGCAGTGGACACTTCTATCATTGTTAAAGAGTTGGCTTTCTATCAGGCTACAACACTTCAGAGCTCTTTAAAATTTGTTAAAATTGGTTTACCCTAAAAGAAACCTAATGTCTTATAGACTAATATATAAATATTAATATATAAAAAGCAAAGGAATAAAACATAAAGCACAAAAATATAATGTAGACAATAATTTTAAGGGACAAATAAATATTAGAAAAATGCAACAGATTACATAGCACTTAATTCGATTAACTATGTTACTTAGAATGATTACTTTGTTACTCATGTAAATGTAAAAACAGTCTTAGTTGGCAATAATATGAATAGCCATAAAAAGGCATTATTTATTATTTATGACTAATTTGTTTAAATAATACACAATTGTTTTGTGTCATGTGGCAATAATTGTAGAATTATTTTCAGAAATGATTTCAATAGTAATTTCCATTTATAAATACTTTAAGTGATAATTGATAACTTAAGGATTAATCAAAATTATCTAAATTATGAAAATACAGGCCAAGATAATCCTACAATATGCTTACCAAATTTTAGCAAAAACTACTGTATATACTATATATATATATGCAACCAGTCACCAAAAATACATGATTTTTAATCTCTTCCAAAAGATTATCTGTCTATAGTGCAGCTCCTTATTTGTTGGTGCAGAAAAAATGAAGATAAAAATTTGCACTATACTCGATTATATGTCATATCCTGTTGGCACTCCCACTTTTTTTCAAAACAACTGGAAGAAAAAGCTTAACCAACAATATTGTAAGATTGGACTATAATGAAAGGGTAGTATCTGTTCTGAAGAAATGACAAGTACATACAGTAATAAATATTACCAGCTAAGACAAGTTTTGTGTCCCAATCCCACGATAGCAGGAGCTGGGTAAAGTTTGACCAATCACCTGTGTGTGCACACTTGAGTTCCCCACATTAATTAACTGACCTTGTATCACATCCTATCTTGGTGGGGAAATATGGGTAAATAGTGGTGTTCTGCGACCCAGAGACAGTGATCAAAATGTAGTATCTGTTTCACGGACATGACCAGCTAAGATAAGCTTTGTGCACGATTCCACATAAGTGGGGTTTTGGTAAGTTTTGACCAATGACCCAATCTCCATACACTTGGGTCCTCCACATTAAATGAATGATCGCCTATGGGGCCGGGATTCCCTCTCCGATACGGGCCGGCAGCGGGGATTCGTCCCTGCGCTGGTGGTATCGTGGCTACGTCTGACTAGCTATGACCAGCTTGGACAAGCTATGACCAGCTAAGACCAGCCAAAGACCAGCTATGACTAGCTAAAGCCAAAGCACTGCGACCCGGGTGAAAACTCGGGTCCATTCCCCCTCCCGTCCCACGTTAAACTCCGACCTTGTGTCACAACCTGACCGTGTGGGAGGTCAAGTAAATCCCGTGTAGTATCTGTTCGCAGATTACTCACTGAATGATCGCCTATGGGGCCGGGATTCGTTCTCCGATACAGGCCGGCGGTGGGGATTCGTCCCTGCACTAGTAGTATCGTGGCTACGTATGACCAGCTTGGACAAGCTAAGACCAGCTATGACTAGCTAAAGCCAAAGCACTGCGACCAGGGTGAGAGCTCGGGTTCATTCCCCCTCCCTTCCCACGTTAAACTCCGACCTTGTGTCACAACCTGGCCCTGTGGGAGGTCAAGTAAATCCCGTGTAGTATCTGTTCCCAGATACTCGCTTAATGATCGCCTTTTGGCTGAGATTCGATCACTGATACATGCCTGGCACAGGGATTCGTCCCTGCGCTGGTAGTATCGCGGCTACGTCTAGCTATGACCAGCTTTGCCCACCGGCTTGGACAAGCTAGGACCAGCTAAGACCACCGGTCCGAGTGGAAACGCTCGGGTCATACCCCTTCCTTGCCCCACGTTAAAAACCAACCTTGTGTCACAACCTGACTCAGTGGGGGGGTCAAGTAGATACCAAGTGTAGTATCTGTTCTACAGACATGACCAGCTACGGCAAGCTTTGTGCCCGATCCGGCGTAAATGTGGTTTAGGTAAATTTTGACCACTGACCCGAACATGTATGCTCAGGTTCTCTATGTTAAATAACTGACCTTGTGCCACATCCCATCTCAGCAGGAGACATGGGTAAATAGCAGTGGTCCATAGTCCACTTGACTAGGATCAAAGTGTAGTATCTGTTCCAGCAGCAGACAACTGCATGCCCACAGCTCCTGGCCATCAGCGGCATATCCAACTAACCAGCCATTATCATCTCCAGCTTGCCATCAGGTTATTCCAGTCATCTCCTGTAGCCCTCCATCTCCGGCCATTTGCCACTCCAGCCATCCTTGCTAAGTTGTCCTCTCTTGCGACCACAAAAACTGTCCTTTTCAAGACAGCGCTCTCTAGCAACCACAAAACTGTCATTCTCAGGACAATGCTATTTCTCACCTTCTGCGCTAGCTTTCCCAGTTCACACTAACATTATTTTAGTTTATGTATTTTTCTTTAACAAAAATAAACTTGGCAATATTTATTTTTACTCAAGTCTTCGTTTTGTTTGTTGGTGTCTTCCATCATTTCGATATCTGTTTGTGGGCCAATATACCACCCACAACAAATATACAAGATAACCTATGATATATCTGTTGTAGAAAAGAATAAAAAACACCAACAGTTATTTTCCTAGTGGTAAGTCTCATATGTATCACTGCAAATTTTGCTATTCTTTTGCCACTGGACTTGGTTTGTTATTCTTTCACCATTGATTTTGTTTTTCTTTCTCCTTCAAACTAACCTGAGACAAATTCACTTGACTGAGCATTTTCTTTTTATATTGAAGGATGTTCTGAATATTGAAATGTATGCCTCAGATAAAAGCAGTACTTCCTTCTTGTTTTTTTTTATTGTACTTACTAAACTATACACAGCCTACTGAGTGTCACTTTTGAAGTTGACTGGTCAGTTCTTACTTTTCATTTGTTGTTACAATCATGCCAACCATTTCCACCAAAATATCCCGAGAGAGAAATTTTAGGGACAAACTTTTTGTATCCAAGAAATTGGATCAAATAATAATGACAAGATTTCAAGAATATAAGACTAGAGGCTGCAAAGTTTGCATTTGTCAAGAATATTGATTTACCTGATGCAAGGCCATCTTTATAGAGCACAGCCACTATCAATGGTTTGTAAAAGTGATATGTTTCCTGCTTTACAGCAAACTGACACTTCAGGCTTATAAAGAAAAATAAGATTTCTATTGGATCAAATGGTATTTCTGCCAACTTTTAAAATGCATTAATAAAATCAATAACACCAAGTAGCAGAAATATTGTACTGTAATGCAATATAATGACAGCATACAATGCTTTGATCAGTCAATAATGCCACATGATAAGGCCACATTATATCTGTCATTCTATGCTGTCAAATTGATAATGATGCAGTCATGAATTGATGATGATGTAGTCATGTACCATCTTATAAAGTAGAGAAGTGTAGAGAGAGTAAAGATAGCATTCAAAGGAGTAAATCTGAACAGTAAAATAAAAGAGGAATCCTGCAAAGTAATCAAAAAGAGTAATAGTATTAAGAAATTATGACAATGAGATTGCATTCCACAATGAAAAGAATTTAAAGAAAATTCTTCTATTCTATATATTTTTTTAATAATTTCCCCTCAAGAAAGGCAATAAAGCCACTAAGATACAAGGGGTTACTGAGCATTACAGAATATGAGAAAATCTCTTATTATAGAGAGAGGACAATAAAAGAATAAGAATTAAGAAGACAGAAGATAACAATTGACATTGCATTTAAATTTTGTTGTTGTTAAATTGATTTGGCCATTGTGCCCTCTGGTCTTCATCAGGTGTAATCTACAGAATAGTGCTGCTCTTATATTCAAAAAGTCTAGGTAGCCTAGTGAAGAACTCATTCGAACATTTACCATAAAAGTATTTATAGAAAAAACATAGAAAGGCAACCTTATAACAGTAGGAAAGTGACTGGAGATGAGCTGCCAGATCAGGACCAATAATATTGCAGATTCTTCTTTAGATCTTATCAAGGAGCTCAAGGTAAATAGCAGGGGTACTGTACTATATGGGGTAGCAATTTTCTAAACATGGATGAATGGTAGACTTACAGATATGTAAGATAGATTCTGGAGAGAAAAATTATTATTGTTGTCTCATCCTATCATCTATAATTTATCATTAACCAATCTATTAGAGAAAAAAAACAACAAAAACATCACTATACAACAGGATGTCTTCCATGCCTTCAATACAGCTAAATCCACCCTTGCAAACTTTATTTCAGTATGTGCGCGTCCAACACAGTGGTAGGAGCTGTAATTGAATAGGAAATCGACTTGGTAAGAAAACCATTTTTCTTTCTCGGCAAAATTAACCAAGACTCAAACAAATTATAGCACCCTTTCTAGAAAATTGTTGGCTATATATTTAGCAATTAAACAATTTCAACATATACTCGAAGGTAGAAACTTTGTAATATACACGAATCCCAAACTCCTCACTCATGCCATGAACTGGAGTGCAGACAAATACACCCCAAGAAAAATTAGATATTTAGATTTTATCTCTCAGTACACAACACATATTCATGATATTAAGGGACAACAACATTTTATAGCTTATGCAATGTCACGTACAGATATAGCAACAATCACCGATGATATGTTAAGTCATGATATAATTTCTGATGAACAGAAATTTGACTCCACACTAACAGAAATATTATCAAATATTTAAGACTGAAACAATTTCCAGTTCCTTTCAGCAATAAAACACTGTATTACATTACATTAACCAACCCTAGGCCTTACATTCCATGCACACTGAAGAAACAAATATTCCAATACATACATAGTTTTTTACACAATTTTCTTTTTGCAAGTGATCCACTGTACAAATCATAAGTGAACGTTTTGTTTGACTTAACATGGCGTCAGACATTAAAAATTGGATATCAACGTGCCTAGAATGCCAGAAGAATGAAATACGTTATACCAATAGGTACTTTCAGCAACTTAGATGCAATATTCAAACACATACATATAGACATCGTGTGTCCCCTACCAAGAGGTCAAGGTTATTCATATATCTTAACTATTGACGACAGATTTTCATCCTCATTCAACCCACTACATATATAGACATGGTTCGCTCAACTGCAGGTTATTTTCACGACAAGAGTAACTTTGCAAAAGACAAATTCGCCTACGTTGTTGAAAATCTTCAAACAGAGGTTGACCCCGAAATTCTGGACTTGCTGAATGCAGTGCGCAAGGTGAATCCATACGACATGCTGAGACAAAGAATTTTACACCGGACTGGTGAATCTGAGGAAAAGGAATTATTTTAGTAATGTCTCCATTGAAGAGAAGACAGTTTCTCAAGTCCTGAGACACATGAGGAATCTTTTCGAATCTCACACCTTGCCCGAGAATATTTTGCGGTGACTATGGCTGAACAAGCTACCGAATGCACCTGACACAAATATAATTAACCCTTTGGTTGGAAGACGCCGACCTGGATAAACTGGCAGGAACCGCTGACAAGATTCGCGAAAACGCAGCCACACACAACGTCAGCATTATTCAGAATCCGATTAACGCAGAAATGGACCAAATCCAGCAACTTCAGTCAGTCATAGCTAATCTTGAGTGGAAGCCATGTCAGTGATATCCGAACATATCTTGCGTTAACACAGCTAACATTCCAGTCAATATTGATGTAGTAGCCGACACAGTTAAAAATGCCGATACGCAACACCGGAATATGTTGGTATCATCATAAATGTATTACTAATGCTAAAAAGTGCATTCGTACCATCGAACCAGGGAAACATATTCTGACCAGTGATGACGACGACTGTGCCTGGACATTCGAAGAAAAGTCGCCTATTTTACATAATGATATGAATTTTTAGACCACACAAGTGCCGAAGTTAGCATTATTTCTTCGACACCAGAAAATAATTTAACACCAGCGCCATATAAGCTCCAAACAACGAATGGTACAAATATTGATAAATATGGTGGAAAATCACTCACGTTAAATTTTGGTATCCGACAGAGATTTTCGTGGATTTTTTACACAAGCAGATGTGAAGACAGATATACTAGGCGCAGACTTCCTCGTACATTTCAACCTATTAATGAACATGGCTACCAAGACACTATTAGACAATGAAACCCAACTAAAAATCCGTGAAACTTCTTCCCGATATCTTTCAACAGCACCACCAGACGAAAAGATTTTTCGCAAATTCACAAGGATTACAACCCTATTCAAGCATACAGACAAAGTATTACAACCCGCTAAACACCATATTTAAAGGGAGACTCAGCCCGGCAAAATATAAAATGTCAAAGGAAGAATTTCAGCACATGCTGCAGTTAGGAATAATTCGACCTTCCAAGAGCCAGTGATCATTACTTTTGCACATGGTATCAAAAGTAAATTCTTCCGCTTAGCGTCCGTGCGGTGATTTTCGACGACTAAATGCGTCAACAGTCCGAGACTGCTATCCTATCCTTCATATACGCGATTTCGCAGTGGGATTATAGAATATGCACATTTTCACCAGACTTGATTTAATCAAGGCGTACTACCAAATCCCTGTCGAAGAAAGTGATATACCCAAGACTGCTATTACTGCCCCTTTCGGTTTATTCGAATTCACCAGGATGGCGTTTGCTTTAAGGAATGCAGCCCAGTCTTTTCATGGGGTTGATAGGTGAAATGTTAAGAGGTTTATTTTTCACATTCGCATACATTGACGACGTATTAATAGCAAGCAAAAATATGGACGAACACCTAAAACATCGCCAAATTGTTTTTGAAAGCCTGCAGCGTTTTGGATTAAAAATTAACATTTAGTGTAAAAAAAACTTTCACTTTTAGGACACAAAATAGATGAAACAGAAAAATATCGCATCTACCCGAGAAGATAGCTGATATAAAAAGTTTCCCACAACTAGAATCAACTCGTCACCTTCGAAGGTTTATTGGCATGATAACTTACTATCGAAGAGTTTTGCCACGCTGTTCATCAAAGTAGCCCCATTGACAGACATATAAAAAAACACTGCTTTAGACGCTTTTCACGAAGCAAAGAAAGCCTTGGTAAACTTTGTAAAACTAAATTACCTCAGTGCTGATGAGAAAGCTGTACTAACTTTAACAACGTATTCTTCATCGAACGCTCTTGATGCCGTTTTGCAGCAAAATATTAACGTAAGACAAACCTATATCCCTTTTTTCTGTCAAGCTGTATTCCTCACGTATTCGATAAATTTTCTCGCTATTTAGCTATCCGAAATTTCCGTTATATTATAGAGGGACACGAATTCACGATATTTACAGAACATGAGCCAATCATTTATGCCCTTTACAGCAAGTCCGACAAATATTCGCCACGTAAAACAAGACACCTGGGCTACATTTCACAGTTTACTCCGAACATACAATATATAAAAGGTGAAGAAAATATTGATGCAGACGCACTTACCCGTACTTCCATATCCCCAATAATTACGGAAATTTTAAGCTATGGGAATATCGCCGAGGAATAAAAGAAAGATCTACACTTTTGTAAGTCAAGGAAAATACTTCACTTCAACTTGAAAGTTTACCTATCCCTTACGGGCATTCGACTTTCTTATATGATTTGAAAAAGGTTACACTTGACCTTGTAGCGGGTTGAATGGCCTCGAATCAACCCGTACTATTTTACTTTACAAATGTGCTAACAAGGAATAAGCAAAAAAGAAGAATAACATTTAGGAAGAAAAGTTGGATAAACGAAATTTATTTATGCATAACAACAATTGTACAGATAGTAATTCAGTTGTGTTTGAAATGCTGAAAATACTTATCCTTAGAACTTCGAGTGAGGAAAATGTTCTTGTTGATAAATTGTGATGTGTATTAATAAGGTGTGTGTTTGGAGAACTTTAGTAAAATTTATTGTTACTTGTAAGAGAATTAAACAGTTTGTTACTCACAATGTTACGTTAAGTGTTTTTGCCCTTGTAGTTGAAGGAGTGAATGTTCGTAAATGTGCGTAGATGTACGATGTTCGTACGTACGTGTGTGTGTGTGTGTGTGTGTGTGTGTGTGTGTGTGTGTGTGTGTGTGTGTGTGTGTGTGTTTCATAGTGTTTTCCCTAAAGGGAGAAAATCCGATCTCTCCACAGAGCTACATATTGTATGAAAGATAAGGCAAGAGGAAAAGAGAAAGAATGAAGGCGTGTCAAAGTATTTATAATTAATGTGAACTACGTGATAGGCTCGAGAACACATAACCAGATTTGGGCGGTAAATTGACTTTGAATACAACTGCGTAGGCGTTGTAATTTTTTTTTCCACATATATTAGCCAATCAGAAGTCGGAGAATTATTCAAGGTTTCTGTGATCCACTTTGGTGTTTAGTTTGCACAAAAATTGCCGTTGAAAGAAACTATTATATAGAAAATGCATTGAAATATTTTTCGACCAATAGTATTCGCTGAATCGAAAATAATAATATAATACAAATGGAAGCAGAATGCTAAAACTTTATATAGCGCCATCGTTATGTAAGAAACTTTTCAACGACTTTCATGATTTATCCTGGCAGACAAGCAGCCACCAGAGTGATAACAGATCGAATCGTATGGCCGAACATGTGCACTGACATAAACATTTTGAAAGCAGCAATGCATTCAGTATCAAAAATACAAACTTGGGAAACATACAAAATCAACCAATGGTAAATTCCAGTGACTCGACGGTAGGTTGACTCATTTGCATATAGACCTTGTTGGGCCGCTCTTAAAACGCACATAGTTTTACTTATATGCTCACCATAGTGGATCGATTCAGTTGATGATTTTCAGCTTTTCCTATTGGAAACACCTCCGTCGAGACTAACGCAAAAGTTGTACTGGACAACTGGATCAGTATATTTGGAGTGCCATCTGTGATTACTACTGTCAGAGAGTCACAGTTTCAATATATACTCTTCAAGGAATTTACCAACCGACCCCGAGTCAAACATATCTGCATTTCATTCTTGTGCCAAGGGGATTGCAGAAAGATTCCACAGACAGCTAAAAACTGCACAAGCCACAAAGATTGTAACTGGGTAGATAACCTACCTATTACCCTCCTATTAATTAAAAATACCCTAAAAGAAGACTTACACTGCACAACAGCAGACATCGTTTTTGGAATCTCACTGTCATTACCTGGTCAATACTTTTTTTGAGGTAGATAAAATATCAACCCCCATCTACGGACTTTGTTAACAAACTAAAAGACAAGACTATCTTTTACACCCACTAGATGTGTAGTGGACCGTGGGGGTGAAGATGTGAAGTGATATCAGAAGGTTAAACTTTCCTGTTGGCCGGTCCAGCTACATGAGAATGTCGGACATTAATTAAGTCCAAAGAAGACAAACAAGACCGATATATATGGGTAAACAAATATATATTATGGGTAAACAAATATATTAATACACGAAGACATGAAAAGTTACAGAGTGTTTGTATGGAGAAGTTATGTGTGTGTGTTGTGTTGAGTGTCCGTACGTACGTGTATTGTTCTTAGCATGTTCCCAGAATATGGGAAACGCTGTATCTGTGAGATGTCACATATTAGCCTAAGTGAAAAAGAGAAAATTTTTACCTCGCCTTAGCGCGAGGTTGCGGCCTAAGGCCTGGTCAGAAAAGAGAGAGTGAGAGAAGGGTCAGCCAGTATTTATAGTCGGGGGAGAGAGACCCTTGTTGAAGGATTAAGGAAATGAGGAGGAGGTAACCCCGACAGATGTGTAAATAAACAGTCTTTTATACCTACAGATCTACATAACTGTGAGTATATTTTCTCATGAATGACATGGTTAAAAAAAACATTATTCCCAAATTATTCAGGTCCACATAAAGTGTTGGAACGACAAGAAAAATATTTTACGATTAAAAAAAAAGGAAAAGAAAGACACTATATCAATTGATCGTTTAAAAGCTGATTATATTAAAAATAAATCACACAAACACCTAACACAAATCAAAGCAAACCAATAGACAACATGCGCTGACTTAAAATGTCAACAAAAAGTGGTCGCACTGGACATTGGCCACGACATTTAGAAACATACATTACAAATCAGATTTCAGAAGAGAATCTTCTAAGCTTCTTCAATCTATTCATTTGTTTGATTAACGACCACTGATGATAATCACAGGCGGCGAGATTTTGTATTATCAACCCTTGACGATTATAACAGGCGGTGATAGATTTGAAATAACCTAACTTTTTCTCGGTGACTTTCATAGCGAAAAGACTATTTTTCTCGCTCTCATCGGTATGTAAATACCTCATTATTAATATTTATTATTTGTTTAAATTCTATATCTTATCGGGTTATCTCCTCTTCATTTCGTAACCCTTTCAACAGGGGTCTCTCTCTCCCGGGAGTATAAATACGGGCTGACCTTTCGCCTCTTTCTCTTTCCACGGCTCTTTCCACGGCTCTTCCCACGGCTTCGCACACGTGCGGCCAAAACTGCCTCTCCTGGGGCCAGCAACCTCGCACCACGTGCGAGGTACTGAAAAACTTTCTCTAACATATCCAATATGTGAACTCTTACACACAACCAGCGTTTCCCATATTCTGGGAACACGCTAAAACAAAATTCACAACCGTACGGACATTTCAATTCAACACACAACACAATAACTTTCCATACAGACACTAACGTTTTATTCATGTTTTAAATGATGTATTTGTAATTCGTGTTTTAACCTGTTTGTTAATAATATATATTTGTTTTGTACATATATATCTGTCTTGTTCGTTTTATTTTGCTTTCTTTGGACTCCATCATAGTCCAACATTACTATGTAGCGGGACTGGCCAGCAGGAAGTCTTAGTCCAGAGATTTTATCCTCACATTAATCCGCCGGTCCCCTACAATCTTTATTTTTTATTTTTACCTGGACTTATACGAGTACGCCAATATTGTTCTGCGAGTAAATTGTCCCAGACGCATTAAAATCTCATTAAAAAAAAAGTGTCGATACACTTTATTCTTCTTGGGTCACCGGTTTTCATTGGTCCAAAAACAATTTCATACAGGCTCGCGAATTTCTTTCCTTCTTCTTCTCGGCTCACCGGTTAATTTCTATGAAAGGCAAAAATCTCACATAGGCTCGCAAATTTATTTCCTTCTTCCTCAGACATCCGAATTTGAAGGTAGTGAGTGGAGAGAATTATTACTATTTCACACTCACTACAGGTCGTTATTTTTTTATGTCACGAGACATAATTCAGAATTTGATTTTTGATTTTCAATTTTCTTCTGTAGAACGAAAAAAATAAATAAATAAAATTACTCTAAAAAATGTTCATATTCGAAAATATTAAACTTTTTTTTACATTTTTCGGTTCTTTATTTTAAAATTTTATCAGCAACGACGAAGATCTGAGATTTTTTATTTATTCTCTACTACCAGTTTGTCCCAAACAAATACACCTGACCTGAAATATACTTCCACAAAACAAATCTTTAAAATAAGCAAATAAAAACTTCACTATGAAGTTCATTGAACTTCATTAATAGAGAAATAATTTTTGATAAACTTTTAAAAATGGGGGAACCAATTTTTTTTTTCTTACATGTCGAAGTGCATATGATTTTGCCAATAGCCATCAAATGCTTATTTGATCGTTTATATTTCCCCACAACAACAGAATTAAGAAAAACAAGAGTAAGTTGGAAGAAGGAAAGTGTGGCGGAACAAACAGAGGCCAGAGGTAAGTGGAAAGAAAGAAAGAAAAAAAAGAAATGTGAGAAATGAATGAGGAAGGGAAAAGAAAGACAACTATTTTATAAATCTTTTACACCATCTTTTATCATTTAGCATGAGTGAAGCTTTATTTCATATTTTTCCTTTCCAGTGTGACAAACGCTTTCTTTACGTAGCTAAATTTGTAAATAGACTGTTTTGTTTTAGAACATTATTTTCTGAATAAACGTTTTTACATTTTATTTATTTATTTTGACAAGCGGAGGTAATCCAAATTAAATAAATGCAACATTTCATACGGAATGATCTCCCTTGTACTCATTTTCTTTGACATTATTCCAACTGTAGCATTTTATATTTGACCTCGGTTTAGTATACAGACTTTATTTATGTAACTCGATACTTCTTACATTATTACACCTCACAATTAACGAATCTACAAAATTTTAAAAATTATCTCGGGAAATTTTAAACTTTTAACATAAGTTATTGCAACTTCATTTATAATTTATTTTCAAAAATTTTCTTTTCTTTCAGAAAATAAAACCTTCTGCAACAGTATTTTCACTATTGTCCGAATTAATAACGAAAAAGAAAGAAAAAATGCAAATCAGATTCAATTACAAAGAAAAAAATATTTATTTCTAACCAGCTAAACAAGGGTGCTTGCAAAAATTCGTCCCTTTACTGAGAATAAGATAACCTATTATCTGAGTGACACAATGTAAAAAGAACATAGCAGAAAACAAACTACAACGCACAAAAAACAAAAAACAAAAAAAGAATTGCGCCCACCTGCTGTGTCAATGATAATAATAAAAAAAGGTGGAAGAGCCTTAGCTCAACAGTACAATTTCAGTCCTTTCAAGGTTCAAAAGTTTTTATCTTTTTTTTTCTTTTCTCTCTTATGTAGACAAAGTTCTCTTCTTGGTGACCAAACTCCCTTCTTTATTCACTTATTTTCCTCCCGTTCGCCTGGATATTGCCTTTCTTTTACGGCCTTAAACACACGCTAAAACACTTTGAACACGCAAATGTTAGCGCCTTCTTCTTCTTCTCAAACGGCTTTAGCTCCAAACTCCACTTATGGACATTTCAAACTTTCTTCGAGAAAACTTCTCAAAACTTTCTCTGAAGGGGAAACTTGCCGTCAGCAACTTTGTTACCCATGCATCCTTCACTTATGGGCAAATACTGCCTGCCTTTTCAGCAGGGAGAGAGAAAACGAACCTATTCTTTCTAAGCTGTCTTGTTTCCAACTGCTCCTAAGGTCCAGTCCCAGTTCTCCCTTCCTTTCAAAGAGGGGCGGTTCACCTTTGAACTGTCCAATCACAGTCCATTAAAAAAAAATATCAGCAGGTTCTTAGGGCCAGTAACACAGTGAGTGTCTTTTGTTCTCCCTTGACCTAAAAAATTTCAAACTTTCCCGACAAACAAACAAAAAACATTTCTTTTCTTAGCATGATCTACATAAAACCAAAAGATATCTAAGTGCATGTAACACACTAAAAAGTTGTCATCCATACTATTTACACTTCTAACTTTCCTACGAGGTCTAGCAGAGGCAACCGGACTTCTAATATTATCTCTAACAGGAGAAGCTGCAACCTCCAAATCGGATACTTCCCTGGATGGTACAGCAGTCTGATGAGAATGGGTGATAGACAATTCAATCGGAAAAAGATGCCTCAAAGAATGCTCCTGGATACCTCCATCCGCCCTCTTAATCTTAGCGGTCAGCACATGGTCTGTAGGGGATCCCTTCAACCTTAAGATAAACTTAAAGATATAGGCCAAAACTCTGATTAATTTTGGAAAGAATGAAAACCTGTTGAATTCAACTACCGGGGCAACATCCTGAACCACTGAAATATCAGGAACAACGTTAGCTAAAAACAAACCATTGACTGTTGAAACCCAAACAATTCAGTTCACTATGTGGCCAATTCACAGTGTCACCCGGCAACCACTCAGGCTCAAATATCCAAAACTGAAACTGCGATTCAAATTTTAGTGAAATGCCTCTAGTGATCATATCAGCGGGATTGTCAGCCGATGGGACATATCTGAAGTTCAGATCATAACCCTGGTCTCTTAGCCTTTCTACTGCTCCCCGAATGACTTTCAAACTGTTTCTAATAAACAAACTTTTCGTTTTTTAATCATCCGATAACACCCACGACAGCACTATTTGAGCGTCTACGATCACGGTAACGCTCTTCATAACGTTTACCGGTAAGAGCTTCAAAATCTTAGGGGACGTTCTGAAGGCAAGAAAAAACGGTTAATAATTCTAGAGACGGTAAAGTTATTTTCTCTAATGGTGCTACCTTTGCTTTAGCAAACATTAACCTGGCAGACGAATTCTGCCTTGTATAGGCTGCAAATCCATAAGCCATCTGAGATGCATCACAAAACACAAACAAATTTGTAGGACCAGAAATATCCAAAACAAATCTGGGGAACCTCAAACGTTCCAACAGTACCAGGTCCTCAAACAATTCACTCCAGACCACCCGGTGTTTAGAAGGAATCCTCTCATCCCAGGTCAACTTTAGCCTCCATAAATCACTGATAAATATTCTCCCTAGACATAAGGATAACAGGTCAAAAACACTGGAATTCTGTGATAGGACACCTCTCTTAGTTACGTCTGCAACCCCAGGAGACTTACTCGCTATATGTAACTCATCCTTGTCCGGTTCATAATAATAACCTAAAGCTTTCTCAAATGGAGAGTCATGAGTAACAAAATTGCCATCAGACTTCATTCTAACCGTCAAGATATCACAGTTTGAGTTGCAGGACCTGACGAAGAAGTTAACCTCCTTCATTATGTCGACAGCATCCTGATACAAACTCAATAAAAAAGTTGGAGAACTGTGGGTCTTTATGAGGTTATCCACATAAAAATGGCCCAGCAGCATGTCCCTGCATAAACTCTCCGGGTACCTCTCAACTGAGGATTCAGAAAAACAGTCTAAAGATCCACATAAATGGACCCTAACACATAATATACACGAGTCACAGGACACTCTGAATAATTGGCTCCTATCTGAGTATAATGTGAGTCACAAGCTCTATTTTCCTGAGTAACAGTCTCAGGCGCCAAAATGTCTGCAACATTCCCAAAAGGCACCAATCCCTGAGAGAACCTAAACGCAGAGCCATTCATCAAACTTGTCAACAGCATGGGGCCCAAAAATTTGAGCAAATCCACACCTAACAACCCTTGTACAGAGAACGAATCATCCTGGACACTTTAAAACCACTGGCTTGTATACTGTTTACCGCTGCGCTAAGACCCACCACATGAAAATCTAGATCTAACTTTTCATTCACCAAAAAGGGAATCGATTTCTTTCCATTAAGAAGCTTGACGTCCAACAATACTTCACTTAATACTTTCTGCGCCGAACCCAAAAAGGTTTTAATGACAAATTTTCTTTTAGCTGTTTGAACAGGTTTATCATTCAAGGTCCTCATTACACTACTTGAAAGGTAAGACCGTTGACTGCCAGTGTCTACCAAAAAATTTATCCTTTTCTCAGTCTTGCCCTGCCCGATTACAATCTAGAGCACGGGTAGTAATAAATCTCTGTCCTTCTCAGAACAAGGATTTACATTCACTTGCTTCTTATCAACAGTAGGACACAAAGCGCCGCAATGAAACAGGCTCTTGCAACCCCAACAAGGCTTAAACTGGCCTTGTACGTAAGGGCACTGCTCGGCAGAATGTGAAGGACTAGTGCATTTGGTGCATAAATTAGCTGACTTGCACACGCCCAAGCGGTCCTTTAACGTACAATAGTTTCTACAAGAATATCCAGTATGAGCGTTGGAACGACAAAAATTGCACCTGAACTTCTCGGGTGCAGCTTTAACTAAGAAATTTTCCAGGGTTGAGGGTTTTCTATTATCTGGAAGTACCTTAACCTTGCTCGAACTAAGGGCTCTCTGCTTATAAATATTTTTATCAGGACTAGCTATTTTGGGTTTAGTAATTTCTAATGTTCAGATAGCATCTTAATATACGGAGAATAACTCCACTTCAGGATAATTATTTCCCACCCGGTTGATAACTTCACGCCGAAACGACACCGGCAGTTTATTGAACACTACTGAACTCACAAACTTGCTACCTGGAGAACCTTTCTTCAAGAAATCCAAGGAGAAGGAATTCTTCAACTCATGGAGCTGTGTCTTAATGTTGGTGAGAAACGATCTGACGTTATCCCACTCTTGGTCCTTCACTACTCTGGAGTTAGAAATGGATAGAAACATTTGATCCATTATACATTCCCTATCAAGGAACTCCCTATTCAATATATCCAGGGCAGAGTCATAGTTTTCGTCCGAGATGGTTAAGTGGGTAATGAGCTTGAGTGCATGGCTTCTGAGATGATTTCTGAGAATAATCAACCTCAGACCCCTATTATCTATGCTCAAAACAGGGTTTTCGAACTCTTTTAAAAAAGTTCAGATAGACCAATTTGTCTTTCTCTAAACATATTCTGGGTCGAAAACAGGGCACTCCAGCTTAGGAGTTACCTTATAATGAGCCACACTGAAATTATCCTGTGGCTTTGCCAGGCAAGCTCGGCCTTCACCATTACACCTCTTTCTTATACAGCCTAAATAGGTTTCAGTATCAACCACGAACTGGGTTTCTACTCTATGAAGATCTTTCAACATTTCTTCTCCATGTTTGTCTTTCATAAGGGCATTGCTAATTTGCTCATTAAGCATTTCTACTGTACTGAGCTGGCTTTCAATCTTAGCTCTCAGAGACAAAAGGGCCTCTTCATTAACATCATCTCAGGAGTCGATGCTCAGAATAAATGACTCAATTTTATACTTAATTATGTCTCTCTTGCGAATGAGCAACTTAGTAGTGGTGGTGATTGACATGTTCGTTGCTTTAAAGGAGTAACTTACTGATAAAATAAAATTTAAACATTAAATAAATTTTTCCTGTATGAAAAAAAAATTCAACCTCACAAGATGGCGGTTAAAATTTCAAAACGAACAAGACAAGATGGCCGCCAACAAGGCGAGAACTTCAAAAAGTAACGAACAACTCAAATAGTCGCCAGTGGTTAAAACAATTCAGACCGGGAGAGAAAGCAAAAAATAAAAGACAGGAAGAAAAAAGAAAAACCTTAATCTAAATAACTTATAAGTAAACTATAACAAATTCGCAAGCAAAACTACTGTTTGAATTTTACAAAGCAGAATTTGCCGAGTTAGAATTTTTGCAAAGTTTCGGAAATGTTCTTTTCTTTCAGAAAATAAAACCTACTGCAAGAGTATTTTCACTATTGTCCGAATTAATAACGAAAAAGAAAGAAAAAAATGAAAATCAGATTCAATTATAAAGAAAAATATTTATTTCTAACCAGCTAAACAAGGGTGCTTGCAAAAATTCGTCCCTTTTTACTGAGAATAAGTGATATGGTCCAGGTTCTTTGTACCACGGTGATGGTCCAAGGTAGAACCAATGAAGAATAACTCGAACACAGGTATGGAATAACACAGATATATTACAAACAGAATATGTACAAAAGATGTAGAAGTGTTAGTAATAACAATCAGGTTAGGTTAGAGAGAACTATGTTGTCTTGACCAGTATCACTATTCCAATGTCTTACAGTAATCGTCTGACGCGTCTCTGACTCTCACTCACTGACTCTGTGACTGACTCACACGATGTTTAACAACACGCCCACGTGTGTCGAATGTGGCACAAGGCCGGTTTAATGTGGGCTTTCCGAGCCCGTAGGCTCGGGCAAAAATTGCCCGTAGAACCCGTATAAACGGGATCGGGGTGGTCAACCACCCCGAACGAGGCTCTGCCCTTCGGCGGAGCCTCGTCCGGGTTCCTCTCTGCCTAGAGACAGAGAGCTCCCCTCTGCCTCAGAGGCAGAGAGTTCGACCGAATAGGTGAGTCGTCCAAAAAACTGGATCTCACACTACTGCTTCCTCTTGAGGAGCAGTATTTATGAGGTACGGAATAGTCTATTAATGTTATGGGTAAGTTCCCATAACAATAAGATAACCTATTCTCTGAGTAATACAATGTAAAAAAACATAGTAAAAAATAAACTTAAAAATTGCAATGCACAAAAACACAAACAAAAAAGAATTGCGCCCACCTGCTGTGTCAATGATAACTATAAAAAAGCGGGGAGAGCCTTAGCTCTTCAGTACAATTTCAGTCCTTTCAAGGTTCAGAAGTTTTTTCTTTTTTTTCTTTTCTCTCTTATGTAGACAAAATTCTCTTCTTGGTGACCAAACTCCCTTTATTCACTTATTTTCCTCTCGTTCACCGGAATATTGCCTTTCTTTTACGGCCATAGAAGGTGAAAATTTACTTAAACACGCACTAAAACACTTTTTGAACACGCACGTGTTAGCTCCTTCTTCTTCTCAAAAGGCTTTAACTCCAAACTCCACTTATGGACTTCTTTTCAAACTTTCTTTTCTGGGGCTTCTTCTAGAGCACTTCTCGAACTTTCTCTGAAGGGGAAACTTGCCGTCAGCAACTTTGTTACCCATGCATCCTTCACTTATGGGAAAACACTGCCTGCCTTTTCAGCAGGGAAAGAGAAAACGAACCTATTCTTTCTAAGTTGTCTTGTTTCCAACTGCTCCTAAGGTCCAGTCCCAGTTCTCCCTTCCCTTTCAAAGTGTGTGTGTGGGGGGGGGGGGGCAGTTCATCTTTGAAACGTCCAATCACAGTCCATTAAAAAAAATCGGCAGGTTCTTAGGGCCAGTAACACAGTGAGTTTCTTTTGTTCTCCATTGACCTAAAAATGTTCAAATTATTTATAAATTCATTATATGAATATTTGAAACAAGTTCTGTAATAAATAAATTACAAACTAAATCTTTTAACTTTATTTAAAAACAGGAAATTTTGATATCCATTAGTAAACAGCACATATCAAAAATAAAGTACAAGCTCTTGGTAGGGTTCAAACTCAAATCCCTAATCAAAAATTTATAATACTACATCTAAGTAACTTTGAAGGTAATATTTCTACATGTCTGTTAACAATTACTCTACATCAGTGAACAGTCTTATTAAAATTGTATTAATAAAAATAATTAGAAACATTTTTCCATGTGACCTAGTAAAAAATATTTATTGGCTTATAAGTAAAATGATCTATGAACCAACAATTTTATTTACAAAGATCCAACTAGAAAGGATCTTGTAAAAAGTAAAAAAATTGAAGCAGAGAAAATTCAATTTTGAGATATAACAAATTTGTGTGCAAATGTGATAAAAATGTGATTAAAATTTAATCCTTTCATCACCAGTGCAAGGTTTTAAACATATTTTAATTTATGTACATATTTTAATTTATGTACATATTTTAATTTATGTACATATTTTATATAGATTTCAAAAATAAATTTAATTACTGTATGTGTTTTATTATTTACTTTTTCAACAATCATTATTTGCTTCTTTATGTTCAAACTATTCTATTATGATACTGATATTTGTCAGTGTTAAAACTATGCTTTGCATCTGCAAAAATGTTGAAATATGGTGATGAAGACATTAAAAAGATTCCATTATATTAGTATATATAACAACTGCATTAAAAAACTTATATTATCATATTATACTTAGGAGAGAGATGAAATGTTAAGAAAATGTTGGTTGCAGTAATTTAGCTGCAAAACATGAAACATTGATAATTCATCTAAGATGCTTGATTGCTTGTGAAAAAAACATCTTCAAATCTTATATAAGTCTTCAAAATTCAACACTGACAGATGTCAGAAGAAAATACACAACTATCTCTACTGTCGAACAGGTACTAAGACATTTAATATAAAGATGCATTGTTGCAATGATAGTTTTGGCATAGTACATTACATGTCTCAGTGTTTTCTAGTGTATATTTTCTCTCTCTGTATATTTCTATATATCATTTAATAGAATATATATAAGTTATATCAAATTCTATATATATGGAGATATATCTATATCTATAGATATATGGGTTCATGGCTGTGATTAGAGCATTAGAATTCTGACCATGTGGCCTAAATACAAATCTCACTATGTCATAGGAGTTGACTTTTTAATAATATCAGCATGATGCACCATTGAAAACCATACAAAAGGTCGAGTGAAAGTGGATAAATAAAATTGTTTGGAAGCCATTGAGGGCTGTGCTAGTACAAAGTGAAAAGTTATCATGTCCACAGGTTTAAGTGTACTGTCCTTGTTCAATTACTGATTATGCCATATTTTGTGCTCTCTCCTGAAAACTGTAATTAAAGTCTGCTCAACCTAGTTGCAATATAAACCAAACCACATGTTAACTGTGGGTGTTGAAGAAGCACAAATGTGCCTGTGCAGGTGTCAGCTACCATGCTCAAAAATTAGTAACCAACTATATATATATATATATATATATATATATATATATATATATATATATATATATATATATATATATTGTGTGTAATTAGGCAGCATTTTTTCATTAATGCATGTTTCCTTAAATAATACAGACATGTTTTCTCTATTTATTTTAAGAAAATTCTTTTCATACTGTCTGATATCATTGAAAGATGAAAGAAAATCAACATATTGATACATGTTTTTTAATCCTATCCAAGATTTCGGCTTACATAAGCCATTATCAAAGATGGCAATTACATTACAATGAATTAAACAATACACAGACATAGCAACAATGATAGCCTGTTTTTTTTGCATGGAAGATTTTCAAGCAATGACAAACTCGTGCATATGAGATGCTGCAAGCGAAAATCACACAGTGGCCCATGACATCACACATGATTACATGAGAGTGAAAATGAGAAGTGTTAATTATGGGAAGCCATTAGTATAAACCAATGGCTTCTGTTATCAATTATAGACATTTAAGTATATTTGTGGAGTTTTCATAGTTTATTTTGTTCAGGTTAGGTATCGACTGTTTTATGTATATAGCTTCAAGAATTTTTAATTTTTACTTATTGTTTTCCGGTTTAAGTATAGTTGTGTTTTCAACAAGGATTTTCCAGAATTGTGTATACAGCCATTCATGTTGTTTTAAATGCCTAAAAATGTTAGAATTATCATTCAAATGTAGAGTCAAGCATCATGAATGTGAGTTTGTGCTGTGACCAACATAAATATTATTTAATTCATTGGAAATACAATCTCCCAGAGGGCACTTGAATTTGTAAACTATGTTGATTTTTGCAAATCGCTAATGATATGAAAGGAATTTGCTTAAAATAAATAGACAAAACTTGTCTATATTATTTAATGAAACATGCATTAATATATATATATATATATATATATATATATATATATTCTATCTATCTATCTATCTATCTAATTGTAGTATCATATGCAAATTAGATAGACAAGTATAAATAGAGAACAACTGGTGAACATAAGAGGGCTATGCTTAGCAAACGCAGTTTCTATTCAGGACATGGAGAACTGTACTACAACTACTATTGTGCAGAGAGATATGAAAAGCATAACACTAATGAAATAAAATAAGTTAATATAAAATTGGATAAAATTGTTTATAGTGTATGAGTGTGAACATATTTAGGCATTTCTAACAGCAGCCTTACCATTAAAAAGTAACAAAAGTGAAATTGACAAAACAACAAATAAAGATAAGACATACTTGAGATAAGTAAAACCATTTTTATTTCCCTGTGATTTACAAGGTTCAATTGTTTGCTTGTTCTGGTTTATTGTATATCAGTCATGGGAGACTGAGAATTCATTTGGTCAAGATAGACACACAAAGAAAATCAACAGACATTATCATATTGTAGCCAAAAGTTAGTCTCTGCAGCTGCCACTGGTTTCATTGTTGATTAAAGCATCACTGTTGATTATTATAATAACAACAAGATTTAGAACATTAGTCCAAATATAATTAATATAAATAAGTATAAAATAATTGAACATTTTATCAAAATGAACAGAAAATTTTTTTTATTGATTTTAACCTTATGGAAAATATGGTGTGTGTAAAATTATAACAACTTATATGCATACATTCTCATCAGTTTAATTGTCCA
Source organism: Acanthosepion esculentum (assembly GCA_964036315.1). Classification (NCBI taxonomy): domain Eukaryota; kingdom Metazoa; phylum Mollusca; class Cephalopoda; order Sepiida; family Sepiidae; genus Acanthosepion; species Acanthosepion esculentum. The sequence continues at coordinate 23,669,350 of OZ038483.1, read as the reverse complement.
AATGAAAAATCATATTATAATCTATAAATAAACCTATTTTTGTATATAATATTCAATTGAAGTGACAATATGTGTTATATTTGTTATAAAACTGTGTATGGTTTCAAGAGAGAACACACAAAACAACAAAATACTGCTGGTGAGGTGGAAAGAAAAGAAGACAGGATGTGTTGAAATAAAATTCTTTATATTGCCAATATAGAGGAACAAGGCAGAATATCTCTTTGTGGTTGAGAGAAGCAACCTGGAGAAGGGAGAAAGTCAGCCTGATGTCGATGCTTGTATCAGGTTGGTTGATCGAGATCACTGGTGGTAACAGTGACAGCCTGCCTGCTTGACTGCAACTGATCTTCAGTGTCACAAGCAATGTCCTTTTAAGCAGTTGGTGTGGCTTCATGAATCAACATTTTTTATCATACTTTTGCTTTAGTGGCAACATTTGTGATTAGCTCCTTTTAAACTGTATTTTTTATTTTATTTGTTAATAGGGGATTGTTTTATGAGCCAGATATGCAGAGAACAACTTCTTTTTTTATTTTTAGTTTTACTTTCATAGTTTTTACATCTAACCAGCAGGTTTTTATGTGGTGTGAATCATGAAGAGATCCAATTTGAAGCTCCCCAGATTTCATCCTGATTCATGAGAAGTGAATGGATATGAGTGGAAAGGATCCATGTATTTATGTTGATTTGCTATGTTTGGATTGTTGATATTAGTGCATGATGAAGTCTGAATATTTTGGGAGTTATCCACGTGTTTGTCTTTCAGAATTTGTTTTGCAGCAGTCTTGGGTAATGTTTAAATGGTTTCTCTAGATCAGGATGTTGTGTCCTTTATATGCCCCCACCAGACAGAAGTGGAGATGATGACTGCAATGCTAGTTGATTCTGAAAATGTGGCAAGTTCATATATAGCAGATGATTTGGTTTTTTGTACAAGGCAATGGACATGAGCTTGATGGATTTGACATTTTCATTTCTCACCTGAAATATCATGTCATTTGACTTGTTCACTTCAAAGTTACCCGCCCAGGATAAATGTAATGAGCTGATTGAAGTCAGTGAAGTAGAACATTGTTTCCAACCTGTATTGCATACATTTTGTGGTCAGCCCCATTGTTTGCAAGGCCAACGCATTGGTGGACTTATCTCAGAAGGGCATTTAACTGCATCCTTTAAGCTCCAGGGTTGTCGTTAGTGAAGTCTTGATGTGGTAGTTTGTGCAAACAAATATTAGGATGACAACAGGTGATGACATAGAGTGGTGAGGTTCTGATCATGCTGTTGACTATGGCATTCATGGAGGTGACTATAAAAATAATGGTTGTCAAAATACAGGTAAAACTGGGGATATTTTTATGGTCATATATCATCACACATTTCACTTTATGACAAAACATTAAAATCTGCAGTTTTACATATTTATCTTGTACTAGTATCTTATATGCAAAGATGGATCAATAGGTCTATAGACTGACACCTAGTTATTACCTGAATTTTGATCTGAAATTTTCATTGTATAATATTCAGTCTATGTAATTAGAAGATAATTTTTTATTAAGTCTATTGACAAAGATGGATATGATGATGGAAAATAACTATTTGCTGTATAAAATAAATGCTTTTTCATCATCAGGTTGTTGATTAATTAAAGTACCTACATATATAATACTACAATTTATACGTACTGTGAATGAGTAGAATGAGGTATGTGTGTGTGTGTGTGTGTGTGTGTGTGTGGGAGAGAGAGAGAAAGAGAGAGTAAATAGGATTATAAGAGATATGTTATGCGATATATGTTTTTGTCAATAAATATAAAGAAAAACTTGATCATCAAGGGATTTGCAAACATCAGTATGACAGCATTTGATAATGACAGCATCTGACAAGTAAGTATTTCTTAGTTTTCACAGTGTCATCATCATCATCATCATTATCAATTCCATAATTGGATGTAGTTGTAGGGTCACCGAGCAACTGACCATATATCTTGGTTGTGTGCCAATGTCTGAGCCTTTGTGGATGATCTTCCAGTTGACTCAGTGACATTATCATTCCATTTTCTTTTCTGTCTGCTTCTTCTTTTGTCTAAGGTGATACCCTGTAGGTCTTTTATTCGGCATGTTTCTTGCTTTAGATTATAAGAGAAGATAAATAAAAAGTTTATCAGTGGAAATCTGACAGTAAGAAATTATAAAAAAACACTTATTTTTTTAACTATAGAGCTGCTAATGTATTGTTTTTCAATATCAATTTGAATTTGTTTGCATGAGTTGTTATGGGAAAGTTTCTAACCTTGGCAGATTCCATAAGGAATTCCATTCATGTAAGTGAACTGATGGATTGTTTGTCAGCAATCTACATGAATGAGTTAATGATTTTTTTTCATATTTTCTAGTATTTTGCTGATTATTGGTTGCTTTGATCATATATCATCTTGAACTGACATATGTCTGGCTTTGAAATACAAGTGCCACTCAATAACTTATGGTCAATATAGAAAATATTTGTCAAAAGCTTGATGAAGCATTTTGAGAGTCTGTAGTAGATTTGTTAACCTTCATGCAGATTTTGATGTAAGCATCTTCCTCAAATTTATCAGTCATCATAAAGACTGCAGAACTGTTCCAACATAATGTTACAAAACTTCAAATAATAACTGAATATGAGTAGATAGTATGTTTCCCATTGACAGACTGACTCAGTAGGCTGAGTATCAATGAACATTAGCTTTGTATGCATTTCCATTGAATGCTACAATCACAGCATGTATTTTCTGTGAATTTTCTAACATTATTTCATATAAGCAACAAATTATGTCATGCAATTTGTGAGTACACTAACATTTTAACTTGGGTGTAACTAAGATGCTTTGAATTTTTTTCAAATATACATAACTTTTACATAGGATTTTATCTTTTCATATTTTCAAACAATCCAATTTGTAGTGCAGTGATTAAGTCAAATCCATTACTTTATTCACTTACGTGCTAATACCCTTGGGAAAGGTACGAATCCTCATCTTCTCCCCCCAGCTATGGGCAAATAGCAGGACAGACCAGGTTCTACAGCCTTGGGTGACAACTGGTCTACTGCAGAAAGTAATGGCAACCTACTGCAGGAAAAAATCTGCTTCGAGAGTCATGTATCAAAAGATACATCATCGCCTAAGTGTGCATCACGTATGGTACATAACTGACTGATTAAGTTTTATATTGAATTTATAAGATAAAGAATTTTATGGGAGAGCCAGTAATGGATATGAACAAATTACCAGTAATATTTTAAAATTTTCTCAAATAAAATTTGCAACATTCATTTTTCAACTAGTATTTCTTTAATTTTAGATTCAGTTTTCTCTTATCTCACTGAAGGTCATCTGAGCTTAAAGTAGAGCATTCTTTATTTCTGATTTATAATGCATATTAACTATAAATTGAGTATATATATATATATATATATATATAGACTATTACGGCTAATAATGCAAGACTCTTCGGTAAATCGAATCGAGTTCTCTCAGTCACTGTGTGTTTATCTAAAAATAAATACGCTTAAATTCACCTTCTTCTCTGCCATGCGCCAACGGCTTCAGGGTAAAATCTCAGACTGACACGAATTCACCCGGTTTTCAATTCTAGCCAGAGGTAACCGGACGTCTAGCCACACTGATGAGCTGTGATACAGCGAAACAATCTGTCTGTGGATGACAATATATATATATATATATATATGATATAGATATATATGATATATATTATATATATATATATGTAAGTATATATTATTATATATGTATATAAATACTGTATATACTTGCATAATGCATGATCTCGCTTATCATGTGACTCCTCAAATTTTTACTTATAAAAATGATTTTATCATGTATCCCATGTATCATATGAGTCCCTTTTTTGAGTGACCAAATTACAATAGACTAACCTCTTTTCCTGTATCTCTTTATACCATCTTCTAGTTAAATAAGTTAAAAAAGTAAGAGAATGATAAAAGTATCATTAGTAACGCTATACTTGTTGCATAAATGCATACAGCCATAAACAACCGAACAAGAAACAGCTAAACATCTTATAATCATAAACAATGGAAAAGATGCATATTTGCTATGTTTGTAATTTATAATATGATAGTAATATGTGAATATTACATACATTATTATTGGATACAGTAAAGTAAAACATTAGTTTTATCAAAATCGTGTTTATTTTAAATACAACTGTACTTTTTGACTACAAATGGATAAATAGTTTGGTCAATGGCATATATATATATATCCTGGGTATGACGATAAGCTACATCTTGGGTAGCAAGGCTTCTGATCAGTCTTGGATCGGCTTCTACTTGGTCCGGGGTATGGTAATAAACTACATCCAGTAGTGAAGCTTCTGATTGTGAGATTGGAGGTTTGGAGAATTGTGTAACCATCTCTTAATTGCCGTTGTTCACAGGTACACTCTGACGAGGGTGGTAACACTATGAGGTGATAACAGCTATGTGAAAATAGTGAACGTTTTATGGCCAGGTTGGGGTCTTTAATTCTGTTTAGCAGCTTTCCTAGTAAAATGAAACCTCTGAAGAATATGTTTGTATATAAGTGAATATATAAATAAATCTATATTTTCATATAAGTGTGTATATAGATGCACGGCGACTTAGAAATTGCGGTGATAGTAGCGCAATGAAAGCATATAGACCTAACAAGCTGGGAGTATATAATTGTTAACCTACACGAGGAGATTTGGGGATATCAGTCGCCCTTTCGTCAACCACGGCAATAGAGTGCTTCAGCAGGGTGCCAAGTGATTGGGAAGCGCTCTTCAGGGACAGCCTGCTCACCTGCTAGCGGGAGAAAAGGTGGTCCTTAAAAAAGCTTGCCTATTTTAAACTGGCCAGTGTACCGCAACTGGCGGTTTGTTCACTACGCGGGCGAAATACTAGCGAAGAACGAACCTTCATGTCAAATTATGGACAATTAATTTGGAATCGATCAAAATTACGGATAGCATGTTGGAATGTACGCACCTTATTGGACCTACCAGTATTTAATTATTCCGAGTGTCGCACAGCACTTATATGTAGGGAATTGTCTCGATATGATTTATATATAGTTGCACTCTTAGAAACAAAATTCCCTGACGATGAGAAACAGGTTGAACTAGAGTTAGGCTATACAGTATTTTACAATTGCCCACCAGCTAATTTACATAGGAAGTCTGGTGTTGGATTCACAATGAAGACACGCTTCGTGGCTAATCTTGAGGAACTTCCACATGGCTTTTCCGACCGCATAATGACTTAGGTTACAGTTGCAATCAAAACAATTTATGACCATTGTCAGTGTATATACACCAACCTTAGTTAGATTCTAGGATGAAATCAATACATTTTATGATGATCTGAGGTATTTTATGATCTGAGAACAGTAGTGAGAATGTTGACAGGGATGGTAAACTTGTATTTTGGGGGATTTTAATGCCCGCGCTGGACGTGACGCCGATTGTGGAGTAGCATAGGTAGGCATGGGATGGGAACGTGTAATGCTAATGAACTAGTTTTACTGTAACTATGCCGAAAGCTAGACATAGTGATAACCAATATCTTGTTCAGGAAGAAAGATGGATATTGTGACGAGGTTAGCATTAATGACAGAAATTAAAATGCATAAAACGTACAACGATAACAACAAATACAAACTTGAGACATATGTTGATATAAATAACAAGAATTTGCATTTTCCTATTGTGATGTGAATTACAGAATATTGGTATGATGTGTGTAAAAATGTTCTCAGTGTCTCTTTTGTTTAAAAGTCAGTGCTTACTTGGTTTGGTTCCGAGAATTTCGTTTGTGAGGATGGCGGATGAAATGTCTGTATTTGATTCTTCACTGAGCGCAGGTTAGACGTGTGTTTCGGTACTGCTACTTGTCTACTCATCTACTGACTACTGCTACAGATACCCTAGTCTACTCTACTGTTTTTTCTCTGCTCTACTGGCTCTCTTGTGGTGGAAGGGTCGTTTTTATAATGATGAGGATTAAGATGATGAAATACCCTTCTTTTCTACCATCACTGATGACAAGGTTATTTTTAGAATGATGAAATATCATCATCATTCTGCACCATAACAATATAAAGCTACGTGGAAACATCCTCGTTCACGTCGCTGGCACATTCTTGACTACATTATTGTTTGCAAAAACAACTTATGTGATGTAACATTCTCCCGCTGCATCGGAGGGGCTGAATGTTGGACAGACCACCGACTCTTGCGTGCATGTATGCTAATCACAGTCCATAAGATCCATAGGCGTCGTTGTGTAAAGTCACTTAAATACATAGACATATCCCAACTAAAGATCCCTAGGAAGCTCATAGACACAGTGTGGTCAATTCACCTAAACAGCAATGATGACATATGTGCAAGTTTTAGTAAGCAGCTCTATGATGCCGGTTCCCGTGTGTTAGGATTTGTTAAAAGGAAACACGAGAACTGGCACACAACAAGCTCCTGTCGTGTCCTGTGGCAAGAAATGAAACGGATAAGTTAGAGAAAGATTTTAAGGACTGCAAGGCCAGGGTTCAAAGCGAGCTGAGAACATCAAATGATACATGGGGGTGGATTAAAGATCGCAATATACAGATATCTGCAGATAAGCGTGACTCAAAGTCTTTGTACCATCAACTACGTGCAGTTTATGGCCCATCATCGTCAGTGTTTGCACCTCTTCACGCGGAGACTGGAAATGCGCTGCTACGTAAGCCAGATGAAATCAAGGCTAGATGGAGACATGACTTCAGTGATGTCTTAAACCGCAAATCTGCAGTCAATCCTGATGTCGTTGAGAGACTTGTACAAGTACCCATCATCCACCAGCTCGATGAACCACACACGAATGACGAAGTAATTGCTACTGTTAAGCTGATGAATTGTGGAAAAGCACCTGGGTATGATGGAATATCTGCTGAAATACTCCAACAAGGAGTTAATGTAATCTCGGGTCCTTTGCACACAATATTTTGCAATGTGTGTGAGAAGTGTGCAACTCCACAGCTGTGAAGAGACGCCATTCTTGTTTCACTTTATACGAAAGGACCCAAAGATATATGTGACAACTTTCGTGGAATATCGCTACTATCTAGCTGTTGGAAAAGTGTTTTCTAGGGTACTGCTACATCGACTGCTAGATCATATTGCGCCAAACATTCTATCTGAATCACAATGTGGCTTTAGGTCGAATAGAGGAACAATCGACATGATCTTCACTGCCCGACAGGTTCAGGAGAAGTGTAAGGAACACCAGCCTGTATACAGTATTTCATCAATCTCATAAAGGCCTTTGACACTGTTCATAGGTAACTCTTTAGGGCATTCTTCTGAAGTTTGGGTGTCCAGAAAAGTTCACGGGGGTCATTCGTTCTCTTCATGACAACATAAAAGCATGTGTACGTGTCAATGGTGAGCTCTTAGAACCTATTCCAGTCGAATCTGGAATGAAGTAGGTGATATTCCGGTACCTACGTTATTTGCTATACGTTTTGCCATCGTGAACATGTAGATTTTTCCGCAAAGCGATGTTAGCATATACATTCGTTATCGCACATCAGGAAGACTTTTCAACATCCGTCGATTCGGTGCTGTGACTAAAACATTTGTTGCTCTGATTCGTGATCTTCTGATACTGATGACTGTGACCTTGTTACTCATAGTGAGTGGGATTCGCAACTCCCTATGGACTGTTTTTCAATCACCAGTGATGAATTTGGACTTACAATCCGTCTCAAGAAAACAGTTGACATGCTACAACCTGCACCGGGGAAACCTTGCATCTCGCCATCGATATTTGTTAAGAGTAAACGGCTAGAAGTCGTAGATACATTTGTCTACCTTGGTAGTACATTATCTAAATCCAGCAGCCATACAATAGGTGACAGATGCTTGGAAGAGATTTCTTTTCATGTTGCCTGGACGTCCAGACCTCCACACTTGAGATAATTTGTCAATGGCATCTCTGGCTTTACCAATGTGTGTATTTACATTGCTTTTGCTGCTAGATATTTTACTATTCAGATAAGTAAATTCTTCTACACAGTTTAGAGGTGTGTCAGATACTGTTTTGATTGTTCCATTTTGGTTCAAGTTAATGTATTGCTTTGTCTGAGTTAAAAGGTTTCTCAATACAATACGCATCGTTTAAATCAAAGCGTCTATTGATCAGAAATTATACCAGGATGCACCCAAGTTTTGACATCACGAACAAGTCTGCTTCAAAAACAGAAAAACAAAAATGCAAAGATAACCATTGAAGACGATGCCTTAGCTTCTTTTCACGACGCAAAAAAAGCGTTAAAGGTTTTGACAAAACTTTCGTATATTAGTGAAGACGAGAATCCAACACTAACGTTGACGACCGACGTTTCTTCGAATTATATCGGTTCAGTTTTACATCGAAAAAAACGGCGTATGCAAACAGATTTCCTTTTACTCCGTAAAATTGAATAACGCCCAACAAAAATATAGCACTTTTCCCGGGACCTACTCACAATTTATATGTTTATACGGCATTTTAGACATTTGCTTAAAGGTCGAAACTTCACTATTTTCACAGATCGCCTCATCTACTTTTTACACGTGAATTCTGATAACTATATACCCAGACTGGACTATATATCCCAAATTACGTCGGACAAGCATTACATTAAAAGCTCAGAGAATATTGTGGCAGATACACTCTCTCGCTCTACAATACCTTATGTAAATTCTGAAACTCTCAACTTCAACCTCATCGCAGATAAACAACTCAAAGATGTCACATTAAACAAAGTAAAAAAGAAACTTATTTACAGCTGAAACCTTTTAACACAAAATCTTCTTTACAGCTGTATCTTTTAACGCAAAATCACTGTTGTGTGCTGTGAGTACAGGTTACTCAAGACCAGATGTTCTACTTTCACCGAGACGAATGATTTTTCAACATTTTCACTTCTCACACCGAGCTAGAGTCAGACTAATTAGCAGCCTGGCTGAACATGCAAACAAAAAAAAAAAAAGAAACTGAACCCAGATATGTTTAAACTGTCAAAAAAGTAAAGTTAGCAGACATACGAAATATACTCCTGGTAAATTTGCCGAACCAGATTGTAGGTTCACAAACCTGCATATCGATATAGTTGGACCATTACCAGAAGAAAAGTGTAATTCCTCTTTATTGACTATTATAGATAGATTTACAAGATGGTCTGTTATTGTCCCTCAGTAATCACAATAGAACGAGGAGCGCAATTCCAATCAACATTCTTCGACGAATTTAAAAATCTACTGGAAGTCAAATATATAAGAACCACTGAATATCATATTTGTGCCGATGGCTTGCGTGAGAGATTTCATAGACAGCTTAAAACAGCTCTTACAGCAAACCACCTGAAATGGTTTTCAGCACATCAATAACACCACCCGGATAATTCTGTGAGAAAATCAATGACTTGAAACCAACAACATTCTTTGTAGAGGATTTTAAACAAAGAATGAGTGATCTAGTTCTTACACCAATGAGATCACAAATAAGAAACCTCTACACACACCGAAAGACCTTCACAACTGTAAATATATATTTTTACGCCATAAGGCAGTGAAAAGACATATCTATTCTACATACACGAGGCCTTTCAAGTAGTGGAGAAACAGCAAAAATATTTTGCCATAATTAGAAATGGTAAACAAGGCACTGTCTTTATAGAGAGAATAAAACCAGCATACTTGGATTTGCCAACAAGCAACAGTACAGCGGAACATACATCTTCAACTGGTACAGAAGTGCAACAACCAGTTAAGCAAACCAAGACACGCACAAAATTGTTGCAACAACATCTAGCAGAAAAGTCATTTAGCCTACCAAATTTAAAACAAACATATTAATAAAATATTTTTTCAATATTTATCATTCTGAGGGGAGTATTATAGTAAATAAATCCAATTTCAAATACAATTACATACCCACAAACACACCATATTAAAACACGCCCAAAGTGTATTTTCTACTCAATAGCAGACAATATTTCCAACATACCAAAAAGATTCCACAATACAAAATACACCGCTTAAATCAAAGTGTCTATTGGCTAGAAATTAACATTATCATGTGAAATATTTGACCAGAGAAAACTAAAATCCTATTTTTTTCGAGCCTACTTTCGGAAAAAAAATTCTTATAAAAACCCATAGATTTTGATTGAGATACGATTGTCTCCAAGCCGTTCAAAAACAAGAAATGGAGGTTACATAGCGTCGCGTGCAGAAAGAAACACGTGTCGGAGACTTCAAAAGAATCAATGACAATAACAGCAACAAGGATGGTCAGTGAATCTTCACTGACGATCAAAGTCTATTCTCAACCTCAGCTTTTTACTGTGAAACCAAGTATTTACAAGTCTTTTTTCTGTATACCATCTCGCCAACAGCTTTAATTCAACTAAAGACTATTTTTACTCCTTTTCGACTCTTTAGAATTCATGTACATATGTTTGTAAATATAAATGTTTCATTTAACAGACATCGCCATGTTTTCTTTACTTTTATTTTATTATTGTTTGAAATTCGGACGTTTGGAATTACCATGTAATCCCACCGGGAAATCGTGTATATGGTTGATAAGTTAGAAATCTTGGACTGTTAAAGCATTTAGTCGTCATGGACACCAAGCAAAAGAATCTGCTTTCGGTACCATATGCAACAGTGATGGACACTGGCTCTTGTAAAATCGAATTATTCCTAACTGTAGCATGTGCTGAAATTCTTCCTTAGAAATTTTGTATTTTGTCGGGCTGAGTCTCTGCGACATAGAATGAGTCGGTTGACCTGTCATTTGAATGTAGTATTTAAGCGTGTGTAATATTCGGTTTGTATGTTTTTCTGGTTCAGTGGTACGAATGCACACGGTTTTCTGTACATTTTGGCATTAGTACCAAATTTATGGTAGTACCAACATATTCCCATGTTGCGTGTTCGAGTTTTTGAGTTGTGTCGACTGCTGCACCAATTTCGACTGGAATGTCGCCTGTGGTAACGCAAGGCGTGTTGTCTAGATATCACTGACATGGTTTCCACTCGCTTGGTGTGCTTGTCTATGACGGATTTTGGACTGCGTTAATCTCTTAAATGCCTGGGTTTTCTCAAATCTTGTCAGTAGTTCTGCTAGTTTCTCCAGGTCAGCGCCTTCCATCCAAGGGGTTCAAATTTGAATCGCATTGTTTGGTAGCTTATTCAGCCATAGCCAACGCAAAATATTCTCAGATAAGGTATGAGGTTCCAGAAGACGCCTCATGTGTCTGAGGAGTTGTGAAGGGGTCCTGTTTTTGCTGGACACATTGCTAAATCGATTCGTTAACTTCTTTTCTTCGGGCTCATCAATCCAGTGTAAGATAGTTTGTCTCAGCGTGTCGTACGAATTAACCTTGGGAACTGCATTCAAAAAGTCCAGAATTTCACGGGTGACCTCCGTTGGAAGTTTTTCGACAACATAGGTGAACTTTCTTCAGTATCTGTCTATATTTCTGAGATGAGGTATTATGTACACTATTTACATTATTCGGACTATTGTTGCCGTATTTATCACAACATTTCGGCCGTTGTACGCTCCGGCCTTCTTCGGGTGATTGGAATGTAGAACTGAATCCTTTATTTCGCTCGCTTGAGTAGACTGTTTTAGTTCTTCGTGCCACATCTAATGGATGTCAGTTATCAGTTATCTCCTGTTAATTCACTTTTCCAAGTTCTCAACTGCCTTAACCAGGTATTGAACTCACAAAAGGCCGCCCCCTTAAGGTAAGGTTTCAAGAACACCAAAAAGCTGTAACACGAGGCGAAGTGGAAAAATCAGACGTGGCTGACCACATACGGAGAGAAAAAAGGAGATCACCGCACTCAGTGGGATCAGGTTGAAATCATAGACAAAGAACATCATTGGGAAATTCGTGAACTTAAGGAAGCAGCACATATGCTAGGCCATAAAAATTTCCTGAGTCAACCAAGCATAGAAATAGGAGTGCCAGAGAAAAGCAATAATTACAACGAAAATTGAAATATGAGCTCTGATAAAAATAGTTGCTGAAGACATTAAGTTTATAAGTCCCAGAAATTCATACACAGATATTCTTAAGGACACATGGCACAGTGGACAAAGGCGTTGGTTAGATTCAGTGGCAGGACCAAAGAGTTGTGAGTTTTGAAATGTTGTGATAAATATGACAACAAATATGAGGACAATAGTCCGAATAATGTAAATAGTGTGAATTTTCTTTTATGAAGCCACTCTTCTTGCCGTAAAAATAGTCTACAGTTGTAGTCGCAGTAGTTTGCCAGAACGGTGATAATCTCCTTTACGAAAGATTCTTTTTATATATATATCGAAGAGAATATCACGTCAGGTGTCACCAATTTTGCGGGAATAAAATTATTATCATTTTATGCCTCCAATATTTGTCGGACTAATGTGAATCCAATTAAAAAGAATGGAATTCAAACAAATAACAATTAATAAAAGTATTAACAAAACATGTTACAGAAGGATAAAGAAAGAAACAAAGTTGAAATTATGAACAGTTCAATACAATCTTCAGTTTGTGCCTCTGAGGTACTTACATGACCCTGTCCATCGGAGCGAAAGGAAACGTGTCTTGCCGCTTTGAATGTCATATGAAAAGAGGAAGAGCCTTTCAAATATCGCGCCGTCTGTAATTATCGTCAGAGGGCAGTAATCCAACAAGTTAAGCAGCATAGAATTATTATTATTTTGCAGCTATTGCTATAAAAGTTCTTCTGTAGTCTTTTCGCCGCGCTAAGGTCTACTTTTGGGGGGAAAGGAAGGATACATCCCTTGGTCCATGTTTTTTATTGTATATTGTTTTGATTATATACGTCATTGCAGAACTTCAAAATAATATCATTAAATTGTTTGGTTTCCCATGTCTCAGTTAGTATTTCATCAAGGCCAGGTGCTCTGTTCGATTTCAATGTTTTCAGAAGAGTTTCCAATTCAGCATTTCTAAAGTCTCCATATTTGATATTAAGTTTTTCTGATATTTGTCGTATAGGTGTATCAACGATGACTGATTTTTGGAAGTGATTTTTCCACATTTCTTTTTCACCTGTTGCTTTGAGTTTTGCCTTGGTTGGATTCTTTTTTTCTATTGATTTTATAACGACTGCTACGCTTTCCACGCCCACAATTTATTCGTCTGCGATTGGCTAGTAAATCGATATTGCCTTTCCATAAGACAATTTAGCAATCGCAATCACCACTTTGAATTTTTCTGCCATGAACTTGCTCACATGTGTCTTTGTTACAAAATCAATAATTGGTCGAATTTTAACCAATCAAACATTTTTGTGCTAAATCAACTTTCCCGCGTTTTCGCTGGGATCCTACCAGCAGCTTTAAAAACACGCGATTTTTCCACAACAGTCAGTAGAGTCCAGCTATTTACGCCTGTCTACACAAATCCACGACTTTACTCACAACGCACACACAGACACAGATTTTTGTATCACATTACACATTTCTTCCTCTCTGTGACTAAGCCAAGTTCATGAACCAGCACTCTATTAATGTCTCAAAACAACACACTTCTTAATTAGCTGTATTCTATTCTAACACCAGACTCTATTCAACATAGAATCCTGAACATTCTTATTCAAGAGAAATTATTTCGAACATTCAATCTTAATCAGAATACGGTTGAAGGGGAACAACTTTTTCTCCCTTAATTACTACACATCATTGCATGATTGTTTTGTACGTTATTGTTTCAATATATATTTTATTGTTGATGCACAATTGGAGTCTCGTTGTTTTTTCTTGAATCGTTAAATGTATAATAGATAAATGCTCTTAGAACACGCAATTACATTTGATAACCCCAACGCATAAAGAAAGCAGCATTTACAATGTTATTAATGGTTTGACAGATTATTGCAAATTGTTTATGTTCAATTGAGGATTGAACTAGGTTCATTTTTTGCTAAATAAATTATTTTTGAGCAACTAAATATGTTTCAGATAGATCTTTATAAATTTTTGTTAAAGAGAGCTTAATCTATTTCTCACTGACACAGTATATCTGTTGCAAATGTCTGGATTCTTTAGAGTAAACCAATCATACTTTTTGCGGTTGTTCTGTCTTTTATTTTTTTCGAAGGCTTAGTCGAGTGATTGCAGTGAGCATTTTATGTTCAGAGGCGAAACTACTGCAAGAGTTGTAAGTCTAACGAATGATGCGGTATGAATTTGAATTGGAAACTTGAGTCATAATGAATCTTTCATTACCAGAGATGCCAGTCATATGAATGCATTCCAATAACTCTTTAGATAGTGCTGGGTAATCCTGACCGTTAATCTTCCAAGATTCCTCCGCTTAGAATCAATGTGAGAAGCAGATTCGACTGCCTCGTCACAATCCGCCATGTTACAGTCCCATGACTTCGCTGTATCCCTGGCAGCCCGTAACTACGCAGGGCACAGTCGTTACTCCGTGAGATATTTTATAAATACCCGCATACCCAGTTATTATTTGAACCAAACTGTGCCCATACCAGTTCGGCACAACTGGTAGAGGTACACATTGGCTCAAAACGTGGTTTCTCTGATGGAAAGAAACGTTGCAAGTGATTGGAAGGCACAATTTTTTATTGAAAGGCACAATTTTTCTTTAATTAAATTAGTTCGATTGGTTTAATAGGACTGGTCACTTTAGGACAGTTATTATTAATTTTGATAATTAACAAAATAAAAAAGAAAGGTATAGCAATTCAAACATGTGTAACCACTGAAAATAGCGTTTAGTAATAAGAAATAATGTTGGATAAAAAGTCCTTTCAAATCAAATATATATATAAATGATAGAAATTAAGTAGGATTTGAGATAATTATAATTAAGTAATTCATCGAGTCTAGAAGAAACCTCAACACAATGCAGAAAGCACTGGACGGCCGTTTCGTCCTATATGTGGGACTCATCAGCAGTGAAACCCGAGAACTGAAACCCGGACAGTTACGATATGAGGTAAACGTCAAACCAACTGTATGTCATTCGCAGACAGTACTGTTTCGCTGTATCACAGCTCCTCAGTGCGACTAGACAACCGAATGCCTCAAGCCCGGATCGAAACCCAACCGATTTGGTGTCAGTCAGAGCTTCTACCATCTTCACCGGAGAAAACGAATCAGCCAAATATAGCGTATTGTTTTTACAAATGTAAACAAATGCCAAGTAAAGCGCTCCATTCATTTTACTGAAGAGCTTCGCATTTACGCAGTTGACCGTTGTTTTTAGAATTAGCTTGTCGTTCAACAGCGCTCAATTGAAAATATATTTTCAAGAGCTAATATATATATATATATATATATATATATATATATATATATATATATATATATATATATATATATATATATATGCTAAAATAATAAAATGCTTAATGGGATACGACTGCGGTTTCGACTGCCAACGTCTCGTCTATTGGTTGAGTCAGCATTATTAAAACGCTCTACAAGTTTGATTTTTTTTCTAGCTTGATATTGAGCACTTTTTAACAAATACGATTTTAAACAACTATTTTAGTGCTTATTTAATTCGTTATATATATATATATATATATGAAGAAATATAGTCTTAAAGATATCAGAGATAGAGCGTGTGTAAATATAAAAGTGACGATAGAAGTCAATACTTAGAGGCGACAGTCTGTTTCATGCTAGTGCAATCGTCAGGCAACTCGTATATATATATATATATATATGCATATATTGTGTATATATATATTATATAGATGTATATGTATATAGATTATATATGTATGTATATATATTATATATATGTATGTATATATATATATATATATTGTATATATGTGTGTGTGTGTGTGTGTGTGTGTGTGTGTGTGTGTGTGTGTGTGTGTGTGTGTGTGTGATAAAAATATAATTTTACAATATGCTATATTTATGGGTAAAATTTCTCAACATCAGACTTAGAGTGTACGCAGATATAAAATTTAATTTACTCAGACTCCCACAAGGTCGGTTTAATGTGGGGAGTCCGAGCGCGTACACCTGGCTAGGAACAAAAATTGCTCGATCCCCCGTCAGTTGCGCTGGCCTCAGTGCGAGCACTGATCCCTCTCTCTGGTGCAATGGGAGTGCGGGGCTTCGAGCAGCTGTTCCCCAGGGCTGAGCACTTCTCAGTATAATTTTCCTTAGTTTCGACTGTGTCCTTTGACGGAGCTGCTCCTGAGCGCACTCTGTCCGAAAACAGAGACGCAACTGAGAAATGATAATAAATGTGTTACAAACACTACTCGAGAGTAATTTACACACGTACGTAAATATAAAAGTGGACAATGAGGTCAACACCAAATGGTAAAAGCATATTTTATAATTCTTCACCCTTGAAGATAGTGTCCAAGCATGAAACAAACTGTCATCACTTCGTGTTTAATTCAGTGTCCACTTTCATATATGTGCGCATATATATATATATATATATATATATATATATATATATATATATATATATATATATATATATATATATATATATATATTAAATATGTATGTATACATTATGTATATATATTATAAATATATGTATCTATATTATGTACGTATTCTGTATATATTTTATATATACATGTATATCCTATATATAATTACAGTGTGTGTGTGTGTGTGTGTGTGTGTGTGTGTGTGTGTGTGTGTGTGTCCAAGCAACTCCTTTTCTTCCACTGGTCCGATTTCAATGATTCATAGTAAAGATGGGAAAATAGAAATTAGAATTAGTTATACATTCAACATTTAAAGAGTTAGAGAAACATAATAGCTAATTAAGTAAAGCCTATATTATGGAATCTATAAGAATAAATGCAAAATTGGAGCTCAATTCACCCAAGAATTCTGAGATTAAAAAGCCCCAGATCTACTTTATAGTAATTTGGTATTTACTCGAACCCCCCACCACCACGAAGTCGCGTTGTGACACAAGTTCGGTTTAATGTGGGGTCCCCGAGCGCGTACACCCGTGCAAGGAACAAAAATAGCCAAACACCTGCAACCGTCGGTGGCGCTAACCTCGGTGCCAGGACCATTCCCTCTCTCAAGTGCATGAGAGGGCGCGGCCTCGGGCAGCTGTTCCCCAGTGCCGGCACCTCTCAGTATAATTTTCCTCAGTTGCGACTGTCCTTTGACGGAGTCGTCCCTGAGTGCACTCTGCCCAAAGACGGAAACGCAACTGAGAGATAATAAATAAACGTAGTAGATATTTACTTGAACTGAATCAGGTTATGACACAAGGTCAGTTTTTAACGTGGAGACCCGAGTGTATTCACTCCAGCCTTTGGTCCAAGCTGGTCATAGCTTGTCCAAGCTGGTCAGAGCTGGTCTAAGCTAGTCATAGCTGGTTTTGGCTTGTCATAGCTGGTCCAAACTGGTCAGAGCCGGTACAAGCTAGTCGTAGTCGTGATACCACCAGCATTGGGATGGATCCCTGAGCCAGGTAAGGAGATTTACTTGACACCCCACTGAGTCAGGTTGTGATACAAGGTCATTTTTTAACGTGGGGACCCAAGTGTATCCATCGGGCCGCTGGTCCAAGCTGGTCTTACCTTGTCAAATCTGGTCAGAGCTGTTCTAAGTTAGTCATAGCTGGTCTTGGCTTGTCATAGCTGGTCCAAGCTAGTCATAGCTATTATACCACCAGCACAGGGACGGATCCATGGGACAGGTAAGGAGATTTACTTGACCCCCCCCACCGAGTCAGGTTGTGACACAAGGTCAGTTTTTAACGTGGAGACCCGGGTGTTTTAACTCGGCCCGCTGGTCTAAGCTGGTCTTAGCGGGTCATAGCTTGTCTAAGCTGGTCAGAGCTGGTCTAAGCTAGTCATAGCTGGTCTTGGATAGTCATAGCTGGTCTAAGCTGGTCCAAACTAGTCGTAGCCGTGATACCACCAGCACAGGGACGGATCCCTGGGACAGGTAAGTATGGATATTTACTTGACCCCCCACCACTGAGTCAGGTTGTGACACAAGGTCAGTTTTTAACGTGGGGACTCGAGTGTTTTCACTCTGGCCGCTGGTCTAAGCTGGTTTTAGCGTGTCATAGCGTTTCCAAGCTGTCAGAGTTGGTCTAACCTTGTCATAGCTAGTCCAGGCTAGTTTGAGCTGGTCAATGCTAGTCGTAGCCGTGATACCACAAGCACAGGGACGGGCCCTGTGCCAGGTAAGTGTATTTACTTGCCCCCACCCCCACTGAGTTAGGTTGTGACCCAAAGTCAGTTTTTAACGTGGGGACCCGAGTGTTTTCACTCTGTGATAGCAGATCCAAGCTGGTCAGAGCCGGACCAAGCTAGTCGTAGCTATGTTATCACCAGCACACAGGGACGGAGCCCAGTGCCAGGTAAGTGTATTTACTTGACCCCCGCCACTGAATCTGGTTGTTATAATTTAGCAATATTGTAGCCCATCTTTGTAGTCGGTTTGCTGTATGCTTCGGCAAAACTTTTTTCGATCCAAAAATCGAAATTAGAGGCTTATGATCGGTTTATAGCTTAAAATGTCGACCGTGGAGAAAACGGTGAAATTTCGCTACTGCAAATATTATTCCTAACGCCTCTTTCTCTATCTGAGAGTAATTCTTCTCAGCCGGAAGTAGTGCTCTAGAACCATGAGCAATTGGTTTTACTTGACCATCTGTCATTTTGTGTAAAATGCACGCTCCTATTCCATACGCACTAGCATCGCAAGCTACTATGATTTCTAAATCCGGATTGTAATGGGTTATAAATAATTCCGAGGATAATACTTCCTTTATCTTTTCAAATGCTTTCTGGCATTCAGTAGTCCACTTCCAGGGTTTTCCTTTCTTTAGTAATTCATTTAATGATTTCCGCAGATCATACATTTTAGGGATGTATATTTGGTAATAATTAGCTAGTCCCAAAAAACTTTGTAATGTTGTAATATCATTCGGAGCCGGCATGTCTTTTATAGCCACTGCTCGCTCTGGGTCTGGCCTTCTACCATTCTTATCGATGATCTGCCCCAGATATTTAACTTTGTCCATGAAAAACTCGCATTTAGTTTCCTTGAGTTTAAATCCAAACTCCTGTATTCTGAAAACTACTGCATTGACATGTTTCACGTGCTCTGCAATACTTGTACTTCTCATGAGGATGTCGTCCAGATACGCTACTGTGAAATCCAAACCACCCAACATCGAATCCATTACTTGTTGGAAAATGGCGGGGGCGACCTTAATCCCAAAAGGTAGTCTGTTAAATTTATACAGACCCCGATGTGTGTTAATACACAAAAGTTTAGCCGTTTCTTCCTCTACCAGTATTTGCAGATATGCATCGCTGAGGTCTATTTTCGAAAATACAGTACCTCCATTAAGCTTTGCAAATATTTCTTCTGCTGTTGGTAGAGGATAGTTATAGTCTTTGAGTGCCGCGTTTAACCCCGTTGAAAAATCTGCACAAACACGAATGTCTTTAGACTTTTTCTTCGCGTATACCGTTGGAGCTGCCCAATCACTATAGTCTACTTTTTTGAGTACACCGGATTTCTCTAATATGTCCAATTCTTTATCAATCTGTTCAATTGAGGCAAACGGAACATTCCGTTTCTTTTTGAATACCGCCTGAGTGTTTTCTTTTAAAAAGAATTTTGCATCCATCTTGGTACACGTTCCCAAGCCCGGAGAAAAAACAGTAGGAAATGTTTCCTTAAGTTTCTCTATTAATTTTTCGGCTTCGGAGTTTATACTTTCTACCTTGTAACAGAAAGAATTTATCGGTAGATCCCATAATTGAAAATCCGTTATCCAATTAGTACCAAGTAAATTCGTGACATTTTCTATGACAAATAGTTTAACTTTTCGCATTTTTTTATTTAACGTGACGTTTGTAACAATTTCTCCAATAAATTGTATTTTTTCTCCCGTCACTGACTTCGCGATTTTCTTTGTCTTCAATAAAGTTGGTTTCCCCAACTTCTTCCACGTATGCAAATTTATGATAGAGAGATCCGAACCAGTGTCAAGTTGCATTTTTATTTTTTTATTATTTATTTCGACGGTAACGAATTTTCTAGTTATACCATCGTTTACCTCGTTGGACTTTAATTTCCTTATTTTATTGCCCTTATTTTTTGAACGGCAATGTGAGTATCTGTGCCCAACTCTTCCACAGTTGAAACATTTTTTATTTTTAAAATTGCAATATCTGTACCAGTGTAGTTCACCGCAAGCAAAACATGGCTTCGGTCACTTTTGTTTGTTTTTTCCTGGTATTTTACTTTTTGCAATTTTACAATTCTTTTTGCCAAACTGACTTTCTTTTTTGTACCGCATTTTCCTTACATGCGAAACGCCAGACTGTTCTATCATTTTTGCGTCTTTTTTTACGCTAACATATCTTGTGCAGTCTTCTGCCAAATTCTGTACCGTAATACTTGGATTGCTTTCCAATTTTGCCAGTACTAATTTTCTCAACTCTGCGTCTTTTTCCGCTACCAGACCTTGAACAAACACTAAGCACTTAAAATGGTCTGCGCTTAGCTCTGCTAGCTTGAATTCTTCACAATGCTTATTCACATTGGCTGCGTACGTTATATAGTCATGTTCGTCATCTTTAATCAAATTTAAACATTTCCACCTCTTGTGGAACAAAGATGTCTTTTGACTAAATAACACGCTTAATATATTTACCGCCTCGGTAAATGTTAATTCGTTAGTTTTTTTCGGTAAAATGTAGTTTACCAATTTGTTATGCTCAGCAGTTCCTAATTTACTTAAAAGAAGCCTAACCTTCTTTCCTTCAGACCGCAAATGGCAGTCCTCGTTATATACGTCCGTATATTTTTTTTAATATTCTTGAAAAGTTACCTCTTCATCTGGACTGTACGTAAATATTTCAATTGAACTCCATATTGTATTCTCTGGGAAGGAATCATTTTGTAGACTTTTCTCTTTCCTGTTCTCGGTTATTTCCAGAATGTTGATTTGAAACACCTCATGCATCTGTTCCATTTTCTGTTGGAATTGCATCTGTCAATTGAAAGTTTCCTACTGTAACTGCTTCTGGAATGCTTTTTGTTGTTCCAATATTTTCGTTTGTTGTTCCAATTGGAACTTTAAAAAATCTTGGAATAGACTTTTGAATTCCTCCATTTTTTTTTCAAACTGTAAATCCGAGACTTTGTCGCCCACGTTATTTGTGGCGAACAAAATTTTTCTTCCTCCCTATGAGTGCGAATTTCGTCGTCAAAACCACTGTGGCGAACGAACTTTTTATTCCTCCTTATGAGTACAAATCTTCGCTGCCAAAAGTTGTATTGGCGAACGAATTTTTTTTTCTGCCTCTGTATGAGTAAGAATCGTCGTCGCCAAAAGTTGTTTTGGCCAACGATTTTTTTCTCCCCCGCATGAGTTCGAATCTTCGTCGCCAAAAGTTGTTGTGGAGTTATTTCCACAATAGAACTTGTAGTCGGACTAAATGCGTCCTAAATGGGGTAAACGTACATAAATGTTAGGAACTTGTAATAAAGTGTTACGCAGAGTAATCGAGTTGTGGTCGCTGAACACTTACTCCTCCCTCAACTACCTACTATAATAGGTGGGAGAGTCTATTACCTAGACAAGGTGTCTTTCACTATAACAAAGGCATAATCTCACCCTGAAGTTGGGAAAAGAGAAAAACTGGACTTGTTTGAGAATATGACTTGCTTCCATTGGTCTGCAGTTCAGGCATTGTGATCTCTGCACCACTTCAACCTCTTTTGAATGTTGCGAGTAGAGAGAAGAGGTTTCCTCACGGCGGCTCTTCCATGATATCCAGCCTTATGGAGCTCACAATGAACAGTTTTAGTAGAAACTGTACTATTCAGATGATTATTCAACTCAGCAGTCACTTTGACCGCATTTGTCCGATTATTTTTTGCCACATTGCATTTCAATGCACGTCAGTCCCTAGCAGTAAGTTTGCAAGTCTGGCCCAAATTGCTATGGTTGCTAGAGGTTTTTTGCCCTGTTTCTTGAATTGCATCATAGTTCTTGATACGGTAGCACTTGAAAAACCCAACAGTTCAGCAACCTTAGTGTTCGAGGCTCCTGCCATGCAAGCTCCAACAATTTCCCCTTTCTCGAACTCGGAGAGGTCAGCATTAAATTTGACTAAATTCTAAAAATAAATAAGACAAAGACAGTAAATTAGATAAATAAATGTATTTACAATAGATATAAACTGTAATTACGAAATTTTAGTTAAAGTTCTTAATATAATCTGTCTTTGAAATATAGGAGTGGAATTTGCAACTGTTCCAATTATTTTATCCAACCCCTGTATATATATGTATATATATGATATATATATATATATATATATATATATATATATATATATATATATATATATATATATTATGTAATGTATATGTGTAAATATATTATATATGTATGTAAATGTATATTATATATGTATGCATATGTTTATACATATATGTATGTATATATATATATATACACACACATATATATATACATGTATATCTAAATTCAATATATATATGTGTGTGTGTGTGTGTGTGCATATATTATATATATGTGCATACAGGAGTCCCTTGATTAGTGTGGCTAATTTGTACATTGGTAACTACAAAAAAATCATTTTTCAATTACCATGGTTAAACTGAAGAATGTTTTACTGCATTAGTTATGTATGCACTAATCAAATTTAGGTATATAATAATTTTAGTGCACTAATCGAAAACATTATTCAATTGCACATTAATCGAATGAGGCTGATATATATATATATATATATATATATATATATATATATATATATATATATATATATATGTATGTAATATTAATGTACATATATTTATACATATATGTATATATATATATATATATATATTAATGTGCATACATGTATACATATATATGCATATAATATATATATATATTAATGTGCATATATATATATATATATATATATATATGATATATGTATGTATTATATATATATGAGTTGGGATCAAATATAGATTAAAATTCAATGGAGTGCCAGGATAAGGAAGAAATAGGAAATGTTTATAAATTTAACTTAAATAAAAGCTAAATTTTTCAATGTTTACTATGTGTGCCTTATCTTATAATACATATATACATACATATATATATATATATATATATATATATATATAATTATTTATTCAAATATTATTACATAAAAATGTTATAAAATCACTACAAAAATAGTCATTTTGCTTCAACACCTCTGGTGTCTTATCAAGTGATGATGTTGAATTATGTATATATATATATATATATATATATATATAAATGCATCAACTTATCTGTGGAAATATTCATTAATATGAGGGCAATGGCTGTAAAATATTAGGAATTTAGAAATGTTGATTAGTTTATTCAATAAAAATAAAACTAATGATAAACAGAATAAAATTTTACATCAACCCTTTATAAATTAAACTTCATTCATTGCTATTCTACCTGAAATAATGAAGTGATTAGGTCATAATTTTCTCCTGGCTTCATTAGTTTCATGTTTATCTCTTTCAAATTAACTTTGGGTGCAACCCACTAGTAATTCTAATAAAAACAGCCTTTTTGAATAAATGCAAACTTTCCAAGATATTCGTCAGTTGTCTGGCTATACTTACAAAATTCCGTAAGATAGTTTTGTAGCTACAATTATTGTGTGATTTGTGTGTATGTGCTTATTTCAAGATACAATATCGTTAAAAAAGAAGAAATCATGACATTAATAATTGTGGAAGTGCTTTTTGCTTTTTGATAACAAAACTGGCAAGAAGCTTCTATTAAGTATCAGATCTATTGTCCTACCATTTTTTACTGGTAAAATGTCATTGCATCTTTTTAACTGTTTCTCCAAGTATTTCCAAAGGTATTTCAAACAATGGTAGGAGAATTACAAAGACAGATGGCAGTACAAGTACATTGTTATTGATTTACACTAGCAGTAAGGTAGATCATTGAAAGAATATTCTAGAATTAGGTGTGTGTGATAGTGTACCTTGAATACTTTTGTAATAACAAAATTGGTTTGAATTATTGAGCATTTTGTTTTTTACTAAGGTTTTCAAACTCATAACCATCATAGTCTTTATATTTAAAACCTTGTAAAATCCATCGTAAAATATTATGGATGGCTGAAATATTCTTAGCCAAACTACAAAAGAATTTGATGATCATTTGGTCAGATTTGGAGTCAGGTTGAGAATTTTTCAGCAGCCTTTCTTGTAGTTTTTCACTAAGAGTTTTGGTACATGACTTCACCTATTGGACACTTAGTGAGTATCAAATTCATTAATCACTAGTAACAATCAGCATAACAACTTTGCTAATCATTACCCAAAAATCAGGGGTGCAGGTGAATAGTCTTATAGTCAGCATTCCCTTACAGAATTGCTTAAAAATCATGCAAATGGTGGTTTAAGTTGTAAGATTATTAAAGATTTTAGGCAATCTGAAAGATCTTTTATAATTTTCTGTGAGAAAGATGTCTATTCTTTTAATATCCTTAGCAACCAATTTATTATTTTTATAAATTTCTCCTATATCAATCAACATATATATACAAACAATAAATTATGCAAAAAAAAAAAATGAAAGAAAGAATAAACTCAAAAAAAAGTTAGAATTTATATTCTTTTTAGAAATATGTAATTCTTCACTTTAGCCACTTCAAGATTTAGGATTATATAGTAAATCCTCCTCCACCTCCTCCTTCATAAATGTTATGTCCCCTTAGGTGATCATGGTTTTCCACAGATTTTTTATTTTTTTATACCTATAAACTTTGCATTGCCATAATTTTCCTTGGGAAAAATAGTGGATTAGTTTCTTGTTGTCTTCTCTATGCTTTTGAATTTAAAGTCATCCTTCTCCTAGACTGGCTACCAACCAAGGCAAGAGAGCCTAGTCTGCCTTGCTATTTACCCCATGATCAAGGAGAGAAAAATGAATTTATGCCTTTCCAAATGGCATTAGTTTAGTGAACATAAACTGTGTCAGCTGGGATTTGAAATAGTTTCACTGATTCCATTTTCCATGCCATTAACAGCTAGTCAACTCACATAAGAAATAAGAAAGCAACAAATTGAGAAAGGGTGTATGCATATATCTATGTGTGTGTGTGTGTGTGTGTGTGTGTGTGTGTGTGTGTGTGTGAGCGTATATGTGTGTTTGTGTGTGTGTCAGGGCTAGTGGGTACTACTCCTGATCTCCCCAACTGAGAAGGGACAAACCTGATAGGGGGCCCTAGTCAGTGATTTGTGACACTCACTATCTTATCAGCATTTGTTTTTTTTCTGCCTACATTTATATACTTTACAAATTAAACTAAGTACAACTGACTATTAAAGGATGCAAAATTTTTAAGGATTTTCATATCATTCTGGGGGGTTTTTTTGTACAAATCTGTAAATTTGTTTTGCTCATGCTAAGTCTTGAAAAAACGCTATATAAAATTCACTATTTTTTATCCATTTTTACCAAAAACAAATCTCAAGTTCATGATAAAAAATTTCTACAAAATATTGTTGATTTATTTAAGATGGAATGATCTATTATAACATGTCTCTAATTTGTATTTAGATAGATTTTATTTATTTTCCATTTTCTAGTTAAATTATTTACCTATATTGTATATGATCCATTATTGTACATAATTAGGTTACAATAAAATTAGTATTTTATATGTATACTACCTTATAAAAACAGAAATGTAGTAGATTAGGAGATCATAGATTTAAGGGAATATCATAGATTCAAGGTGGGGGGAGGACACAAGACCCTTGTAATGGCCCTCATCTTATATATACTTGATTGACCCACAAAAGTCTTTTCTCTTGTTTAAAATTTAAACTTAACTTCTTTCAGGGAACATATAAATAATAGTTTCCCTAAGCCTATCCCTAGAAAGTCAAACTTCTCAAGCTTTGTTTTTATGTCTGCAGTAGACTGAGGGGAGTATAATACAAAGACCAGACATATAATATCCTCACCACCTACTGTTACAACATCCTGCCCACTCTACCTTAAAATTGTAGAATACAAGTGGAGAATCCTCTGGGGAAAAACTTTACCCAGGTCAAGAAGGAACAGTGAAAATGGTGAGTCCCTATTTCTCACTCTACAAAAGATACTAAATTATAAGGTTGTAATCAGATAGTGGAAAAATTTGCTCAGAGCTGGAGGAATAGTGACATGTGTTCCTGTCCTTTTCAGCCTATATTTTTATCTTTATTTATATACATAAATATGCTCTAATTTGAAATTAATGTTTTAAATGATTTTGATCACTTTCAGGTAATTTAATAGCCATTTCCAAGGATTTTAATTATGCTACTATAATAAACGGTGTGTAAGTGCTATTGTACACAGTCTGAAAGTAATTGAAAAGTAAACATATTCTTAATTCCCAAAGATGGTTACATTTATGTTCTCGACAAGTATATTGAGAGTTGAACTTGGTGCAATTCAGTGCTGGTTTAAATGTGTTCATATAGAGATCTAGTCAAGGAGAATGGGATATGCACTTCCAACTGCAAAAAGCATCTAAAAATAATTGAAGCTCTTAAAAGAAAACAACACTTAATAATATCATTTATAAACCCAACCACAATGTACTGGCTGTATTTGGGAATTAAGAATATGTCTACTTTTCAGCAACTTCTAGACATCTACAATAGCACATATACAACATTTATTATAGTAACTAGCAGCATGGCCCGGCGTTGCCCGTGCTTGATTCAAAAATCGTACGACGCATATAGCAATCGCTATCACTTGACTTAAAATATTTTTGCCCTTCCTTGCCTTTAAAGGAGTGCCCTTTGCCGTGCTGATGTTGCTACATGCCTTACTTCTTGCCTATCTTACACTGCAAATTCTTTCTAAGCTCTATACTAAACATTAAATCTGTTACGAAAAAAGAACTAAACAAAATGAACACAAAACGATCAGCTTTAAAAAAGGACTCGTAACTGGAAAAACCAAATGAAAAAAGAATGTTAACAAATACTTTTTCACACCCAACCCAGTTCTGCGGAATCAGAATCAATGTTGAGTTTAAGCAAGCGAATGAGCCAATTGGAGTAAAGTGCCATGCAGATTTAAATTTTTCCCACTTGTGACGAATGCAGCTATCGATTTTTTTGCATGCTAGTTAACATTGTTGGCTCTCACACTGGCCAATAGAATCTTCCTGCCTATTCGTGGCAGCCAGCTATAGGCTCTCACACTGGCCAGTATAAAATGACTGCAAACTACATGAAAACTGCCATAGAAGCATGAAAAAATTGATTATTTCCACTATCGATGGGAGTTGGGAAATGCAAAGTCGATCTTGGCCTTCCCACTAACTTGGAGCATGTGCATGTAAATTTTGGTGCAAATCTGTCAAAAATTGCGGCTGTGCATTCGTTACACACACAAACACTGCCTTTTATAGATAGAGATGTTACTAAAATCCTTGGAAATGGCTGATAGATTAGCCGAAAGCACTTGGAATCAACAAACATTAGACAATTTCTGAACTCATTGAGACTAGAAAAAAAACACTTGTTTGCATACAAGAAAAATATAATAAAAAATGTAACAAAAGTACTATAAAAATTGATATAATAAATAATAAATATAAAATGATATAAAAATAATTAAAGAGTAAATAAAAAAAAATGATACAATAGACTAGGTTTGTTTATTACACGTTTTTTGAAGGGAGTGTTTAAAAAATATTTATTAAAATATTTTTTAAATAAGCTGCTATAATGAAGTCAGATGGTTAGTAAGAAATGGCTTAAATAAAATTTGATGTATAAAACTTTGAGGTTCAAATTGATATTGTAAAATAACCATCAAAATAGAGCCTGACAATTCATAAAAAATACATGTATAAAATTTGCATTTCAAATTTGTTTAAAATGAAGCTCAAGTATTATGGATTAAAACTAAAGTTTTAATGAAAAATAAAGCTTGCAAACAGGTGTGGTTTAAAGACATACATTTTATAATTTTTTTAATCATTGAGGGGAATAAGGTATCAAATTTCTGATTGAATTTGGAGTCAATTTGTGGCTATTTAAGAAGTTTGGTTTGTCTGACAGTCAGAAGAGATTTGGCTTTCACAAAGAAAACATCAGCTGCTTTGAGCTAAACTTAAATGAATAAAAAGGAAAAAAAAGGAAGCAGAATGTAGAAGGGGTTTGGCATTCACAAGGATGATGCCGATGATGAAAAGAAAGAAGCAGAAAGGAAAAGTTTCTACAAATTTAGAGATATGCAATTATATTTCTATATTTGTTTGTAAAAGTTTGTCACTAAATTAGAGGTATTAGCCCTGATTTTAAACTTCTCAACTCTATTCAACAGTCAAATGCATCAAAGTAAATGAATATTTTCTTAATAATAATTATAATAGTTTTATGAACCCAACAGAATTGTAATTAGAATTTGCTATCTTGCTTAATTGGGTGGTGCACAAAGGAAAATTTTGGGCAAACTTGTTCTATAAATTTTGTATTATGTGCTATTTATTATTTTTCATGTCATTTAGTAAATGTAAATTTCACAATGGAGTAATTGTCTTGTGTTTTTTTCACTTGTGCCTTTCACAATAGTTGGGACAAGAGATTTGACATTCTCTTTCCCCCACTAATTCTTTTAGTACTTTGTCAGTCTTGTTTAAGAAAACACAAACACACAAACATGCACATACACATATATATATATATATGTATATATATATATATATATATATATATATATATATATATATATATACACTGTCGGATTTTATTATATAAGTCAGTGTTTTCACACTAAAACAGGTATTAACCAACTGATGTGGCCAAAATTTTCAGTGTATATTTATATTTATATGGTGAATATACCTATAAAGATCTGCATCTTGTTGTAAAGTGAGAGGGCTGTTGATCTCCAGATTGGCTGCCCAACCGATGTCTCAGTAACATCCTCAATATCAGGTGGTCGGAAGTCGTCTCCAATGACCAACAATGGGACAGGACCAGACAAGTCCCAATCAAGATTGACATCAAGAAACAGAAATGGGGATGGATCAGCCACACACTCCACAAGCCTGCATCTAGTGTCACCAGGCAGGCCCTTGACTGGAGTCCACAAGGCAAACAAAAAGTAGGTCGACCAAAACAGACTTGGCGCAGAAGTGTTGACGCAGAGGTGAAGGCAGCCAGCATGACATGGGCCGAGCTAAAGAGGATCACCCAGAACCAGTGTCTGTTGAAGAGGTGTTGTTGCAGCCCTATGCTCCCCAAGGAATCAAGAGGCATAAATAAAAAAATAAAATACCTATAAAGAACATGTGTACAAGTATACACATATTCCTTTATTTATATTATAAATTGTGCTTTATGTAAAAAAAATAATAATTTTCTTGTATTTCAGTTTCTTTAAATTAGGCCCACTATTATTACTGATTATCCATGTAGTTTGTTTTGTACATAAATCCCAAATATATTGATCTGTAATCTTATTTAGTAAAAATGTTGTTATTTAATAATGTACAAGTATTTCTGTTGTTCATTGTAGAAATGCAGAGTCAAGAGATGATTATAATTAGAAATATTTTCACTGATTTAATATTTATAACTTCTTCAAATTGAAACTGTTGCAAATATATTCATTCTTCACTAGGTACATTATGACTGTGGTTATCTGGCAAAGTTGATTTGTTCCTGTTTACAAAGAAATTATCCTACCAATATCAGCAGCACATCACTGGAAAGATGATGACTAATACAAAACAGTTTAAGTTTTAAGTGTACTAATTTCTAATTATCAACTTATGCTAAATTAGCTTAATATATACTGCTACAATGTATAATGACAATGGCCTAGTTGATGGAATAAGAAATTGAAATAAATGACTTAGTAATGTATTTTATTTTTTCCTGTAGACTCTTTGTTGTATACAGGGCTGCAATCACACCAGGTGATACTGCTTGCAGTTTTAGTAGCAAGTGATTTTTCACAGGACATGAGAGCTTCCTGTCATCCAAGATAGACATCTCTTATTACTTACTAAAAAACTCTCACTCTCTTTCTCTCTCTTAGTGTGTGTGTGTATGTGTGTGTGTGTGTGTGTGTGTGTGTGTGTGTGTGCGTGCGTGCATTTAATGTTTACTGTTAATGGTTGTATGGTTGAATGAAGTTATATTTTTTAAATACATAAAGTTAACAACTCAACACACTTGAAATAAGCTGGTCAGAGCTATTTTTTACACTTATTTTGGGAAGATCTACTGAGTACACTTTTATCTTGAGTCATGTTGAAAAGGCAATATTTATACCTGTTGCTTCAAGATTTTACAGTCAAAAACAAAAATAGATCATAGTTGACAAAAAGAAAAAACTCTTGAGTATGTCAACCTGTTTACTTTTGTGATTTATAGCCCAATGCAACCATTCAAAATCTTACTTCAATTTTCTCAAACAAAACTAACTCCTTACATCTGACATTTAAGCTGGTTTAATATTATAAACTAAAAGGTACTGTAGAGCATTTATCTACTATTCTTTTATATAGAGTTCTCTAAGAGAACTCATATAATTAGAAGAGATATCAATAACAATTGGGATATTACACATTTTGATTAGCCCTTATTTGAAACTCATGCCTCCATGATTAACTTTGTTAATGAATATTTATATAGGAAGTTATAATTTTTAATCATTGAGCTAAACCTGCAAGTACTTATGTACTAGATAGTTGAATATTATGCTAAAATATGTTGGATTACTAATATTAATGGCTCAGTATGGCATTGGAGTTTTTGGTCAAAATCTTTGGTTGGTGAAGTTACTACACATACTAATTTGAAAATGACAAAATCAGTGATACCCAAACAGTAAAAATTATTTAAATATTCTGGATTTTACAAGATTTTTCAGTAGTAATAGCAGATGGAAGGATCCATCTCATTTTAAATGTTACCAAACTAAAGAAACAATCATTTTACCAAGTGAGTCATGATAGCTACCTTTGTCTCCAGTCAGGTCTAAGTAGATTTCTATTTTCTGAACTATGACCAGCATATTTTGTCATTAACACCCTTTGATCTGAAATGTCTCGTTGTTTGAACTTTATAACCTTGTTTTTACTTTTACATTTCTTTTCTTTTGACTAAAGTAATTTAGCCAACTGAACATGATTTAGGTGTCAGTTGTTTTTTTTTTACTGTGGTTTATATGTAGGTGCCACCATGTAATTTACACATGATTTCATAAGTGCCCAAGGATGTGTGTGTGTGTGTGTGTGTGTGTGTGTGTGTGTGTGTGTGTGTGTGTTTATTATTTTGAGGGTAACCATTTAAAATACAAACATGTTTTTTTGGTAGAGGTAGCTATAACGACAAATATGTTTTGGGTTGTAGTAACTGCAAACAACAGCAGATAAGAAAATAATGCATTATATATATATATATATATATATATATATATATTCTATGTATGTAATTATGTATATATTGTATTGTATATATTGTATACAATTGCATGATAATGTACCACCTGCTGTTGGACCTGTTTAGTGCCCTGTTTGCGTCAGAGCATGTAGGTGTCTTGATGGGCTAAAGAGCCACATTGATTCAGCACATCAGTAGATTTTCTCCAAAAAGATATATAGTAATGCTCATACTCGGACACGAGTTGGCAACCACCATGTCTATATATATATATATATATATATATATATATATATATATATATATAAATATTATATGTATGTATATATATGTATATATATATATATATATTATATGTATATATATAGATGTATCAAAATTTCAGATAGTGTATATCTGTAAAAGGACAATATGAATAATGACAAAAGGAAAACTTATCTTTGTCGATGCGTTTTGGTTAAGATAAGTTTCCCTTTGGACTTTATTCTTTTTATATATATATATATATATATATATATATATATATACAAGAATAAAGTCTAAAAAAATATTGGCTCCTGAAAAATTAATTTCGGTTGAGCTCTGTTGGTTTGAGGTGTGAGTTTGTAAACAGTGACTATTTAAGCTAATATAGCATGACTCTTCAGCAGAATTGAGTCACTGTCAGTCACTGTGTGTTTATCTAAATCTAAAAATAAACACGCTAAAAAATTCACCTTCATCCCTGCCGTGAGCCGACGGCTTAGTGGTAGAAGTTCCGACTGACGCCAATTCAGTCAGGTTTCGATCCTAGCTAGAGTCAACCGGACGTCTAGCCACACTGATGAGCTGTGAAACAGCGAAACAGTCTGTCTGTGGATGACAAATATATATATATATATATATATATATATATATATATATATATATATATACATATTATATGTCTCTATCCATATGTATTATATGTATGTATATATATTATATGTGTATGTATATATATTATATGTGTGTATATATATATAGATTATATGTGTATGCTTGTATACATCTGTATTGTATTGTATGTGTAGGCATATTGATAAATTATAATTAAATTAATATTTACTTCCAAGTTTTAGTATATTTACTTCCACATTTGGTGAAGTAAATATCAGACTAAAAATATAAATACATGAATTCTTTAGAAATCAAAATGTTAACTTAAAAGTTATTCCTTATTGCATAATGCTGTAAGTCTGTGTGTGTGTGTGTGTGTGTGTGTGTGTGTGTGTGTGTGTGTGTGTGTGTGTGTGTGTGTGTGTGTGTGTGTGTGTGTACTAAAAAACAAGTAAGGGATATAATAAAAAATGAATTACTACGCTTTCACGTTTTTAAACATTTTTTTAAATCCTGCCACTTGGCGAAAGAAATAAGTCACCTACTCAGTCATCATGACCATCGTAAAGTTGATGATGGATGAGGATAAGTTCTTTAAAGTATCGACAACAGTAAATAAATAAACATTTACACACACACACACGTGTGCGCATATGTACTATGTACAGTTATTACTAGGTTTATTTTTAGTACATAACTAAGTACAAGGAAGGCACAAGTACACTTTGCTGCTGAGAAAGAGTTGTTGCTGATAAGACGGCATCGGTGGTATAGCGACCTTAAACATCAAAGCATATCCCTTTCTTTCTACTGACATGTAAGCATTCCCTTTCTTTCTCTATCCATCTACTACTCCTTCCTCTCTTTCACGTCGTGAAGTTTTAGTCTCCTCTTCCTCTTCTTTCCGTTTCCCTTTCTCTCTCTCTCTCTCTATCCACTCTTCTTCTACGTCCTCTCTGCCTGCGCCTCCTCTTCCCCCTGACATTCTCTTTCTACATACATTCTCCTACTCCTTCTCTCTTCATTGGTATCCGCAGGCACGTACGTACTTCTTCAGTCTGCGTCACAGTACGAGAAGACAGAGACTCAGACAGTCTCTTTCTTCTTTCTCTCACGGATTCTTTTTTAAAGAAAGAAAGAAAAAACAACTGACCCACGCTTTACAAATAGACCAAGTAAGGCAGTAGTTATAGTAGTGGTAGTCTAGCAAAAAGCAGAATATTTTTTAAGCTGCTGCCAAAAACCAGACTTTGTCGATTGTAGGATTCACGCTTAAAAATCTGTCCATCTTTGGAGGAGGTTCACCTGCTACAAGATGGGGAACTGTTTAAAAACACCAAATGCTGATGATATATCCCTGCTCAGGGGTAGTGATAGTAATGATGGTTCAGATCCGGCCCTAGGGCCACCACCACCGTACCAGGTTTGTTATTATTTTTCTTTTTTTTTAGGTGGAGTGTGCATTTTTGTGTGACAGTAAAGCACCAATTTACATGCAAGCCAATATAAAACAAAGGGAAACCTCGTCTGCTTTCTTTTGTTTGTTATGTAGACAGACTTGTTTGGAGTAATTATCTTCGATTTTTTTTTTGTGCTGCATACGACATCAAGTAATTTGAATCTATTTTTTTCTTTTTTCGCATATATAGTCGAATAATTATTTAATTTATTAATATTAATTTTATGTTGCGTATCTGCTGGCGATTTTATAATGACCAGCACCCTCTCCAGATGTCTCTAAAAAATAAAATACAAAAATTAATTCCACTTTAAGTTAAACTAAAGTAAACCATTTAATTTTGCCAATAGATTTTTAAAAAACGGATTATATATTTTTTATTATCATTTTTAGATCCAGAAATTGTTATTGTTTTTATGTTAATTTAATCTTTAAAGATCTCTATTTTTAATGTTTACATTTCTTGATTTTATCACCATTTTTTTTATGTAACTGTGAGATAATATTTCCTTAATGCAATAAATTAGCTTATTTCCTTAATGCAATATTAGCCGAAATCATCAACTAGAATTCTTTTAAAAATCTAGAAGCTAATATTTATTTACAATATGCCTACATTGGTAATCTACTCTCTCTTATTTTTTTATCATAGAATTTTTGTTTGGGTCAATTCTTTTTTAGTTTTTTTTTTTGGTTAATATGATTTTTCATGTCTTTTTTTTAACTTTTTCATTTTTTAAACTGTAAACTCTGTTTTTACAGCAAATATTTTTTTAAAATATGTGCAAGCAAATTTTTATTATAAAAATTTCGAAAATCGACTACTTTTTTCTTTCTTTCTCTTTATTTTTAAGGTGAAAAAATCATGTCAGAAACATACTTCCTATTTGTTTAAATGAAATAACGAATACTTTTATTTGATTTTTAAGAGACTTTTTTTAAAATTATTAAGAGATTTGCAGACAAATTTTGTTTTTACTTTCTTTATGTGCATAAAATCGTTTATATGATCTTCATAATAATCAAAGTTTAAAAAAAAGTCGTTTGTAGATTGTAGCGACTTTTTAGTTTAGAGAAAGATGACCCTTTAGTATTGTTTAAAATATAAAATTTAAAAATAAAAATAAAATATACCTACTACTTCCTGATTTATAATATAAATCAGGAAGTAGTAGGTATATTTTATTTTTATTTATTTACTTTTTGTCGTGTTGCATAATTTTTAGTTGTAATTGCGTTATTTTAAAAATGTAGCTTAAAAATTAAAATATTTGAGTTGAGTTTGATTATATGTGTGAGTGTGTGTAATTTGCAATACATTTTTTTACTGTATTTGGGTATATAGTTGGAATAAAATGAGATGCAGTACTGATTACATGTAAAACCAGTCATAAACAAAATAAATAATAAATAAACAAAAAAAAGTAATGTAGTTACAAACAATAGTTTTCTTCTTTTTCTTTAAACTTCTGGTGGGAAAATCACATTTTTCAATATTGAGTATGTAAAAAAAATAAATATAAGAATAAGTCAATAAGATTTTATTTAATCAGATAGCAAACTGAAAACGTACGACAGATGATTTCAGTTGTGTGTGTAACTGTAGTACACAAAAAAAAAGACTTGGATAATCAGGCGGCGGTAGAGATTCACTGTTTGTGTGTAGTAAATAAAATGTTTCTCATCAGGTTTGAATATGCTAATAAGTTCTGAAAACATTTATTTATTAGAATTTTATTTTGTATGAAAGTTTGTCAGACACCTATAAGTTCGGAAACTCCCTACAACCTCTATCAAACAAAAAAACTTTGATAAAAGTGGAAAATTTTGTGAATGCGATAATCATTTAGTATATTTTTATGACAGTGTTTTTCGTACCCAGGTGCCACCACTCACCCGCCCTAAGCTCGTTCTTATAGAAATTTTTAATTTGATTTATAAAAATTATTATTAATATACACAGATCTAAATTTAAACATGGATAATTTGAGCGTTCTTTTGTATAATTTATTTTAACGTTTGTAAATAATCTTTTTTTTTCTCTCTCTTTTTTATTTTTTTTACGACATTATTAAATAGTGTGGTGTGGACTATGATGCCTTGTCACACGACTTGGTACTTACCTGCAAAAACAATTTTATTTTATTTAATGAATGAATGCCAGTGGTATATAAAATAAGACCATTAAAGCATTTTTAGCTCGAAAACAAATCACTGTAGGCATTTTTGAAACGTGAGAAAAAAATGCGAGTAGAAAAATAATGTCGTCATGTGGTAAAGTGTGTTTATGTTTTTTTAGCGTCGAAATCAGACGTCAGTTGTATTTTTCAATGACTTCGGCACACAAACTTTTTGCATCGAAATAAATGACAAAAATGTCGCAATATATTCAACTATCACACACACATATACACATCTATACTATATATATATATATATATATATATATATATATATATATATATATATATATATATATTCGTGTCTAATGATATGTGTGTAAGTGTAGTTACAAGAAATAGTCTGACCACTAGGCAGACAAGCACTCAGAAAAATCACCATGAACAACCTTAAGCGATGTTTTGTTTTTTCTTCTATTTTAATATGAAATGGATAAAAAAGAGAAAAAGATAAATAAATAAAATCAAAGTTGTAATTTTCATTATGGATTGTTCAGGACAAAACGTGGATTTGTTATGAAGCTGATCAGGTTTCTGAGTGTACTTAAACTTACATTAACGATGTAATTGTATTTTTAATTAATATTTTTTTATCAAGTTTTAGTTATAATTTATAAATTAATTATTCATAAAATTAAAATATCTACCTACAGTGTTCTCGTTGTTTTTACCTAAAAATAAAATGTTGCTAGAAATGATTTTGAACTGATATACACAGCTACTACGCACTATTCTTCGAAACTTGAGTTGAGCCTTTTTTTTTAAAACTAGTCTTTTTTACTTACCATTTCTTTAAAAATGTATTTATTACTTTTGTTAAATAGATTTTTTAAGGTTTTGTTTTTATTTTTATTTTTAAATATACCCAAACGAAATTAATCTACTTTCATTTTTTGAAAAAACAACAGAAGATCAAATTACAATACATTTTTTGATATTTTTTTTCTGTGTTCAGTTTTTTTTTTTATTTTTTTTTTTTCACTCGTTCGTTCTTGATGTCCCAGAAACATTTGTTTTACTTTTAAATTTAAATTCGTTAAACCAAACAACTCCTATCCTGTGCATTAAAAACAACTTTACGATGGGATGCTGAAAAGTTCTCGTTTCGATCCACTTAAAATCTGACCAAACATGAGAATTTAAAATAAAATCTACTCTTGGTTGGGCTGAGAACTTTTTACTACTCTCTCGTACAATGACATTAATTAACAAAAATGTAATATTTTAGTTACTGATGCGGTTATAAATCCTCAGTTCTAGAATTTAACTGTTTATCAAAGCACGCGATGGTGCTTCCATATTTAAGAATTATTGGATTGTCACGTTTTCCTCGTCTGGTACCTTTTGTTAAGGAGTGCCCCTGATTGTCTGGGTCAACGTCGTCTGTCTGACTCTGAAATATGTAATAGTCGTCATCCTGATGGAGAATTGTGGATTCGTTTCGTGAGAACAGGATTTACTTTTACTAATGTTATTATTACTCTTGTCACTGTGTACGTACGTACGTTGATTTTGGTTCGAGTGAAAATCTAATTTCGCTTCCTGAACCTGTCTCATAAAAAGTGTGAAAAAACGTACTGCTCGCTCAATGAGTTAATTTGCTCTTACTTTTAAAGAAACTATGTTCAAATTGGTATCACTAGTACACACACAGGTTTTGTTTGGTATGAGTTCTCAACCAAACATCGATATGATTACCATTATTTACTTTGTATTTGTTTTGATTCTGAACATAACAGTTGTAGTGTACCTTTGGCTTTATTACCCATTTTTAAATTCAATTTGCTATTTTAACAAATAAAAATTTTAAATGATTATAAATTCCTCTTTGTAAAAATTTTTTTTTCATCTTTAGGCCATGATGATAATTACCTAGGCTTTCCCCTTTTTAATCTTAAATGTGTTATTATTACTAAATACTTATTGTGACATTTTTTTACCTGAAAATCCTTTTTAACTCTGCTAAGCAATAATTATATCAAAACTACACTTAATATTTACAGGAAGAAGAACTGGAATTTTCATTTTCCTTCACACTCTTTTTACTTGTGTAGCTTTTATTTACTATTTGTTCCTCTACAATACATTTATGATTTTACTGCTTATGTAATTTTACAATTGATTTGGTTTGGTTGTTTGTATCGCATGAAGTTATGTGAGATTTTTTATAAATAAAAAAAAACATAGATCACTTATGGAAAAAAAAACATAACCAATTAACTCTCTTCTTTCTTGTCTGATGAAAGAAATTATGTTCTCATTCATTAAAAATAAAAATAACACGAAACAAACATAAAGAACAACCTGTTTTTTTTCCACTAAGATGATCCATTAAAAATTATTATAGCAACACGAGATATTAACCTGTCACTGAGTAAAAATGCATGCTGTTACCATAACAACGGAATATCGCATTAGTAAGTAGACACGATCAGGTTGCGTGAACAATTAATTTTTCTACTAGTGGTGTCATATATGAAGTTATGGTGTATAATTTCAGTTTGTATATGATACTAGTGATAGATTTTTTTTATAAACTATTCCAAAATAAAACATTCAGATCACTAACTTATTATATTTCTAATCTAACCCCCTCTCTCTCTCTCTCACACACACACACACACACACACACACACACACACACACACACACACTTTAAATGAAGTAGATGACCCTGCATTGAACAAGGATAATAAACTATAATCACAAAATTCAAATGTACTCTCGTAGAAAGGTAAGTCTTTAGCCAATGATTTTATAAATGAAATAAATTATTAAATAACGGATAAATATATACATAAATGATTTGAAAAAAAATCAAATTAAAAAAAACACTGCAACTCATTTGAAAGTCAACTTTCACCTTCCAGATCATCAGGTCACAAGTGTGAGGATCAATATTATTATTATATATATTAAATTAAACGCTAATTGACCTGTTAGTGTGTGTTATTATCATGACATAAAATACTGCCAGTTTAACCTTTCAGTTTAAATTTTATTTGGCTTTGGGACTAGCACCATGTTGTTGTGTGTATGTTGGGGAGTACAATATAGTCCTGTGATGAAAAGGACTTTGGTTCTCTTGTTTATTCTAAGTTTTATGTAATTTAATAAAAAAATTAACTTATTATAAAATACTTTCATGAACTTTGAGCATACAATTAGCAGCCAAACTGTTTTATTTTTGTTTGTAAAGTAAATAATTGAAAAGCAATTACTCATTGAGATAGACTATATATATATATATATATATATATATATATATATATATATATATATATATATATATATATGGGCAGCATATATTCAATCAAGCATGTTTGATTGAACAATCTAAGAAATTGATACACAAATATGAAAGTATTAAAATAAAAATAGGCACAATGTCTAGATTGTTCAATCAAACATGCTTCTTGATATATATGTTTAAAATGATATATTAATCTTACTTTAAATTATCTTCATATAATCATACCATATTTTAAGGTTTTATCTTAATAAGATATAATTAAAGATGCTGCAGAACTGACTAATTATATTTAGTGATTATTATAAGAAATAGAAAAACTTTACATTTAGTAAATTTGAAGTTAAAAGAATTGCACTAACAACTTTACTGGATTTTTTTTATGTCAATGTTTAAAGTTATCTCAGAAAACTTCATGAATAATGTCACAATGTGTTTTATTTATTTTTCTCTACCCAGATAAAAAGTTCAATCACAAGATCATATAAAAAAAGAAATGAACACTTATATAAAAGAAAGTAAAGATAAATTTTGTCCAAGATAGCCTCTTTCGTTTGTTTTTGCCTTTATAATATCACATGTGCTTCCTTCTATACTTTTTTGGTTCTCATGCAATAACTACTTGCTCCACAAATTCATTCTAGTTTTTATAATTTCCAATTCTCTATACAATAAACTTCCAGAAGTTCTCCTTTATCAAGAGTTATATTATAAAGATGCTAAACTTGGGTGGGTGTCTTGGCTCTTCTGGTTAAAATCTTTCTTTACTCACATATTTTAAAAGTTTTTCACTGATGGAATTATAAAATATTTTCTCCTGCAATAATCATTTATAGCTTATTGTTTATAGAACCATGAAACAGAAGTCAAGTAAAATGTAACCTATTAACAATATCAGGGTTGACATGATAATTAAGTTGTGAGAGATGCAGATGTATATTTTATATAAATTTATACAGAATATGTTTTTAACTATATGGAAATAAGAGCTTTTAATTATTATATATGAAGTTTTTATTATCTACCCAATTAGAATCTGTGATGCCATCAATGAATTTAAGTATGCTGAAAATGCATAAAATTATTTAGCTGTTTACCTGTGTAAATTTCTGGAAACTTGCTAACACAGAATTAAAATTGGTTGTAATTTCAATTCCATCCATTGGTTGTTTCTAAATCTACTTGATATTTTGTTTTGTTAAATTTTCAATTCTTTTTAATTGCTTTAATTTTTTTTTTTTTTTTTTTTTTTTTTACACAAGTTGTTACAGTAAAAATATTTCTTGAAAATAAACACTTCAAAATGTATCTCTGCAGATATAAAAT
The DNA here is from genome assembly GCA_964036315.1 of Acanthosepion esculentum. Classification (NCBI taxonomy): domain Eukaryota; kingdom Metazoa; phylum Mollusca; class Cephalopoda; order Sepiida; family Sepiidae; genus Acanthosepion; species Acanthosepion esculentum. The sequence continues at coordinate 23,628,720 of OZ038483.1, read as the reverse complement.
ATAATTTATATTTTACTCTGTAATTCTTCAGGTTAGAAATTTTGAACAATTTTAAAGTCTAATTAAACCAATCCTCTTCAGATGAAGATAAAATTACATTGGTAAAATGACTTCATAATTTTAACTTTTTCAGGAGTAACAGTTTAATTTTATTCTCATTTTAATTTAGCAAAATGAAATGGGACCTTTTTAATGTAGTGAAAATATATTTTAAAGTGCAAATTAATAGAGTAAATAATTTTATAACTGAATAATGAAAGTTTGAATATATTTATCATTTAGCTTCAATTAACCTTGTATGATTTTTTTTAAGTACATATATTAGAATTGACATACTTATTGAATTAAATCATTTGTTTTTTTATCTTTGGCCTGTAATACTTACTTATTACATGCAGTAGCATCCAATATGAAAGAACAAAAGTTTAAAAAATAAAAAAGGGGAAAAAATTAAAAGGACTAAAGTTAAAAAAATATCTTAAAGGGATCAAAGTTAAAAGAAAATTTAAAAGGAACCAAAGCTAAAAAAATAGAGCAAAACTTTTTTTTCTTTTTTTAGAAAAAAAGTATAGTGTCTAAAATTAGAGAATTAGACATTATCATTTATATTTATGGGTGATTTCTAAAAACAAAAGGAAAACAAATATTCTTTATTCAATTGCAGCATTGTTCCTAAGTTATGATGGCAAACCATTGCAGATGTCAGGTTGTCACACTTAAATCACAAAGAATAACAATTTTTGTTATTGCAAAAGGTTAATAGATCTAGGAGAGTAAATTCTAGTCACTCCTTAAACTTGGAACAGTTATGTAAAACAACTTCTTGGCAGAATTGGGTGATTTAATGACTCTCCATGGTGGACCATTTTGACACAGCAGCAGGCATTGCACATCATGTAATTAAAGAATTTAGCATGAACGTGTCTCTGCAGGCTGTGTCACATTGTTTATATGAAGCAGAGTTTCATGCACTTTTCTCCTGTCATCAAATTCCTCATCAGCAAGAGGAACCAAAAAGCTAGCCTTTGCAAATGTACATATTGTTTGGACCAATGAAAATTCAAGAACAATGTCCTTCAGTGATGAAAATAAGTTTAATTAGGTTGGTTCTGATGGAAAGTAGTAGGTTAGACAATGTAAAAATGAGAGATTGCTCTCCAATTGTGTGTAAAAGTAAAAATCAGTTCAATTTAGTGGTGGTAACATTGGTGTAAGAGATGTTCTCTGGAACTGGTGTTAGCTCACTCTTTCAGTTATATGTCAAGTAAATGCTGTATTAGATAGGAATATTATTAAACAGCATGTTGTTTCTTCTCTGAGAGCATCTCTTGTTTCTTGGCCAATGAACAAATTTAATGAAGTCCTGTGGTCATAGATGTACAGAAATAAGTAAAAGCCATGATCTCTACATATCTTATGAATATTCTGTATCAATAGTATGCTCATAATGTTAATTTATATATGTATTTACAATTGTATTCTCTTACTTTGGGTGTTGCACTTATTTGTATCCAGTAGTTTTTGTCCTATAATTTTTTTATTCTTGGTTTTTGTTATGTAAATTTACCATATAGGGTTGAACAAACTTTTAAGAATATTCAATGCAATTTTATCATGATCAAATCTAGATTTAGAAATTTTTGGTTTTTAAACTTTTGTTCTCTCATATTGGACAATGCTGTAGATCTTGTAAGCTATATCCTGGTGTTTTGCATTTTTATATTTACTTTAATCTTCTGATGATAATATTTTTTTTTCATTTTTGAAATCCTCAAATCCTTTTACAGTGTTTAATAAGAATTGTTAAACATTTGAGATAAATCATTATAAGAACTATCTTTCAGAATGATAGAGTAAAAGATCTGCTTCTGAACACTAATTTACCAAATTTGTCTTCTAAAATCTTCACAAAGTCTTTGAATTTGTAAGACTCTTTAGAAGGTTTATTTTTGTTCTACGTTTTTAGGTCTAATAATATTTGAAAAATATATATCTGTAATTACATATCCTGACACATGAAAGACTATAAATTGTCAAAAATTGTTTTAACTCTTACATACTAATTTCTTTTATCCTAATTTACTAGTCATTTATTAATATATAACTATAAAAAAAAGGCCATCTTTTTAAAAAAAATTAATTTCACTCACTCTATATGTATTCCTAGGTATATCTAAAATCTGACTAAATCTTTGATGCATCTCTAAGTTGGAGAACATTTTCTTGAAGAAAATGCTCAAAACAAAGCCCATTTAAAAACACTCCAGCTTTTTAATCTCCTTCCTAGATGAAACTAATCCTTTAAAAAGTAAATAGATTTCTGGACCATCTTAATAAAAGTATGCGCCCCCCACACAATCATTATGAAATCTTTATCGGTTATTCTTTAAAGGTTAGATGGGTCATCACTACAAACCAGTTATTCAGCTTTTCACTTTCTCTTTGTCCTGTCAGTTTTCAGTTCTTCTTTGATTGATGCTTGCTCTAATAGTAAATACATTTTAAGTTAATGTCCCTGAAATGTTGTCATTCTAGAGAACTGAAACAAAAATAAAATAGGGATTTTTTTCTTTTCTTTAAATCAGTCCATTGTCAATTTTCTTTTTTCTTTAAATTGAATATATATATTTGAGAGAAGTTATGTATTTTAGCAGCACCTCCTCTATAATACATTTTATGCTGGTAGCAAAGTTGCTGAAGTCAAGATGCCAGGACCAATAATATTGCTGATTCTTCTTTGGATTTTATCAAAAATCTATAAATATATAGCAGAAACACCTTCTGTTAATTTTTTTTCTTTTTTGTGGGGACATTATGTATGTAGAAATTGTACAAATGATTGTTTGTTCCAAGCCTTATTAGTTAAGCTATTAGCTATTTTCAAATATCTTGGTTGTGATATTGCAAATGCTGCACAGATTGCTGAGATGTAGATATATTTTTTTTAATTCCTGAACATGCCGAGTATATTATGGCTCCAAATTAGCAACCATTTGGATCATTTCTACATATTCTTTATCCAAAAAAGAAATCTCCTGTTCATGTACATACAAAATTTAGCAGAAGTATCATGTCATTTTATATATCCATTAATCTCCACACCTGTGTTGTTGATACCAGGAAGCTTTTGTTTACAAAGGTTGTTGTTGTTGCAACAAGAACGTTTGAGGCAGCTATAGGCAATTATTGTTTTTAATATTATTTTGTAGCTAAATCAAAAACATAACAGTAAGCTTCAGTCAGTAGTAAGTTGTAAAAATGAAAGAAATGCATGTAAAAAATTAACAATAATTAACAATGCTTCATTAATAACAAATTCATAATAGCTATCTCTGATATAATAGCTTATGTAATTTTAGAAATTTTCTTTAACCCCCATGAAACTTGAAAAAATAATTCATGTTGCAAAATCAGCAGTCTTGATGAAGTTGTTTGCAACCCTTTAATTTTACTTACCTCTTTCCTCCTCTCCTTATTTTTGATAGTGTCTCTTTTGCTGAGTGGAGAAATGGTGGCAAATCAATTGCTTGTTTGGTAGTTTACTTAAAGAATAAGGTTTCAATTTTTTTTCAAAGTGTGCAAGATCATGCTACAATTTTCTACACAGTCACTACATCTGTATATTTATAAAATCTTTGATATCCTTATTCCTCCAGACCTTATAGCTGATGATAGTTGTTAACTAGCATGTTACACCTGTTACGTATACAGGTGCGATGGATAAATTGTCATCTAAATTATGCAAAAATGAAAATAACACTGATATCTCATTTTAACAGATATATTTACCAAAATTACACAAAAATATCTTGAAATAGTAAAGAGTAAATTTATTCAATAAAATTACCATTGGCTTCAACAACAGCCTCCAGACAACTTCGGAATATTCTGCAACTCTTCTGGATGGTCTCCTTGTTTAAGTTGATGAATGTTGCCATAATCCTTGCCTTCAGTTCATCTTTGGTGTTACAAGGAGTTTTGTTGGTCTCTTGCTCAACTGCACCCCACACATAATAATCAATGGGGTTGCAGTCTGGGGAATTAGATGCCCAAATGTAAGGAGTGATGTGTTTGCAGAAATTGTCTGACAGCCATGACTGGGTTCTCCTGCTTGTGTGGCATAGTGCAGAGTCCTGTTGCCAAACATAGGGTCTTCCAGCAGCCACTCTATTAACCCAGAGCAGAACTACCTCCTCAAGGCACTTGATGTAGGCCTCTGTGTTGAGTTTGAGGCCCTCACCAACAAATTCGGGAGTTGTTTTCTTATCAGAAAAATCAATGAGTTTTCTAAGCTGCCATATCTTCATAATCACTATTAGACCCATCCAACTCTTTCTGAATCTTCTGCACTGTCCTCAGATTTATACTCAAACACTCTGAAATATTTGTATTGGATACCAAGAATACCAAGCAGTACAGCATGCCATTTCCAAATTTCTGGCAGTGTGAATTGAGTCATGGTGCTCTTTTTCTCACAGATGGTGCCCAACTGACTCTACAACTCTACAACTGACTCTGTGCAGTTGACAAAATCAAAAACAAAGTGCATGCACAAAATTAAAACATAAAATGGCGACAATTTACCCATCACTCCCTATATTTAGGACTTTGTTAAACTTGGATATATCCATTTAGGGTTTTGAGTAGAGATTTACTAAGCTTTGTTTAGTTGGACATAAGTTAGTAGTTGTCCTTAATTATTAATGCACAATAGTAAGCTACCTTCTAGAATTGTGAGCACTTTTACATATATGTTTTATATCTATTTTTAGGCATTTTAATGCACTTCTAAAGCAATAACCATTACATAGTATCAGAAATTTTGAGATGAGGAATTCTCATTATAATATGCTTTGCTATTTGGGCCAACATGCTCATCTTGGTTGTTGTACCCTCCAGCTTTCTTCAGGTATCTGTCTTTGTTCTTGGTATTTCAAACTGAAACCACTATTAAACTCATGGGAATAGATTGTTTACATTCTGATTTCCATGTTCAGGAGATATTTCATATCAGTTGATATTTAACCAGTTTTATTCACCTTTGTTTCACTTGTCCGTTTCTTCTACTGACCCAGAGTATGTGACTTTTCAGCAGTACCAGACCTGAGGATTGAACAATTGCTAGTGAGCCAGATATGTTTTAATCAATGCTTTAATCCACTAGGCCAATTTTTAAATTGAAATATAAGGCATTTAACAATAAAATATTTAAATTGAATAAAATGTAAATTTTATTAATTTATAAACAATCCTAAAATAATTTGAAATTCTCATTTTATTAAGTTCTATTTAAAATGCCTAAAACATTTGCTCTCTAAATTTTTAAAAAAAATTTTAGATTTAAAAGAAATTAGATTAATATGTCCTTCGTCAGTATTTAAATGTTTAGATTAAATCTTGAACTGTAATTTTAAGTTGTATAATTTTTAATACATTTAACATTGTGCTTAAAACATTTGTTTGAAATTGTAATGACCTATGCAGTAAAGATACTGTCCTACAATTTTAAGGATAATTAGGACTCTCTACCATATTTATTGTCTTGCAAATGATGTTTTGGATTTTCATTTTATCACATGAAGATATTTCCTTTCCTTAGCAAACTGTACAATAACATTGTTCACTTGAAAGTAGAAATCCTAATTTTCATTCTATTTGACAGTCATTCCTCTTTTAGATTGCCTAACAATATATTCTCTTGACAAATCCAATAATTTCTGGAGTACAAGACATTGTGAAGTAATTATATTATTTCACTTGCATACTTATTGTAAACTGAGTAATTCTCAGTAAATATATCTACATCAAATTTCAAATCATAATCAAATAAAATGTCTATTTTAATTATGCCAGATAAAAGAATTCCAACACAGTTTTTTGGACATGTTCATTTTGTTTTTTAATTTTGTATTACTATTTGGACAATTATTTTAAGTTTTGCTATAGCATGTTCAGTATACCTAGAAAACTTGAACAAACAAGAAATGTAGTTAACATAAACTGCAGTCTAAACTAATTTAAATGACAAATAAAATTAAGTTTACCTGTCGTAAGTGAAGTACCTGACCACATGCCTTGAAAATAATATAAATCAGCTTCATACACCTCATTGTAGATTATGCTCTTAGACATAAATGATCTATAAAGAATCATAACATTTTATATTGTTACTAAATTACAGTTTTACATTAGTGAAATAACCAAGAAATATTATCAGTTTGAAAGTTATCAGAAAAAGAAAATCTAGGAAGACTTTCAGTTCAATACATAATGAGCTTTATTGGTATATAGTGAGGAATAATTTTTTTTTTCTTTTTGTTTTGTGAAAATTTATAAAAGGATTTGCTTTGTTTATAATAAAAATAGTTCTTTAAAACTAACATTTTGTGATTTACTCTTTTTAAAAACTATAAAAGTTTATTTAAAACATGGTTAATGTTACAGAGAATGAAACTTGTTTTTTATCTTTTTAAAAAACTTGTTATTGTAAAAGAAACAAGGCTTCATATTGCAGGATTTACATAGATTTTGATATGCAAAAATAAAAATGGAAAGTTGAAAGTTTAATCTCTGGTGTATTGTGTACAATTAGTTGTTCATGTTGCTCTGATTTTTTTCTACTATGGATTTTACAAATTGATTGTAGAAAGTCTCTGTTTTTTTTTGTTTTTTTTTCTTCACCAGGGCTACATATGGTTTTGAATTCAGAGTTATCCTCCTAGAGTGGTTGCAACAATTGCTAAAGAACCCAGTCTGCCCTGTTATTTAACCCATAGCTTGTATGAAAGTGAATATAATGAACTCAACCAGAATTCAAACTTGGCTCGCTGATTTCTCATTCTGAGCTGCTAACCTTTACACTGCATGAACATTTACCAAGTGCACATGTATTTTATCTGAACTCTTTCTTATACAGATAGATATAATGTTAGCCTATTATTTGTGCTTGGTATGGTTGTCATTTTAGGCCTACTATAAATCTTCAGAAGTGTGAATAGTGCATTACTTATTGGTGTGGAAAGTGAATTCAGTGTGTCACAGTCAATTCTTGCTCAATTCTATTTTGTTCACTTTGTTCTAATGCCTTTGAAAATGCATCTATATTCTAGCTATGAGTTAAATAGCAGAGAAAACTAGGCTCTCTTACCTTGAGGTGGTAACCAGTCTAGATAGAAAACGGAATTCAAAACCAGTTTGATGATGAGATGAACTCCAAAACACATCACTACTGCTGTGTCTACAGTATATGTGGTGCCCTTACAACAAAGTTACAGGACTCATGATATAACATTGTGATCAATCATTAAGCTAATTTCATTTTTGTTGAATAATTGGATTATTACATATGACTGTTACTACTGTTGACATCCTCCTCCTTACCACTGCACAGTTAAAATGAAAATGTTAAGCACTGTATTGTGTACCTTATACGGAATGTGAGATTACCTATGAGATTTGCAAATTAGCCATTGACAATAATAACATTGTAACAAAGTCAACAATTCAATGTACCAAATATAACCATTAAGTGTGCCACTTTTTTCTCGAACAGATACAACATATATGGAAAACCATATACAAATATAATTGGTCTACAAATTATAAATTGTACCATCCAAAAGCATAACAACTCTTAAAACAGTTGATAATGTGGCTATAACACAATCATATAATTAAACGATGAACAAATGATACAGAAGGGACAAGGATATGAAAACACAATTAATTGATGATAAAAAAAACAACATATTTTTAATATAAAAACAATGGGAAAAAGAACTCACAAATGAAATTTACAGCTAAAAATTTATATATGTTTTATATAGACCTTATTTTATTTTTATTTATTTTGTTTGTAACCTTAGGGCTAAGAACAGAATATTATGTTAGTTATTTAGTGGCTTTCTTGTCTTACTTGGGGTGAAATGATTAAAAAAGAAATGTCCAAGTCAAGATCTTATTCTACATTCTTTATATACATATATTCTATGCATATTTCTTTTTTTTTATATACATATCTCTTTTTTTTTATACATATTTTTTTTATATATATATACATATTTTTTTATATACATATTGCTTTTTTTTTTTTTGTTTTGTTTAAACTACTTTCAGAATATACAGTTATTTTCTGTCTGAAACAAAATTAAATCTAAATAGCCATCTATTTTGATGATAGTAATTGTTTCAATTCTTGCTGCCTGCAGTTGATGTTTGCAGATATTGTTCTTGCCATTTATAAAAATTCTCATTTCAATCAGTGGAAAGTATTGTCTGGCCAGGGTATCTATGTAAAATATTGTCAATATGTAATTGTAGATGGTATGAAAAAGCTATTTCTGGAATAATAGCTTGAACAAAGTGCTTTTGAATATTTCACCGGGTTATAAAAATTTAAGAAGCTTAAGTTATGTAGTTTTGACAGCTGTGTTGAAATATTTTATTATTTTTTTTCAATTGACTGAAACATGATAATGAGAGAATTAAATTTACATTAGGTTCAAACATTGCCAATTTATAAAAGGGTGCAATTGGATAAAACGCTATTGTGTAACGTTGAATTTTACTGCTTAGCAGCAGTTACTAAGAATAAACATATATTTATACAATATATCATTTATATATAAATTTATATATTTGTACAATTTTTATATCAATCATGCTTATATTTTGCAAATGCATAAATAAGTAACACCAATGAGTATATAATCATATAAGGTTGAAAAACTAGTGATTTTTTTTCCAAATGAGTTCTACTATTTGGACAATGAAATTGCAAAAAATGTACTGTTAATAACTGATATGAATATTTACTTTTTGCTTACTTCTTTTAGAAAAATATTTACATACATATATTATATACAACTAGCAAGATTTTCTGGAAACTTTTTCACCTTAACAAAAAATAAGTTTCTTAATGGAAGTATTTTTATATAGTGATCTGATGGGAGAAGGATGAAAATTTCTTAAGTGGTGAAAAAAAAGTGAGGATACTGAAAAGTTCTCAACCCAACCCACTTCCCCAAATCAATATTTGTGTGACCAAATGGCAGAACTTATTTATTTATTAAGAGTTAAAGAAATGATGTACTAAGGCAAATATGTGAAATAATGGTATGGATTTAGGTCATTCTTCTTGGTTTGGTGAAAAAATTTCAGCCCTACCTCATAGATATTTTTTTCTTGTGCTGGAAACCTCTAAAAGTAGTATGGAAATAAAAGGAATTGGATGATCAGAAAAAAATGAATGGAATATTTTTTTTCCTGACTATTTAATTAAAAACTAATTAAAACTAAAAATAATGCCAATACTTTAGCAAAGATTTATTGGGATGCATAACAACTACAACCTTTCTGTATTTTTGATAACTTGACTTTTTGCTAATGCTCTGTTTTGATAATTTGATGCTTCAAGAAATGGATAAAAAAAGAAAAAAATTCCTCTTAAAATATCTTTAAATTTTCCAAATCATTCTAGTCACTGTTAGTAGTATGAAAAAATAATGTTATATAAACAGACATGTATTTCTTAAAAACAATCAAATGTAGAGAAATTAATTATTATTTCATAGATGTTCTGAATGGTTTGCACAATTATAAATGTAAATGTGTCCTTGAAGGAATTAAGTCTTTGTTTGCTGAGAAAATGAGGCAGTGTATTGCATCTAACAACTTTGGCTCTCATGATTACTGTGTATCAAATAAGAGTAAGTTTTCTATTCCTCCTCTCTTCAATCAATTTGAAGTGTTAACATCTTCTGCTGATAAAGCTGAATGTTTCACCCGGAAATTCTCTTTAAATTCTACTCTTGACTCATCTGGAGTATCCTTACCGAACTTTCCACAGAACTAAGTCTCTGTTGAGTGATATGCATATAACCCCTTCTATGGTTTCTGCTATCATCTCTAATCTGGATCCCCACAAGGTATGTGGACCTGATGGTATCCCTGTAATAGTCCTTAAGAAGTGTGCTCCTGAACTGGCTCCTGTTCCCTCTAAACTGTATAATAAATGCCTCACTGCCTCTTGCTTTCCTGCTTGTTAGAAATCCTCATCTGTTGTTCAAGTTTTTAAGAACTATCAGCCTCATAGTCTTCTACCACTTTTTGGTAAACTACTAGAGGCTCTAATCAATGCTGAATTGGTTAAGAATCTTATATTACAGGGCCATCTTTCAAACAAACAATATGGTCTTCGTTTCTCTAGGTCAACTTTTGATGCATTGATGATCATCATGGAAAGAGTCTATCAGGCTTTAGATAAGAATGGTGAAGCTTGGGATGTTGCTTTGGACATCTTGAAAGCATTCAACTGTGTTTGGAATACAGGTTTTTCTCACAAGTAGAAAAGTTATGGACAAATTTTTGACATGATCCAGTCTTTCTTTCTCAAATTGTGAAATGAAAGTTATCCTGAACAGCCACTCCTTTAGTACGAAGGCTCTATCCTTGGTCCTATTTTGTTGTTAATTTTCATTAATGACCTTCATGATAGCATTAGCTCTCAACTTGATATCTATGCTGATAACACAACTATTTACTCCTGTGTAAATAGTAAGTTTGATCAATTTAATAAAGTCAAATTGGCAGCTGATATCATAAACATCCTTCAGTCTGTTGTTAACTGGGGCAAAGGATGGCTTGTTAATTTTAACAACTCCAAAACAAAACTGCTCTCTATTAACCATCTGAGAGACCCCTTTCAGCCTTCCATCAGCATAGCTGATGCTAACCTCCAGGAAATTGGCTCATTGTGCCTTCTCATTGACTGACATGAAGTGGAAAGACCCATTGCTAGGTCAGCTGCTAATAAAGTTAGTTCATTGTGTTGTGCTAGACATTTTTCTCTTCAGAATCTATCTTGCATATCTATATCTACAATTCATCCATGCTTAGAATATTGCTCCCACTTCTGGTCTGGTGTTTCTGCTATACAGGATATGATGGGTAAATTGTTGCCATTTTATATTTTTAATTTCACACATGGTTTGTTTTTGATTTTGTTGACTGCACAGTATAGTAGGGTCAGTTGGGCACTGTCTGTGAGAAAAAGAGCACCATGACACAATTCACTCTGCCAGAAATTTGGAAATGGCATGCTGTACTGCTTGGTATTCACGCTGGAATATCCAATATGAATATTTCAGAGTGTTTGGGTGTAAATCTGAGGACAATGCAGAGGATTTGGAAAGAGTTGGATGAGTCTAATAGTTATTAAGGTGTTTGGAGTGATCACTAGTGATGGTGACAATATACCACCTTTCATCTTCCTATAGGACCTTAGATTCAACACAGGGACCTACATCAAATGCCTTAAGGAGCTAGTGCTGCTTTTGGTCAAGAGGGTGGCTGCTGGAAGACCCTATGTCTGGCAACAGGACTCTGCACTATTCCAAACAAGCAGAAAAAAACAGTCATAGCTATCAGACAATTTCTGCAACCACATCACCCCTTACATCTGGTCATGTAACTTCCCAGACTGAACCCCCTTGATTTTTATGTGTGGGGCACAGTTGAGCAAGTGACCAACAAAACTCCTTGTAACACCAAAGATGAACTGAAGGCAAAGATTATGACAATGTTCACCAACTTATACAAGGAGACCATCCAGAAGAGTTGCAGGAGATTCCAAAGTTGTCTGGAGGTTGTGATTGAAGCCAATGGTGATTTTATTAAAATAAAATTTACTCTTTAATATTGCAAGATATTTTTGTGTAATTTTGGTAAATATATCTTTTAAAATGAAATGTCACTGTTATTTTCATTTTTGCATAATTTAGATGACAACTTATCCATCGCACCCTCTATGTTCAACTTCCCAAATCGTTATCTGGTAAATCTATTTCTTATGGGTATCCAAGGTTTTGATCACCAGAATTATGCACCATTACTTTAGTCAGAACTAATGAAGCTTACTAGAAAAAAAGTAAGTACTGCAAATAAAACTTTTACTTCTGAAAAGGTTGAACCATTTCACATGCTTAGAAATGATAACTTTTATTTTTAATACTATTAAGTATTCCAATTCAACTTGTCACAATTTGCTTTTTTTTTTATTCATAATATTCACATAAACACATGTGACCTCTTTCAAAATTTTATGAAAGCACAATAATACCAAAAGAATTGGTTTAGAGATTTTATTGCTAATGCATAATAAAGATTTGGGGAGATGATAGTACAAGTAATTAAAGAAACCTATTAGATGCAATGATGTACTAAAAGAATTGAACATTTTTAAAACATCATTTATCTCATAACTCTATAAATAAAGATAGCAAATTGATATGAATCCAATCTTTATTATTGACTTATTTAAAGTAGGAAATATTACAAGATTCAATTACAACTGAAAATGAAATATTGTAAAAGCGTTGGGAATTATATCTAAGTAATAGCTGCTTTAGTTTCTTATTGTTAAGGTACTGAACAATGGTAGACTAATTAGAAAAAAAGAAGTGAGTTTAGGTTACATAAAAGGCAGTACCTAGATAGCTTGACACAAATGAAGAAACACATAAAAAATAGCTTTAAAATATAAATGGTGAAAAAATGCCATTCTTACAATAAAAACAAATGTAAGTCAATGAAACAAAAACAGGAAGTAATTGGAAGTCTGTGAATAAATCAAGGAATAATTACTTTTTCTGTCCTTTCTATGTTCTTACCTCACGGTTACATAGGCAGTTGAGATGTAAACATCAGCCATTTTAGAATACTGGTATAATGCTAATACAATAATCTAACACTTACTCATTTTAGACTTTCATTATTTGTAACATTGCTTTTCTTAATACAAATGCTGCAACTGTATTAAATAATCCAACATCATCAAAAGTATTAAGTTTGTTTTTATTTTTAACATAATCTTTCAAGATTGTTAAAAATATCCCTTAGAAATGCCATTCAAGGCATTTGTTGGATATACATGAATATATTTAGTTTCTCTTTGTAGAATTTATTTCACTTGTAGTTAAGTAGTTTTATATACAAAATGGGCTGAAAGTTACTTTTGTAATATTATTTTATTAACACCTTTATATTTTAAATTTATTCAGTTTTCATCAAGCTATATTTCAATTAAATGAAGTGTATATCAAGTAAATTAAAAATAAAATTAAATCAAATATTTAAAAGGACTTCCTTCCTCTTATACTCAATGAAAAAGTAAAGTTTAAATACTTATGCAAGTTAAAATATATAACCATTACATATTACAATAAAGTAACTTTTGCTAACCAAAGTTAATTTTGTCATGCATTTTAAGTAACAAAATTTTATTTTTTCTATGTTTGTAATTTAAACTGTGGTACTTTTAAATAAAAAGCACAAGCATACATTTATTTTTCGTCTGTTGGCATTGAGTAGCAGCAACATTGTTAAAGTAATCTGTTGATACACACATTTTTGTACAAGTTTTATTTTTAAAATTTTATTTAATACTAACTTGATATAGAATTCCTAAATTTGCTATAAAGAATCACAAAAGTATAAAAAGTTAATTTAGAGAAGTTGATTCAAAGGATGCCTTCAAAAACATTTTAAATATGGTTGATTTTTAGATTTGAAAGAAAATTATTATAGGCTATTAAATTGAAAATTAGAATAAATACTTGAAGTGTTCTTATCTTGAGAAATGAAATAAAAGTATATCTGAAAAATCAAGTTGATGCTTATATTGAAAGATGATTCTTGTATATTTAAGTATCATTTATTTATTTTACTAGAATGCTAATGTCAAGAATATACTTTTGTCAACCAGGCAGTATCAGTTTTGTCATTTGTAATCATTCAGATTTAAGCTGGCTTTCATAACCATTGGTTGAGGAGAAGTACCTAAACACTCACTTGATCAGTGAACTGAATTGACAGGTAATAGACATTCTTTGTAAACAAATGCATTTTTCATATTTGAAGTTGAAAGTAGTATTTTTCAAATTTCAGTTTAAATCATTAAATTAATTCATTTTTGTCAATTCTTATATGTCCATAGTAATATTTTATTTTTGGAAGACTTTAATGACCAGATATGTAGTGTGATATATTTTGCATATTACAATGTATGTATGTATGTATAAAAAAAACCTGATTTGAAATGAGTTAAACTCTAATTTCTGTAACAATACAGTTAAAGTAAAAATCAAGCATTCAGCCACTTAACATGAATCAAATTTTGTCTTGCTAATGTAAAAATATGATTCATGTAAAAGAAGATTCTTTATTTTATTTACACTGGTTCATCAGAAAAATATATAAAAGAGTTTTTCAAATTGCCTAAAATATTTAGTTGTGGGTGTGTGGCTTCAATTTATCTTTTCTAGATTTTAAAAGATAAATACTACTTGCAGTTTTTTTTATTTCTACTTCTGAAAATCCATTATAAATTATTTTATGTAGCAGTTATTTTTTTTGGATGTGCTGTATTCATTGTCTTGAAATTGTTCATATAAATCATAATAATTATATAGAAAATAGAACTTTAAGCAGATAAGTCAAGATGATTTTAAAAATCAAATATTCAAGTGTTTATTTTTTTTAAAAATCTAATCTTTCATTTTGTTCACATTACAAGTTGAAATGTCATCAAATAGATGTAATGCTATTAGAATTGAAATTAAAAAGGAGTCTTTAAGAAGCATATTGTACTTCAAACATCTGTTGAATAATAGGGTTACAATTCTAGTGCTTGTCTTGATTTTGTTGTTGTTTTTCCACCTCAGTAAGCCCTTAACAATTACACTCTTGTGATCTCCTTATGTGTCACCATATTGGACATTATTATTATTGTCCTTAAATGTTTTTTTCAAAGCCTGAGAACCTAGCAGTAGGTTAATTCTAACAAAACTTTCTGCAAATTATATTATTTCTCATCAAGATGTAGATATGGGAGGACAAGGACTTAAGTTTGGTTGATCTTTAAAAAAAAGAAAATTTTAAAACTTTCATCTTCCTTACTCACATACCCTTTTCCCTCTTCTAATTTTCTTATATGAAAGTTGACAAACTTTGCACTGATTTACTTTGTCATTTATAAACTGGTTTCTTGACATGTTCTCAGAGTATTACTTCACATTTTCTCCTCAAAGGAGAATTTCTTTTGTGTGAATTTTCTTCAAGGTCTTTTTTTCTCTAAAAACAACTTTTTCTTTGCTGTCTAAAACTTGTCTATTTATTTATTATTAGCTTTAAATATGTAAATGTCTTTTTGTTACGGAGTAAATTTCACTTTCTTTTTTTTTGTATTCAGTTAAAATGTCTTTAGAATAACAATGGTTTTGTGGATATTTATAAGATGAGCTATTGAAGTAGAAAGTGGATATTAAAAAGTACAAAACTGATTACAAAGAAAATTTATTCCTATCTGCTCAGATTCTTTTATTATTAGCACTAATTTTATCTTTTTTTATTTATTTGACAACCAACTAACTAGTGTCTTTATGTGCCTTCTCATTGAGCATTTGGATCCTTCTTTTCATACTACTTAGAAGATAGGTAAAAGTTGATAAGATGACAATACATGTGGATTAAATATGCATGGAAGGGCTGAAATATTTTTCGTCCAAGTAAGAAACCCTTCAAAAAAAGATCTTGATGTTTACTTATTTGGTTAGATTTTAGGAAGTGGATTGGACCAAAAACCTTTCAGCATACCTTTCATATTTCAAAAGAACTTTGTTATTCCTCCTGGAGAAACATTTCCCTCATTTGTCAAAATCTTAATTGTACCCCACAAATATTGGGTACTTTACTGCCCACTAATTTATTCCTTTTTAGTATTCTCTTGAACTGAAGCTCTCTAACTGACTTTTTGAAAACCATGGGAGAAGCTCTGGCCAAAACAGGCTCTACTCCTTGTTGAACAGCATGAGAGTTTTGGTATTGATAAAGTGACAGTCATAACAAATCTTTC
The DNA here is from genome assembly GCA_964036315.1 of Acanthosepion esculentum. NCBI lineage: Eukaryota > Metazoa > Mollusca > Cephalopoda > Sepiida > Sepiidae > Acanthosepion > Acanthosepion esculentum. The sequence continues at coordinate 23,612,810 of OZ038483.1, read as the reverse complement.
AATGGCAAATTTGGCTCTGTTTGCCAAAACTATAGTTGATTGTTGAAATATGGATGAACTATCATGAATGACCAAGAAGGATGGCGTCATGAAGTTAAGCAAACTTGACACAATATTTGCTCATTATTAATTCAAGCTATACAAGAAATTATATCTTCAGTTATGGTCACTTGTTATTGATATGCTATTGTTACTATTTCAGTTTTGTTGGTGAGGTTGGTAAACCAATGTCATAAATTTAGAAAATGATAAATTGAAGAACTTATTGAAATGTTAACAACTATTTTGATACCAAAAATCACATTAACTAATTATTGATAAAGAACAGTGTTATTCATATTTTCTTGTACAAGGTGAATCTCGAGTTATATAGCTTTATTATTTTGGTCTTAAAAACATGTAGACAAAATATTTTACAATTGACAATTAGACATTTCCCAGAATGTTACAATTTAGTGCATCATTGTTTTAAGAGGTTTCTCCTAAGATAGTTTATTGCTAAAAACATGTTAAACCAACTAAATATGTCTCAATTATCATTTGCCAAATGTTAACTATCAGTAGAACATATTTATTTTCATGTTCTGTGCCAAAGGTGTTTTCTAATTTATTTTTTCAGAAGTATGCATGAATATACACAGACAAGATAAATCTAAACATCTTTGCTCTTTGATACAAGTTAGTGATATCATACTCACACTTGAGGTGCACTGATAATAGTAGACTTACTTTATGTAAATTATATTCAGCCTCAAAGATATATATATATATATATATATATATATATATATATATATATATATATATATATATATATATATACACACACACACACTAAACACTGATTCCATCATTTTTTGTTTCAACAAAAAATAATGCTATGATATAAACATTTTATTTTATATATTTTCTTTAAATTAAAAGCAAGCAACAACTTTATTTGTAAAGGTACAATAAAATAGATTTTTTTCTTTATTTTTTGCTATTTGTAGAGTTTGGTGTATAATATATATATATATATATATATATATATATAAAATGTGTGTGTGTTTTTTTTTTTTTTGTTTTTTTTTTTCATTCATGAAGAGCAGCATGTGTGATAAAAACTAGTACAAGAGATGTTCAGATTCCTATCCTGACCCTTGGTAATTGAAATTTAACCTTTACCATGCTTTAAAACATTCAAATTATACTATATAAAAAAACTCTGTGTATTCATTATAATAATGTGCCCCATTAAAGTCAGGAAGGTTCCATATTCATAGTGATGTCTGAAACACAATTATGATTTTTATATAACTGTTTTCTCTTAACTTTCATTAATTCCTTCTTTATTATTCTTGCTCATGTTATTTTTCTTGCAATTAACATTCAATGTTTCAGGCCATTTTTGAACTAAAAATAATGTTCTGATCAAATACTACTTGAACCTTGTAGTCTATAATATCTTTTAAATTCCAATGGAGATAATTCAGTAGAAGTATTGAAGATGTTAATGACCTAAGAAAATAATTAGTAGATATACTTTAGGTTCTACAGTAGTTTACCTAATTTAAATATGAAAAAAGAAATTACTGCAAACTTTTTATTTGTCTATATGGATGAAGGTCTTATTCACAAAGAAAATTCCTGTACTTTAATGATGAGACAAATTATTGCTTAAGTGCCCATGCAAGAGATGCTGTGAACACAAACCATCTCTCTGCTGTCTAATTACTCTTAATATTGAAATGATTGTTTCTATGATAACTGGACTAATTTCAACCAGTCATTAATTTCTGAATGAAGTTCATGAAGTGAATGAGGAGGGGGCAAAATAGGGAAATTTCAGTATAATTTGAAATTTGAATTCAAATTCACAATAGAAAATCACTAAAATAACTGGTTAAAAAATAAAATTACAAAAATATTTATTTTTATAATGCCTTAATATTTTTTAATTAATTTATAGTTCTAGATTGAAGACTTACACTTGTTGCTCATATTTGCCATTATGATTTAAAACTTAAGCAAAATTAAATTGGAAACAAAGTTGATATTCATTTGCTTATTTGTTTTGTAATAAGACTTGCTCCAAAGCAATACACATATTCATACTTATAATCAAATTATGCCATAATTAGTTAGAGTTGCTTTGACATCTTTTGTAACTCATTATGTGCTAACTTGATTTTATCTTTTCATGGTCTTTTCAGACAAGTGAATGAAGAATTTATAGTGATATGCAGTATTAACAAGACTAATTTCTGTCAAATTAACTGGTTGAAAAAAGTAGGGGTTAAAGGTGGCAAAAAAAATTTTGGTTAATTTAATATTTACACACACATGTGCATGCACACACAAACACACACTCTTAACATGATATCCATTTTTCTTTCTCTCTAAGCAGACAGCAGGAAATTTACACAAGTAAGGTATCTACACTTTGCCAAGAGTTATCTTAACATAAGCACTTATGTTACAAAAATGTTTTAATGACTGAAGAAACATATGAATTAGAGATGATCTGTATATCTGGCATGTAAGGATAATTAACATCTTAAATGCTTAATGAAATCAAATGCTTCTTTTTGGCTGTTCATAATAATTGTAAGCTTGCCCTCTATAAGGCTAAGTTGCCGTTTGCTGATAGAATGAGACACCATATAGCCTCTCGCAGGTTTGGTTCTCATGATTATTGGCATCTCTGTATGAGTGTGTTAAACAAGTGTAAGTCTTCAATCCCCCTTTCTTCAATCAGTTTGAAGTGTTGTCATCTATTGCTGATAAAGCAGAATGCTCTGTTCATAAATTCTCTTTCAATTCTAATCTTGACTCATCAGGAATATCTCTGTCTGATTTTCCACCTAGAACTGAGTACTGAGTGATATACATATAGCTCCATCCATGGCTTCTGCTCTCTTCTCTAAATTAGATCTCCACAAGGCATGCAAACTTAATGGTATCTCTTGCAATTTTCCTTAAAAAAAAGTGTGCTCCTGAAGTGGATCCTGTTCTCTCTAAACTCTACAACAAATGCCTTTCTGTTCTTGCATTCCAGTTTGTTGAAAATCCTATAGTTCTGTTTTTAAGAATTCAGGTGAAACATCTGATATGTTGAATTACCAACCTCTACCTCTTTTTGACAATGTACTAGAGGTTCTAGTCAATTCCAAATTGGTTAAGCATCTTACTTCACATGGTCTTCTTTCAAACAAACAATATGGTTTTTGCTTCTCTAGGTCAACTGCCGATGTGTTAACAGTTATTACTGAAAGAGTATGTCAAGTTTTAGATAAGAATGACCAAGCTCAGGCTATGGCTTTAGATATCTCAAAGGCATTTGACAGGGTTTGGCATAAACTAAAACTGGCAGTTGATCTAAAAAATGACCTTCAATCTGTTGTTAACTAAGGCAAGAAATAGCTTGTAAATTTGAACACCTCCAGAACAAAACTGCTATCATTTAATAACCTTAGAGACCTTTTTTTCCCAATACATCATTATGGCTAATGCCAACCTCCAGGAGAGCAACTGTGCCTTCTTGATTTCATGTTTCCCACTGACATGCAGTAGGGATTATATTGAATCAATTGCTAGGTCTGCTACTAGGAAAGTTGGTTCACTATGTTGTGCCTGACAATTTTTCTTGCCAGAATCCATATTGCACATTTCTAAATTTACCATATGTCTGTGCATTGGATACTGCTGCCACATCTGGATTGATGCTCCTGCTATATAAGTTCTATTCTAATACTTTCTTTGCTTGCACTTCTTGCCTGTGGTACTCTCTTCTGGTTTATTGCATTCTTCTCAACTATGATCGTGAAAAATTTAAATGCAATATTAGTTGCCACCTTCTGTTTTTCTAAATACTTTTCTTTTATTGTCCTTTCTCCTCACTAATATTTTTTTCATTTTCTTTCACTCTCAGTAACTCCTTGCATCTTATTGGCATTATTGTTTTGCTTAGGGTGAAATGATAAAAAAACCTTTGCAAATGAGAGTAGGTGTAATATGGTGTGTTGATAATCTACATATAAACTGAATAGAATAACACCATGTAATCTGTTGTGTGCATAAACTTTGTTTGTCTATATGTATGCATCTTTTGGATATGTATATATTCACATACACGAAAATGCATGGATTTTACTTGCTGTTTTATTTATGTATAGGAAAAAAAACTCAATATATTACTCTCTATTTGTAAAGAGAAGACAATAAGTTGTATTCATGTATATAAGCAAACCTAATGTATTTATATTTACAATCTCAAGGTTTATATCAGTTTCTCTCCACTCTTATTACTTTCCTTTTTCACTTTCTTTAAATTTGTCATAAACTTTACTTACTCCCTTTGTCAATTTGTTTTTATTTAATATCTTTCAATTTCCAAAAGAATATATTTTTTATGTTCATAGCCACTTTTTGTAAATTACCCTTGTTCAATGTATATCATTTGTTTGTGTGACTGTACTATAAGGACCCCAGTTTTGTTGGGGATACACTGATCAGCACCTATGACATATTGTGTGTAACATAGGGTTTACTTTTTTATTTTATTTATTTTGCAAGAATGTAATGCATCGTATTGCAGTTAGGTTTATTTTGTTGGAAGAGACTGACATGCTACACGACAAAATGATAATAACAATGATGTTAAAAAAGCACTTACACAAAAGGAAAAACAACTGCTAATTTCCCAGTAACTATGAAAATTTGTTTTTATATATTGAAAAAAAAAAAAGATTTATTTTTATTTTAAACCCATTTCTTTTCAACTGATGAAAAAATGATTGAAAACTTAAGAACTGGTACTGTTTAGAATAAATAAGAATAATTTTTCAATGCCTGTTGCTTCTAATATCGCATTGCTCCAAGAAGAAATTTAGGATTTCTGTACCTGAAATATATAAAATATAATATGGGGCAAGTTTAAATTTATGATTTTCTGTATTTGAAAGCTAATTAAGAAATTCATGGCTAAATGTGAACAGTATATTGTTAATCATAAATATCAGTGCTATTTAAGTTTCAGGCATTTGGAATAGATTTGCTCAAAGAGAAATTTACTTCTCAGCTAGAATTGCTCAAGATATTGGAGGTCATGAAACTGAACTCCTGTGGTCTCAGCAATTTTAACTACGTGGCATAGTCACTTTTTACATTCTATTTTGGCTTGAATCTTTTCTTCATTAACCTTGTCTTGATTGAATCTTTTACTTTATATATCATTTTCTTTATTTTTTTTTTGTATTTTGTCATGTTTGCTTATTCTTTAAATAAACTATCCATATCACTTTTAGTTACACTGTTCAAAATAAGCATTTATAAATCTCAAATATTTTCAAGCTTGTTAATCAGATTTTTTAAACAATTAAATTTGTATTCTTAAAATAAATTGAAATTACAGGTTTCGGTAAGTTTCTCAATATTTGTTTGGTGAGTTAGTATAAAAAAGAACTATTGCAAAGATGTGTACACTCTAAATAGTATACTTTTTTCTAGATTTATAATCTTCAAATCACCAGAAATTGATTTATTTTCATTATTCTGACTTGCAATAGCTTTAAAATAAATTATTAGACACATTTGTAGTTGGCTGTCCATCAATTGTTTTTCTTTGACCTTGGCCTGTGACATTCTGTGTGGATTAATACTTTGCATATAATAATGTGTCAGGCTTCACACAGCATTTAAGCACAAATGGTCATAAAACAAAGGGTTGAAATTAGCAAGATAGGTCAGCATTGACTAGGTTATTATCATTCACTAATTACTATAAAAACCTTGAATGTAACAGATTTACTATAAAGTATGGACTTCTGTAAGTGAAGATTTACTTTTTTATTAGATTACTATATGGTTTCAAATATTGTTTTAATGTCATTAATTTAATTCAGTTAGTCCCTATTCATACAGTGTATTCTGAATATTCAAAGTGAGACTTCATTCTAATTTTTGTCAAGTTGTTTTTACATTATTTATATTTTATTGATAATACAGTAGATAATATTGTAATACATCTTTTATAATGGAGTTTTAGTTTAATTATAAAGACAAAAACTGATTTTTATTCTATGTTTCAAGAGTTAATAGTTAATATTATTATTTGACAACTATACTTTCATATTTCTGTTGCTTTTTATTAAGACTCTTGGGTTATTATTTTACAAGCATATAAAGCAGACTGGGTCAGAAGTAAAGAATAAGCTTCTCACAAAAATTGAGCTTGCAGTACTTATCCATGTCTTATGGATGGCAATGTCCTACCAATTAGGTCACAAAGACTTCACCAGTAAATTTGACTCAAATAAACCATATAGCTATATTCTTTTCTTCTCCAATCTGTCACCATAATGTTATTGTTTTATTACATTAGTAGACTTAGTTTTTTTTTTAATTTTTTAGATGAAACATAGTCAATTATTAATATTTTTTTAACTAGTATTTACAATTTTTTTTAAAAACTCATATTTTTAAAACAAGTATTTACATTTATTTAAAAACATTTTTTCTAACTAGTATGGTTTATCAGCATATTTTTCTATTGCTGTGGGGGATGGCAGCATTTAAAAATAAAATTACAATAGATACTGTAATTTAAAGTGATTAAACCCTGTCAAGTTAGCAATGGTGATAAGCTTTGCTGCTACTACCTGGGTATATAAGGTAATAATGGGAAAGTAGGTAGCCCAAGTGTTCACTTAATCTTTTCTCCAATATTTGTAGTATACCAGTGAAAAACACTTTTTCAAAATATCTAGGGACAGAACAGAGTATAGCAAAAGTGGATTTATGCTAATATCACTAACATTAGTGTGAAGCGAATACAAACAACTAGAATGCAAACTATTTACTAATTTTATTTTCCATGTTGTTAACTATTACACCATCCCAAACAATATATTACTTTGCCATTACAGACATTGACCAACTTACATGGAGAAACCTGTGTAACAGCTTACTTGGTTTTCATCAGTTTAGATTTACTGTATTTGCCAACAAATAAGATGTTTACAGGGGTATTTGGGAACTCTGTTCACTGCAACTAATCCAAAGCCTATCAGTTTCTCATTTTGAGCTTCAGTAGATGTCTCCCTTAGTCATAATATCAATGCATTTGTTACCATATAACATTTACGTAATTTTTATCTTATTTATTCATTTTTAAAATTCTTTCCTTCTTTTGATGCTCATCTTATGTGCTGGCAAATGCATTAATTAGTAAATCTTACTCACAATAACTACAATCTTTTATAAGTATTACATTTTCTGTTAATGTTTACCTTTCTCTTGTTTTATAACTTTTTCAGGTTAGAAAATATAGTAATATATTTGACACTGTAGTTTGTATATCTTTCTTTTTGTTTTTAAATATACATGAAACAAAATCAGTAAAATAGTTAAAATTGAATTCATAGAATCTTTATAAAATAGTAATATTGTGTCACTGGTCTAGACAAGTTTCATGTGCCAAATTTTCCTTTGATTTATTAAAATGTTTACTTATCTTCATTAAAATACATGAAAAAAAAATGTGGCTTCATTTTTATATCTGATTAAATCTCTTTTTCTAAGTTGATATATGAAGGTATTGTTATAAACAAGTTTATTTCTAAAAAGAATAATTAAAATCATTTTATAAACCTCAACACTTATTGGCTGACGCTCTGTAGGTGTTATACTATTTAGGAACTTTTGGATTTTGAAAATTTTAAATTACTTTGAAAAATTTTGGAAAAAAGTACACAATCCATATACATACATACATACACACATACATACATACATACATATGTACACAGTAATAAGTGTCTAACTATTGTAGTATATTTCTTTTAAGTAGCCATTATCAACTCTTGTCACCCTGGACTTAATCAGTAATCTGTTGGCCTTGAAAGACTTAATAGTTGTTTATGGTTCTAAAAATCTGTACAGTGTATATTTTTATATAATGCATGTTTATAAAGTAAATAGTTAAACAGTGGTTTTTATAAGTGTTTGTTGTGGTCATATTCTACGAGAATATTTCTTCACCCTTTTCTGTCATATAAAAAAAACATCACTTGTACAAAGTCAGTTGAAAAATATCTGGATGCCGAACCAATATAACTTAGGAAAAAAAAGACCAATGAAAAACATGACACCTTATCTTTTCTATAACCATCATTGACCATCTTTCTTACCAGCATAAGAGAAAAGAGTGATTTTTTTTCTCCTCATGCTGGTAAAATAGTCAAGATGTTGTATTGATAGGTACATGAAAATGAAGGGTCCATGCTTTTAACTAGAAGATTTGCTTCAAATGACACCAGTGGATAATTACAAGAATGTGAAATTGTCATGCCAATTTGATATTGAAGCATTCTTTGTTCTTCAAATTAAAACATTTATTTTCTATTACCCGAGCAAGAATGCAAAATATTTTTCCAATTATACAAAATGATCAAATCTCTATCACTAATAAGTTTATTTTATTTTCTACTGATGAACAGCCTTTAATCACTATTATATAATCACAGGGATTGAACTAATTAATATTACAGCTTTTGTTTTGGTTCTCTTACCAATCACAACAATTAGATAATTAAAATTTAAATATAAGACAAAGGATTCAATACTATTTAAGTTAAACATAATTATCATTGCTTTTTTTTGTTTATTGCTATCTCCATTTAATCTGCATGCACCAAAATTCTATCAGCCAGTGAAACATTGTATCTGAACTTGATAAAATGAGCAGTAACTTTTTAGTTTAGTTTAAAATAATTTGACACTAACACCAATTTTTAGAAAATAAAAATATTTGTACTCTTCAAATTAACTTTCTCAAGAGCAAAACTACTATAAAATCAAGCTCTAATCTTTCAACAGCCATTTTCAAAACAAATTTAGCATTATAATTAAACATAGAAGAGGTTGGTAAAGTCATATTTCCTAATTATATTGTGTATTTGTTAGAAGTTTGGGTTCCCAAAGAAACTTGAAAATTCCTTTTCTATGCTAAGGAAAATCCATCTGTAGATTTTTAATGTTATCAAATTATTCAGAAAGATAATAAACAAAAACAGTTTTTATTACCTTGAAAGGTAATATATATATATATGTATATATATATATATATATAAATATAAAAGTGGACATGGAAGTCAGCACTTAGAGGCGACAGTCTGTTTCATGCTAGTGCAATCGTCAGGCGATATATATATATATATATATATATATATATAATGTGTGTGTTAATCTTGTTGCCTGTTATTTATGAACTACCAAACTGGATATAAGGATATTAAAAAACAAATTTAAAAGCCTGGAGTTGTTTTTATGATAAAAGCGACAAATGAAAGCAGAAAATTCTGTACAGTCTTATGTTATTTTGTTAATTTTAGTGTCAAAGAAAATTTTTATAAAAAAACATAAAATGTACTTTTTCCAAAATTATGTTAGATATCTCATATAAATGTTATCTTTTCCTCTTTTCATCGATTATCAATCTGCTGTCAAATCGTTCTTGAATGCATAACTAGTAAAAATAAAATCTATTCTACATTTGATTTACAGCTGAAAAGTTATTGAGCTTTATATAGAAAAGTTAGTTACCAGGTCAGTAAGGCACTCATTTCTTTTACTGTTGTAGACCATATGTTCAGTAAATATCAATTGAAAGGAAAGTAGATGAAGCAAAGAATTTACTCCTTTATCTTGCCACTCTTAAGAAAGGAATAAAAGATAGTGTTTGCAATAATATTGACCACTCTGTTTAAGTTAATTCACTAAATGGTTTCTTTGAAGGGTAAGAATACATCCTGTCTTGTCTATTGCTGGCAAAAAGACAGTAATGTTTGCTAATTTTTTGCAATACAAAATTACTGATACTTGATACTACATGACCCATATTAATGTTATGCCAAAAATTTACATATCTTGCTCATTCAACTGTAGTAGTTGCAATGTTTTTCCTTCAAAGAACATTACATATAATGCAGTTATAAATGAGCTTACTATGAAGAAGGCTTTGGTAATCATGATTGTAACATATTGCATACTACTTATCTTTTCTACTTTTTTGCTTGTTCAAAGAAATCTGTGATTTTGAGATGAAGTCCAAAAGTTGTTTAGACTATTGATCACTGTCTCTAAATAATAAAATATCAATGTATTATTAATTATATTCTAATAATTTGATTGTTTCAACTTCTTACTAGAATAAAGGAAAAAAAAGTAGCACTTCAATTTTTTGTAACTTAAGGAATTTAATATCAATATAGATGTTCTCGAATATTTTCAACAGTAACATTTCTAAATTCTTGAAAATAACTGCTATTAAATCAACTTATTTTTATTGAAAGTGGGAGTGATAATTATAAAAATATTTTCTTTTGCTATGACTTAGGAGAACAACCAAAATACAAAACATGTTGTTGATATTTTCTGGCTATCAAAATTCTGTATTATTTACTTATTTGACTTTCTGCTGCCAGAAATATTAAGAAAGGCCTCTTTGCAGTATGAAATTAGCCAATAAATATTCTAAAATTAAATTAATATGCTTTAATAAACTATTTATGAACACATTGTTTAAGAGAATTGTTTCACTTATTTAGCAGAAATATGTAGTGTTACTGAATTTTACAAACTTACAGGCCTTGCCTTAATAATGTATTTACAGGAGTGGATGTGTGGTATGAAGTATTCATTGATTTATACATTTATGATAAATATACAAATTGATACTTTGTTGTGAAATCAATCTTGTGTTCAAATATAAGATTAGTAGTAATGCTTGCTAAAGTTTTGCTTATATTAAAATTCTAAACAAAGCTTAGAAAGCTATTGTTAGTGTTTGATTTATTCTATAAATCTTTTGGCAATGTATTTTTTACTTAATATAAAAAAAAATTGTTTACCTATAATGCTTGTTTATAGACATATGACTTCATATTTTTGCTGAAAATTCTATCCATTTCTCATTGCTCTTGCTTTATGGATTAATGATGGTTGATCCTTTATTCTGTTTGGAGCATTTACAGAAAGATCTTCAAGTAAATTATATCCATATTGTGCAAGTTACTATAACATTTTGTTCTTTTTTATTGTTGCTCTTATTTAAATGATCCACTTTAATGAAATTTTAGTCAAAACATTCCAAACTACAGCACACAATATGCATGTTACATAATTGAAATTGTTGTAATAACATTCAAAGAATTATTTAATGAACCTGCCAAGCATTGCAAAAAGTTATAAAGTATTTTTTGGTAGCTCATTCTATCATGATCATTTTCTTAAAGAACATTTCTCCAAACCATGTTTATAACAAAACTAAGTGGGTGCAATTTAACATGCACATGTTCCTTTTTCCCACCTTATAAATGTAAAAGGTATATTTCAACTGTATTTAATTATTACTGAAAAGAAAAATATGAAGATATGTCAGTATAAATTGCTATTATATGATCTGTGAGTTTAAGAATTCATGGTTGTTATAACGAGCGTTTGGTTGGAAAGGAACAAACAAGGATGAAATTTTCAACAGTATGTGTTCGTCAAATGTGTATAATGTATATACATAGTTGCTTGAAATTTGGCAGAAATTGCCCATGTGTAATTCTTCAGTTGTTGTTGATCAGGAAAGTGATTAGATATAGGGGTGTTGTCAGTAGGGTGTAAGGGTGTTGACTGATTTCTTGGGTTGGTTAGCTGAGGTCACAGTTGGTCTCAGAAGATAGGTCTGGAGCAGATTAGCCATTGTCGGGGTTTGACCTTCATCATTGAAATTGACACCTGTGCCTGGTAAGCTGAGTTGATGGGTTGGTTCATCAAGTAGGATGGATTCTGGTTGAATGGGGTATCAGTGAGATGGAGTCATGGCAGTAACAATGAGGGAGGCCTGGAGTAGATCGTTATGGTTAATTGAATGGGATGTCTTTGTTGGATTTTGGTCAAATGTGTTATTAATGAGATGGGGTCATGGTGGTGATGGCAAAGGAGGTCTAGAGTAAATAGTCACTGTGTTGAGTGGTGGTGACAGTGAGTTGTGATCATAGCAGTGGCCACAACAATGTGCATATGTGCTGACAAGTGGCCTTTCAACCCACAACCGTTTTGGTCATTACAAGAGGTTTTCTTTTAAGCAAATCTCATGGTCCCTGGAGTCATCTTTTTCCAGTAGGAACATTTGTGATTGGTTATTGTATTTTATTGTGGGGATTTGTTTTGTGGACCAGATGTGATGCTCAGAACCCCTGTGCAGAAAACAACTTTTTTTTATTTTGTGTTTTGCTTTCTTAGCGTTCACATCCAACCTACATGTAAAGTGAATCAGGAGATCTAATTGCAGCAGAGTATAACACAATGAATTTTCTCAAAGTTATAGAAGCAAAGAAATATCTTTAGAGTTCTATGCTGTGTTACTTAATTACAAAAGTATATTTGTCTGTTCAGGTAATTTATTATATACTTTTTCATGCTAAATTATAAAAGAATGTTTCAAGCATCTTGCTTCTATATTTTAACATTTTTTATTTTGTGTTTACAGATAGACACTTGTATAATTTTGAACTGACAACATAGATTACATGTTTAAAATTGCACTATGGTCTTTACTAAGTGTAAGATTTGAATGTTAGGCCATTGGAATAGCAAAAGATACCTTCCAAAAGTTAAAGTATTAAGAAACAATAAAATTTTGTTAGAAACAAAGGAAAGGGATCAGTTGCTATGCAATATCAAACCTCTTATATGGTAATGAATGCTGGACAATTTCTTCACAGATGAAGAAAAGGCTCAAGGCAGTAGAGATGGGATTTTACTGAAGGATGAAGAAAATACCATGGATGGAGCATGTGAGCAACAAGGACATTTTAAGGATAATGAAATGAAAAATATTACACTTATACTTAGAATCAGATATAATTGAAATTTTGAGGACACATAATGAGGAAAGAGGGCTCGGAGAATTTGACACTCACAGGACATATTGAAGATAAACAGGAAACAGGGGGAAACTGTGAATAACCTACTTAACAAGCTTCTGTAAATGGATAGCAGAATAAGATGGTATAGTCAAAAAACAAACATTCCGAAGAGCTACAAAGGACAGGAAGTTGTGGAGTCAGAATCACACATGTCCTGATGAGACATGGCACATAAAACATCATTTGTTAATCAACAGTGTGATCTTATGTGATATTGACAAAAGAAATGGTGATATTTTCTCAAATGTCTTATCCTAACAAGTGTTGGAATTAAATTCAATAAGGCTGATAAAGTTTAACTTAAGAGTAAACTTTTATAAATTAATCTTTTACTATTCTTGTTTGGTTTCATTTTTATCCTGTTTTTTTTTTGTTTTGTTTTTTTGTTGTTGTTACTTTTTGCATCTAAGAAAAAAAAACATGTTTATTATTATTCTCCCTCTTTTTACTCCTTGTCAATATTCCAGGCTCCTTTGTCTACTTAATTTGTATTTTCAGTGCTTACACCTTGTTTTCTTAGTTTGCTTGAAATTAATCTGCAACCTTTATTCTCTGGTTTCTCTCACAAATATATTATTCAACTTGTACACCTTACAATAATTTGTCCCTTGTTTATCCATGCTTCATCAAAAATAATTATATTGAATTTCAAGAAAATTTCTTAGTCTTTTCATATTACTTAAAAGAATACATTCTGTGTGTTGGTAGCAGTGGCTTGAAATTTATTTGTTATGGACTTACTGTCAGTATTGTTTAAACTTGATGCAATCATAAAGAAAATATTCTGTGAGTCTAGATCAAACATTTTATATATTTTCAACTGTTTAAGACAAAGATGATGCCTATATTCCAATTTAGTTTGATGTACTTGAAAGTTGATACAGTCTTGGAACAACAAAAAGTGTTCTCTGAAGAACAAATCAAAACATGAGACTTCAAAATTCTGTTAAGGGGGGAAAAACACAATCACCAATGTCTTTTAGATTAAAAAATTATTTGGTTTTAATTTGTATCCAAGTAAATCTAGTATTTGTCTTTTTTTCTCTCCAAGAATGGAACTGATTAGAACTTATATTAATCAAAAATTGAAATAAAGATCCAGGATTTTTTGTTTTTGTTTCTTTTTTAAGAAAATCAGTTCTGTTTTTTTGACTGGTCTTGTAGACAGTACAAAATGAATTCAAATTAACCAAACTATATGAACTGTATTTTGTTATTCTTACTCACCTCTGAAAACAAGGGGAGATTGAATGTTTTTAAATGTATTTCACTAACATGAATAATATTATTTAAACTTGTTAAAAACAACAAAAAATAATTTTCTCAAATAAACCAGTATTATTATTTTAAATAATAATAATAGGTCATTTGAACATTTTGTCCAGTCCTCAAAGAATTCATTTTCTGTGTTCACAGCTTTATTCTTTGCAGTTATTTTCAGTATATTTTGAACTATAAATTGGTTCAAAATTAAAATATTGATATGTTATCTTCACCATTCAAAATTACCTTTTGATATTTGTATACAGTGAAGCATCACTTAATAATAGTAATCAGTTCAAGAGAAAGCAGTATTAATCAAAACTAAGAAATGGATATACTGAAGGCGCCTCATTGGTATCCAAGCCCAAAGACACTCTTAAATATAAAAATAATTGATATCTGAAAGGTATGAATTTATTTGAAAATTAAGTAAAGTTTTAACAATGGATAATATATCTAAATACATGTACATCTTTTGTGGGGTGCTATCATTTTTTGTCTTTTATTTATTTAAGATCCATGTTGATAATAAATAATATAAATGAAAAGATTTTGAAACTTTGAGAATACTTGAACTAATTCATTGCTAAACAGAATTTTCATTTTGTTGAAATTTATCAAATAAATATTTAAACCAAAGATGATGTAAATACTGGACAGTACTATGTCAAATGTTTTAATTTTATCTGAAGGAAAAACTAAAATTATAGTTTTTATGGTTTGATAAATATTTATATTGGCTTTAAATTTAACCATAAGCATTATTAATTATAAAAGAAATTTATTTTTGCAATTAGGTTATATTTAAATGTTTTATCCAGTTGGTGCATTGCACTTCAGTTGTGGAAATCATATTAGTTGAACGATGATAAACACAGCCAATACTTGGATAACAAGCCAAGAATATCAATGTGCAATAATTGTTTGTTGTTAATA
Source organism: Acanthosepion esculentum (assembly GCA_964036315.1). NCBI lineage: Eukaryota > Metazoa > Mollusca > Cephalopoda > Sepiida > Sepiidae > Acanthosepion > Acanthosepion esculentum. The sequence continues at coordinate 23,597,649 of OZ038483.1, read as the reverse complement.
ACCATACTTATGGGACTATTTTTGTCATGTAAGAGGTTTTTATTAGTCAAGATTTTTTATTAAGTCTTAGCTATTAAAACCTTCTAAAAGAATATGTCCAGTTATTTGTTGTGATAAATTCTTGAAATTTTTATTAGCTTCTGTAAAATATTACAACCTAGGCAGTTTTAATTATTTTCACCAACAACTTTTGGAAAATGGAAGAGAGGTTGTAATTTTGATCATCACTTATTTAAATTGGCAAGTGGTCACCTAACACAAAATTTCAACTTGTTAGCCACTAAAAGTTGATCAGGCCCATATTTTACTAGACTTATAATTTCCTTTTTCATATTTTCAACTTGGGTCTCTACAGTGATATTAAGGTAAGAACTTTTAATTTAATTTTCATGAAAGGCTACATTTTTCTAATTAGTGTTAACTGTCACACTGATATACCCAGGTGGTCTTAATGAACAGAATAATAGGTGAAGCCAAGAAAATGGTTGTTTAACACCAGTGTTCTTTTGCATCTTAAATTTTCATGTTCTTTATTGTTTTACTTGATACTTATACAATTTATCAAGGATTAATTGTTAAGTCTATATTTCCTTTATCATAGTATTAAAGTTTATGTACCTCAGTTTCCCACAATAATGGTTAGTGTATCATGTTAGTCTCATGGATCCAATAGGTTTGAATGGACATTAGACCCTATAATTTTCTATTTATCTATAAATCTTTGGGATTAGCTTAGACAATATAAATTTAGTTTTTGTAAAGATCAGTAAAGGTTTTCTTTGAAATATTTGTAATCTGTTATATATATCATAATCCAAGAACAAATTTCATAATTGTTTAATAACTGGATATTTCAATTTGTATTTATTATAAATTATTTTATTTTTGTTTTGCACTACTTCCTGATATTCTGTCTTATGCTCTGTTTAAGAAAATATCAGAACCTAATTCTAAATGTAAAGTTAAAACTGGATTATTTCCACAAAAATGTAACCTAATTGCAAAAATTAATTTAAAATTAAGCTTTCTTGAACTTTCAAAACAAATATGAAAAGTAGTATTTCATTAGAGCAGAACATAATAAAATTATCTCTATGGTCCCTTTGGAAAAGCATTTTTCTAATGAGTTATACCACATAAGGTTGCATTGGAGGTTGGAACTGTTCAAATAAAGCACTGAACTTGAAAGTAGTTTCTGAAGGCCTCAAATGATTTAACATGTCATACAAACAAATATTCTTTCTTTCTTTCTTTCTTTCTTTCATAATGTCCAAAGGACAGTTAATATTAGGTTTTAAAATGCTGACACCTCAGAACAGTAATTATAAGATATCTGAAAAATATACTCAAAATATTATTTTCATTAACCTGACAAAATGCAATCTTAAATTTTTCTTTATTGCAATGTTACCCAAATAGGTCATACAATCCTACTGGACGTTGTACTCATTCAACTTCTCTGACATATATATATACATACATACATACATTAAGCTCTTGGGCCAAGGCCATCTGTACCTTCACTTGTTATGCTTAAATCATTGGAATCTTATTTAAACTCAGTTTTTATTGTTTTTTATTTTATTTTTCCTACTTACTATTATAATCAGCTGTTTTTACTCATTGCATTACATTTTTTATCACTCCAAAATTTAAAAGATATAATAATGTATAACTGTATAAATATTAATAGAGTGAAATTGGTTATGGCATTCAATTTTATTTCTTTTTACTAGTCTGTCTAATGTTTCTTTTACTTGCACTCTATTTCTCTTATGTTCCTTGTTAAAACACTCAGATTAATGTTAGAAATTATATAAATTGTTATAGTTTATTTAAATGTATGCTGTTAAGATATATATATATATATATATCTATTTTTATGCAATTCCAAGTTAGCTTCAGAGTTGTGCACTTTGATAAGTAACTCTGTTTTACACACATTTTACCTTTTGACAAATAATTTGCAACCTAAATGAAAACAATTTTTGTGCATTAGACATTTGAATTTGTCCTAAAGCAAATATTTTCAATTAATTGAATTTTTAAAACCTTGTTTCAACTTACTTAGTATTTTTAAACAGTTAACAATTTGAATAGTATTAATATTACTAACAAAATAACATTTTTATATCTGACCTGAATATTTTCTTTGTAGTCATTGTAATAAACTTAATTTATTTTGCAACTTGATTTGAAAAATACAGTTTGTATTTGTTCATTTTCATGAATTCTTATTCTAAGGTGATATCTTGAGTATTTTAACAGGTTGAGTATTATGTCACTTTTAATGACATTTTTTTTCATTCTTTGTGTGTGTGTGTGTATAATATATAATATATATATATATATATATATATATATATATATATATATATATATATATATATATATATATATAATATATATTATATATATATAATAAAAATATATACATCTAAATTTACCTTCATCCCTGCCGTGCGCCAATGACTTAGGGGTAGAATCTTCAACTGATACCAAATCAATCAGGTTTCAATTCAATTAATTTTTGTATATTCTCCAATAATGCAGTCATTGTAACATGCCCATAAATGAAATATAACATTTGCATGGTTAACCTAACATATGTTCCTTCACCATGTGGTCAAGCAGTGGCTACTACATTTGGATACAAAACATCCATAAATCTTATACATTTATATAATTACATTCTTTTCTCTCATATGCATCCACATATCCCCACTATACTAAATGAACTTCAAATTTCTCAAATATAATACATTTAAATGTTGAAAGATTTATTGTTACATAGTGTATAGTTATTATCATTTGAAATAATATGTTGCTAAATATCATGGTTTTTAACTTTTGTAGAAATTTTTTACACAACTAAAATATTGTGATATTCAACATAGTTTCAATTTTATTTTTTTAAATGAATAAAAGTGTCTTTTAAACATTAAATATCTTGACTTGTGCTCTCGGATATAAATAGGATTAGCTATTATTAAAAGTACTGTGTGTATGCCATCCCATGCAACTGCGGAAAGAAATATAAAGGGGAGACAGGCCACCCCCTTAAGGTAAGGCTTCAAGAACACCAGAAAGCTGTAACACGAGAGGAAGTGGAAAAATCAGGCGTGGCTGACCACATATGAAGAGAAAAAGGAGATCACCACCCTCTGTGGGATCATATTGAAATCATAGACAAAGAACATTGGAAAATTTGTATACTTAAGGAATCACCACATATGCTAGGCCACAAAAATCTCCTGAGCCGACCAAGCATAGAAATGAATACAATATGGGAACCAGTAATAAGGAGTGCCAGAGAAAAGCGATAATAACAATGAAAATTGCAATATGAGCACTGGTAAAAAAAAAATGGTTGCTGAAGACATTAGGTTTATAATACCCAGAAATTCATACACAGATGAACAAGGCACATTGGATAAAGGCATTAGTTAGAGCCAGTGACAGGACCCAAAGAGCGTGAATTCAATACCTGGTTAAGGCAGTGGAGAACTTGGAGGGGGGAATTAACAGGAGATAACTGACATGGCAATGTCTAATGGATGTCTACCCCAGTGAGCAAAATAAAGGGTTCAGTTTGACATTCCAATCACCTGAAGAAGGCCGGAGCATACAACGGCCAAAAGGTTGTGATAAATATGGTAACAAATATGAGAACAATAGTCCGAATAATGTAAATAGAATACATTTGTTATTGTTGCATAACTATTTGTTTTAAAAGACATACAGCAGAAGTGGATTTCACTCTCAAACTATGTATCTGAATACAGTTACAATATATATTAGATATAAGGGTTACAGGAAAATCAAAAGTAAGTTTTTGACATTATGAGAAATGATTTTTAATCCTTTTTTTTTTCTTTTTTTTTTTTTTTTTTTTTAGATTTTACTTTTGGTTAAACACTTGTTACTTTTTTCTCTTTCCTTTCCTCAACTATCAACTATTTTTTTATGATTTGCTCTTCTTTTCTTTCATTTTTAGCTTTTTACTTATTTTTAACTGCTTATCCTTTAATGTCATGTTAGTATATGGGACTTTTTAAATCCTTTTTAATCTGTGAATAAACCCCAAGATCTGATAACTAATACTAAGATAAAGCTTGTCCATGTATCTACTGCTGTAGTGGTTATGATTTTTTTATAACCAAGATTGAATTACCAATAGGCTACTACAAAAAATAATAATAATAAAATAAATAGCAAAACACAAATCAGAGTATTAATTGGAATCTTTTATTCTCTTAAGTGCACTTGTTTAATCTGGAAAGTGTTTCTGATCTTAAAGAGAAGCAGAAAAAGAGGGAAAATTTGGCATTGGGTGAAGTGCAATTTCTGTTCAACATGACTGTCATGTAAAAGGGACCAATAAATGTACTATATACTTTATGATTTTATTGTAGGCACTTAAGTCAACGGTATGTAAAAATGCTATCTAAATGTAAGAAATGTAATTGCTTAATAAATATAAAATCAAATCTGCTCTTGTCCTACAAGTAATGCTTCTGTAATGATTTTATAAATATGACTTCAGTTAATTTGACAGTACAAGCCTTTCAGCTATCCTGCTCTTACTGATTGTACTGTTTTCTGGACTAAGTGAAGTAAGTATCACTCCAGTTTTGTTCAGACACTCAAATCTTTGTATATCTACAGTTGTTAATACAATTTTTCTGCTGATGCATTCTTCAGCCTTCATCAGCATCGATTGTGCCTGAAGAGAAACAGAGAATGAAACTCTTGAAACATTGTATATTTACTGTTGTTAACACTGTTAGAGATTTTAATGACTCTTCCAAACTTTATAGACAGTTAAGTTGATGTCCTTAATATGATTTTTAATTTTCAGTTTCTTAACAACTCTTACCAAAATAATTTCTTGCATTTTGTTTTGAAATAAATTTTGCCTTTAGTCAAACACTTCATTGGTTAAAGTTTTAATTTTTTATCAAGCTTTTCTAAAGCTTAACTGCATCATCATATTTTTTAATTACGAAAAAGGATATAAAAACAACAAACTGCAGCACAAGTCAGAAATGTATATCCTCATATTAATTCTCAATAATTTGTGAATGTAACAAAATTAGTAATTTATTCAGGGTTGAAGAGATTTAGATCTTCATGATTTAAATTGATTAAAGGTGTCTAAAAAAAAAAAAAAAAAAATTAAAAATTTTATGTTACAAATGACTAAGTCTATAATGTATTTCTTGTTTCTCTCTCTCTCTCTCTCTCTTACATACACACACACACACACACACACACACACACTATGCAAGCTTGTTTTTGTTAGGGAAAGGTGTGCTTATAAACACATTATTTTAATATGTTATTGCTCAGATTATACCTGAAAATTATAATTGTTTAAATTGCTAAGCACTCAGGATTTACAACAGCCTTAGAAATGTACTTATCTGTAACCTGGATTACAAATTGTAAAAAATGAGGTGAATATTTAGACAAATTTGTATTGATGCTTGTGCTTTTTTGGGAGCTCAGTTGTGTTTTTATTTTATTTATTTTCTTTCTTTTGTCATTTTGATAGTTGCAAAGATTTCAGATATGCATTAAAGATAACAGGCACATGTCTTGTATTAAGTACATTGAAAAGAGTGCTAATAACTGACCGACATTTGCTTCTAGCATTGTCTGTAATTAAATAAAACGCAGCAGCTGTAGCAGCAGGTAGTGGTCTTTCATAGCAGCAATAATAATAACAATAATAGTAATAAGATCTTAACTACTGAACATTATCTAATCTACAAACTTCCATACCTGTAAACATTTCAATAAAACCAAATCACTGTTTTTTTTCCCTTAAACCTCAAATTTCATTGTACCCACCTGTAATAGATGCCATTGCTATTTTTAGTCTATACTGTCAATGAGGAAGTATGCTTTTTCATAGATATCAGCTCTTAAATTACAAATATAGAATGAGCTCAAACACGAGACTGGTTATCTACACCCTGGATATTGAGGATTGAATGCATTAAATGGCCAAAACTTGCTCTTTTGGTATTTCTAATAAAAATAAATTATAAATTGATCTTTAGATTTTTTATTTAAATTAAAATATTCAATAAATGTTTCATTACAAGACATTTTTTTTCTATTCAAATGTATTATTCAGAAATATTGCTAATGCTATGAGTTTTTTTTTTATTTCTTTTACAATTTTGTCATGTATCAAGTCACTAAGTCATAAATTGTTTTTTTTTTTTTTACTGAGTGGAATATTTGGAACCTTCCAGCAGTTATGGAAAAATTAATACAAATTTTGTTTACTTCAATTATTGTTTTGATACATATTTACATTTATTTTTTTATTAATAAATTATTATGTTACTTTAAAAAATTTACTAAGAAAAAATAACAATTTTATTTTTTTTAAATTTTATACATACATACCAGTGGAGGAAATTCTGCAATTGTATCCAATTATCTTGGTATTTTTTCAAGAACTCATATTGATATTATGGTTTATCAAGACAACATTTTTTTTTCCTTGACACCACTATTAATATATATTTCTCGGCAATTTTTATTACTTTACAAAGCTATTTCAAGAATTTTAATTATATCCAAACATGAAACTAGATTTAAGTATTCTGTTTTTTATCGAGAATTGACAACAAAAGTATTAAACATTATTCTTGTAATTAAACAGTCTAATAAATAAACAAATAGTGTTTAACATTTTTGTTGTCAATTTTCCATTAAAAAAATAAAAAGTATAAATTCAAATGCACACAAACAATCTTAGGAACTTATATGGCAAGATCAAATGAAAGAAATAGCCAAAAATGCATTTTTTCAAATTTATGATTATAGTTACTTATAGTTAAGTGTTTATTTAAGATTTCTTTTTTCTCTTGTTCAGACATTTTTTATAAATTCATGAATAATTATTTTCATAGCTATTTCTTTATGGTAAATAATAAATATTGTATTGTAGTTCATTCACATTTTTATAAACTTGTAAATATAAAATTATTCTTGTAAATTAAAAAATCTAATAAAATAGTGTTTCACTTTTTGTTGTCAATACTTGAGAAAAGAAATTACATAAATCAGGTTTCATATGTTTGGGTTTTATTGAAGTTCTAAGCTTTTTAAACTATAAAATTGTCTAAGGGATTATGTAGTTAAGAGGAAAACCATCATTGATACGCTGCTTGTTTTTTTTTGGAGCGGGGGGGCATGTATGAATGTTGAACTTCACCAGATTTTTAACTATTAAAAAAATTATTTATTGATAACAAGCTTTAAAAATTTGTATAAAACATCCATCAACAAATCTCTTAATGAAAATATATATTTTTTTTTTTGGAAAGTTTGCACAATTTTGATAAGGGACATCAGTATAAATTTGATAAATACTTTGCTATTTCAACAGATTACTTATTGTTTACTTACTTTTTTTTTCTCATTATGAAAAGGAATTGGATATTGACAGTTTTAGCAACTAATTTGGTATGAATATAGTTGTCAAATAAGCAAATAAATCATCCAAATTAACAACAGCTTAGTACAGTATATGCATTAAGGATATGGTTTAAAGTTCTTTTTGGAGTTTCTTTTTACAAATACCTGTATTTATAAAATATTTGTACCTTTTAAAAACATCTATATTAATTATTTCCAGGTTTTTTCTAACACCCAATGAAAATTTCTAATAACAAAAATGTTTCATTTTTTTATTGTATATATTGGCCTTTTAACTTGCTTTAAAATTGAAAACTCTTTTTTTTTCTTTCTATGTTTTTCAGGTAAGTGATATAATGAATTAGGCACCCATAATGGATGCTTATCATACATTACACATTAGAATATATGGTAAGTTGATCTGTTCATTTGCCTGTAACTGGTTATGTTAAAGAACTGGGCAAAAATTGAATCCTCTTAAACTGCTACTGCTACTAAAGGAGTCTTAAGGAAACTATCAACTACAAGGAAACTTCTACGTACAATCAGAAAAAGACAGCTGAAATTTCTGGGACACTTCATGAGGAAAAAGGATGTGGAAAATTTAACACTCACAGAATATACTGAAGGCAAGAGAAACAGCAAGTAATTTATTTAACAAGTTTGTGTGAATAGATGGCTGAACAAGGACAAAGAAGGATGGTAGAGGGTGAAAAGTTGTGGTGAGTCATGATCACTCATGTCCATTTGTGACAAGGCACAGAAGCCTAAGAGAGTTCACTCTGAATAAAAATCCAGTGCTGATTTTTAACTTAATAAATTCTCATTAAAATTCTGTAATGGATTAAATATTGTAATTTATACACTTCATAATTTTTTCTCTTAGTAGAGAAAATGCTGTAAAGAGCATTTTAAAAGAATTTATTATTTCAATACTAACCATTCATTGTGAATATAGTCCTCTTCCAAGGATTAAATAAATTGGTTGTTTGAATAATTTTGCTATCTTTGTTTTATTAGTGTACTATGAGCAGAAGTGGTCAATCTTAAACTATCTATTGAAGTGCTTGATGTCGGTCTCTTTGCCCTAAAAGACAACAAAATGGCATTAATGACTTAACAATAAATACAGTTAGTGATATTTAACACAAACTCTTGCGAGAGTCATATGTGAGAAGAACATTTCATTCTTTTATTATTTAATTGGAAACGGGATTTATTTAATTTTAATTTTTAATTTAAAGAAGAACAAAATTGATTTCTAATGTTCATGTCAAATATTTAGTACATGGCACAAAAATTAGCAGCTTATTCAAATATGAAGCTAATCCATAATTTAAATGGGAAAAATGCAGTTATTTGTATTGCAGGAGAGAGATGATAATTCAGTTTTAATTTTGTGTCCTTTAACATTCATTTTGTAAAAATTATATATTGTCATTAATATGTAATCAACAAATGGCTTATTTTGGAATTTTATATAACAATTTTTGATAATTTAAGCACCTTTGTAAAAAGCCTAATCTTTAAGTCAGTTCAGTTGCTTCCTACTAAATAAGTAATTGAAAATATATTCTATAAAGTATTCATATCAGTTGAGTTATTTCTACAACTATTGTTAACTGGATATCATATTTTTGGTTTCAGTTGTAGTCCATCATTTTAGATGGTGTTTATGTCCATTACTTTTCAAAGAAACTAATTTTATCTATTATTAATTAAAAGTAGACACTACATAAGTAATCTGTTAATGTAAACTCCCATTTCCAATATTTTTAAATTAAAAAGATTTTAGATCAATTTATTCCTAAGTAATTTAAAAAAAAATACAAACATAATTCTAGTGAAAGTTGATTACTTGAAAACATTAATTCTAATGCCACTATATTTTGTCACTGCATTGTTACATTATCTACTCAAGTTTTTAATTGCATTCATAAGTTATTTTAAAATAACATTTATAGATTTTAATTAAAAACTAGTTTATATCCCATATAGCACTGCTTAAACATTTTACTTTTGCACCTTCAATAAGCACTACCCTTTAGATCCAATGTGTTTTTTGATAAAAATATTCCAACAGTATTGTTACAACCAACTGGAATTACAGAAATTTATAACTGCTATTATTGACAGATATTTTAATTAGGATAAAATAAAAGTTGAGCAAGTAAAACTTTCATTTTTCAAATATGTATAGTGGTATGTGGAAGTGAAAATTACATAATTAGTTAATTTAGTGTTAACTGCATTTGTTGATAAGATTGTTGCCTTTTCTTATCACAGCCCATTGACTTGTTTCTTTTTTGTTAATTTTTTGCATTAACAAACAATATTTCTAGTGACTTTGGAAATAACTTAAAAATTATCTGATTAAGTTTCAAATCTCAATATACAATTTTGTAATAAAGGATTTTTAGTAGTCAGGAATTAATGTACATATTACTGACACATTAGGAATATATGTATTATAATAATGAATTAGTATCTCTCTATATTTCATGAAATGAGGTATTGTAATTATTTACGCTACTTACATTGTTCAGACTGTTGTCTTCATCTTTGTTGCCATATTCACAATGTTTCAGCTGTTGTACACTCCGGCCTTCTTCAGGTGATTGGAATTTTCGACTGCACCCTTTATTATCTCCCTTTAACTCAACTCTCCAAGTTTTTGTTCACCTCAGCTGTAGCCAGGAATTGAATTTGGAATTCTTTGCTAGGACACAAAAATCTCCTAAGCTGGCCAAGCATAGAAATGAATACAGTATGGAAACCAGTAATATGGAGTGCTAGAGAAAAACAATAAAAACAAAATTGCAATATGAGTTCCGGTTAAAAAATGATAACTGAGACATTAGGTATATAAGTCCCAAAAATTCATACACTGATGTCCTCAAAGACAGTGGATAAAAGCTTTGGTTGGATCCGGTGAGTTGTGAGTTCAATAGCTGAGGTGAACAAAAACTTGGAAAGTTGAGTTAAAGGGAGATACGAGACATAGCATATGGAACTAGAACAATCTACCCAGGTGGACAAAATAAAGGGTTCAGTTTGAAATTCCAATCCACCTGAAAAAGAATAGATTGTACCATGACGAAAACATCATGAATATGGCAACAAAGATGAGGATAACAGTCCGAACAATGTAAATAGTGTTAATGAATTAGTAGTAACCTTTAATTTTTTTTAAATATAAAAATGTAATTTCAAAATAACTTTAAATTTACCAAATTATAATTATAAAAACTTTTTAATTTCTAATACTTATTTTTTTGCTGTAGAAAACAGTAATTGTATTAACTAAAAAAATCATTCTTAATTTTAAGCAGGTCTTTTGCAAAAGTTAGCTTTTACTATCTATTAACCTTCATGAAAACAGATCAACAATGGTCAGATGTACTTCCTCATGTCAATTCAGCAAAAGATTTTCCATAGCATTGAACTGTTTCGTTGTTTTTTCATACAGTCTTCATTCTCATTTTTGTTTTATTGTGCAAAAGAAAAAACTGAAGTTGATTTTATTTCCAAATTTGAAGTAAAAATTTATTTGGATTAAATTGAATTTTGATTAATTTGACTATACATTATGGTATTTGATATAATACTTACTAAACAATAATTAATATTTATGATACTAAACAATAATTTTCATTTTATATTTTAACTATACCCTACATTTAGTATAATTTAATGTATTTTGTTAATATTAAACAATAAAATGAAGGTCTAGAGATTTGAGGTTCCATTACATAATTATGTAACAAGAAAATTATTTTCAAATAGGTGCTGTCAATCTGTCTGTACTTGTAAAATTTGCTTCAGCTAATTGCTGTTATTACATTGGTTAAAGAGATGAACTGTAGTTTTAATCTAGAAAATATCTTGTATATCCTAAGTAGTTATCAAATGAATAAGATTGAAAAAGCATGATAATAAAAAATTGGTTGTTAAATCTAGTGGAATACGGTTAAATTTTTGTTACCCTATATTTTTCTTTTTAAACACTGTTTTTTTAATTATCTGAAGAAAATTTGTGTGTGTGCATGTGTTGTTTATTGAAGAGATATTGTTGAGCTTCATTTTAATTGCTCCCGATCGATAAAATAGCTATCTAGTCACCTGTGTTTTTGAAAAAGTACTTTGTTAAAAGAGTATGTATAATTGAGAACTTCATTCATCTACCTACATGATTCTATTTTTACATTTTATTTCTTAAAAAAAAAAGCTTGCAAGATTTGCCATAAATAATGATAAATGGGAAAGATGAGAGAAAGATGTTCAATTAAAAATATAAGGACATTTTTTAATAAAGGATCTTTTATTTTTTAGCTGTTGGTAGTAAACAATGTCTTTCAGTACAATGAACTTTCGTAAACAAGATTTTGTTTTGTGATAAATTCTACTGCAGATATTAATGTTTCAGAATTACTGAGTAACTTTATCTTGTCATGTTACAGTGTAATATATATGATAAAAATATAGTTTTATGGTATGCTATATTTATAGGTGAAAATGCTCAATATCGGGGATAAATATAAAAATGGACATTGAAGTCAACACCCAGTGGCGACAGTGGTTCATGCTTAAACACAATTATCATCACCTGACAATTGGGTTAAAGCATGAAACAAACTGTTGTTGTTGGGTTGGGTGTTGACTTCAACATCCACATATATATATTGTGGGTGAGGAGCATAAGTGATTGCCAAGATGAAAAATCCATTTGATTTACCCACTATTATTCTGGTATATAAGATACTACCTTAGCAACTAAAGATCCAAGAGAAGTATTTTCAGTTTCTCACTTGTAAATGACCTTATATGTATCCTATAAATATTTAATCATGCTTTTAAGGAATGATAGTGTTTATTTGTACTATTGGAGCAATTTTCAGAGATGTTCCTCCCCCTCTATTGGACACATTTAGAGGCCCAAACCTTGTTTTGTGTCTAGGAAGGGGTTCCCGGATCTCTCTCTTTCTCTCTCTCTCTGTGTGTGTGTGTAGTCTGTGGCATTGCCTGTTCATTCTTAGGGTTCCTGGTTGCTGTTTCCGACTGGTAGTTAGGAGCCCTAACTCTTGCATAGCGTCTTGAGCAGCCGCTCTGATCAACAGTTGCATAATATCAGGGTGTCTGTCGTGCATGGATAGGTGTCCCTGCAGCCATCTCCGGTGGGCAACCCTGAGGCCACATTATGATTCAGGCTGTATCAAACCCCCTTTCTGCCCGCGTCATGGGTGATAACCGTTGGCTTCCTGTAACTCAGGCCTTCGCTTTTCCCAACACCAATTACCCACCATGAAGTACAAAAACCAGAAATATAAATGATATAGATCATTCGTACTTGTGTCTCCGGCTATCTCTTCTCAATGCCGTAAGCTATCTTTTCTTCCTCTACCGCTCTCCATCCTCTCAGGACTGTTGGATACTCGATGTCATTTCTGACAACATAGATAGGGCCCTCTCTGTCCATCCGTATGCTCACATATTTGTGTTTGGCGATTTTAACGCCCATCACAACCAGTGGCTTAAGAACGCGACTACTGACCTCGCAGGCATTCATGCTCTCAACTTTTCAGTCTCTCAATCCCTCATTCAGATAATCGATTTCCCCACGCGCTTTGCCTACAACCGTGACTGTAAGGCCTCACTCCTCGACCTGTGTTTTACCTCCATCCCTGAGTCTTGTAGTGCCACGCAGCTCTGTCCTATCGGTAACTCTGATCATGCTGTAGTGTCTGTTAGCATCTCCTTCTGCCCCACCCCCTGCAAAGAGCCTCCTACCACCAGAACCACATTCTGCTACCAACGGGCTGACTGGGACTCGTTTCGTGACTTCCTCCGCGATGTCCCCTGGGATGCTGTATTTAAGCTACCCACTCATGATTGTGCTTCTGAGTTCTCTTCCTGGATTAAAGCCGGTATCGAAGCTTTCATCCCCACCAGGAAATTCAAGGTCAAACCACGCTCCTCCCCCTGGTTCACAGCTGCTTGCTCAGCCGCCATTGCCCATAGGAGCCACTTCTTCCACCATTTTCGTAGTGATATGTCCGACTCCAATAGACGTCTATTTACCTCTGCCCGCAACGAGTGTAAGCGTATCCTCGACGATGCCAAGTCACTATTTGCTGCTCGGATGAAGGAACGTATTGCATCCCGCAAATTTGGCTCCAAAGATTATTGGCGCCTCTGCAAGAGCATTCTGAACAATAACAAACCCTCCATTCCTCCCCTGTTCAATCAGTTTGAGGTCCTGACCACCTCTGCCGACAAGGCTGAATGCTTCGCTCGGAAGTTTTCTTCCAATTCTACGCTAGATTCTTCCGGGGTACCCTTCCCCGATTTCCCTCCCAGAACTGAGGCCCTCCTGGACGGATTGCACATAACCCTGTCGTCGGTATTGGGCATTATTTCTAACTTAGATCACCACAAGGCTACTGGTGGTGACGGAATACCAGCCATTGTCCTGAAGAAATGCGCACCTGAACTGGCGCCTGCCCTCTCTAAATTGTACAACCGCTGCTTCAAGGAGTCCTGTTTTCCTGACTGCTGGAAGTCCTCAACCATTGTTCCTGTCTTTAAGAACTCTGGTGACCCCTCCGACCCTTCCAATTACCGTCCTATCAGTCTCCTACCCCTCTTCAGCAAAGTCTTCGAGGCCATTATCAACGCCGAAGTGATTAATCACCTGATATCCCACGATCTGCTCTCAGACAAGCAGTATGGTTTCCGCTTTGCCCGATCTACTGCCGATGTGACATCACTGAATTTGTCTCCCAAGCTATCCATAATAATGGTGAAGCTCATGCCGTGGCCCTTGACATCTCCAAAGCATTCGATAGAGTTTGGCATGCTGGCCTTCTTTGCAAGCTCCAGGGTTATGGTATCACAGGTCGATTGTTTGACCTAATACAATCATTCCTGTCAAACCGGGATTTGAAGGTTGTTCTCAGTGGATTCATCTCCAGCTCCTATCCCACTAACGCAGGTGTTCCTCAAGGCTCCATCCTAGGCCCTACTCTGTTCCTCATATTTATAAACGACTTTCCTGACACCATAGACTCCCAAGTCGGCATCTACGCTGACAACACCACTATTTACTCCTGCCTCAAACACAAATCTAGTGAGGCAGACAAAGCTAACCTGGCAGCTCAAATTGAAAAGGACCTCCAATCGGTTGTGAACTGGGGTGAGAAATGGATGGTTAACTTTAACGCCTCTAAAACAAAACTGCTCTCTATTAACCACAAGGATCCATCCCTGCATCCCATTAGAATGTCTGAAGACCAACTTCTCGAGAGCTCCTCCCTGCGGCTGCTCGGTCTCACGCTGTCTGCTGATCTGAGATGGAACAAATACATCGAGTCAGTTGCATCAGCCACTGCAAGGAAAGTTGGTTCTCTGTGCCGAGCCAGGAAATTTTTCTCCCCGGAATCGATCCTCCAAGTCTATAAATCGACCATTCGCCCTTGCATGGAGTATTGCTGCCATATATGGTCTGGAGCTCCTGCTGTTTGCCTCAGGGTTCTTGATAAGATCCAGAGACGGATATGCAACGTGATTGGCCCTGATCTGTCATCTTGTCTGCAGTCGCTCTCTCACAGACGCAATGTTGCCTTGCTCTGCTTTTTTTACAAGTACTTCCACGGTAATTGCTCCGAGGAGCTGCGTTCGCATGTCCCCAGGCCTCGTGAATTTAAACACCCCACGAGGCTGGCATCCCGCTCCCACCCCTACACTGTGGAAACTGTTAGATGTAGACGTCTCTTCTACTCCAATAGCTTCATGTCTCGCACATCTCGCCTATGGAACTCCCTTCCCTATTACTGTTTCCCTGACAAATACAATCTCCAACGGTTTAAGTGTAGCATCAATCGACATCTCCAGTTGCCTTGATCTATCCACTTCCCTTCTCCACATCCTTTCATTTTTCATTCCTATCTGCTCTCGCTCCAAATCTTCTGTAACCCCCTTGCCTTGAACGACCCACTGTCTTTCTCTATCACCTCATCCCCTCCTTTACCACTCCTATCTGCTCTTCCTCCAACCCTTCTTTAACCCCTTGCGTGATAGTGGCCTCCAGCCTTGCTTGGGGTGATACGCTTAAAAAAAAAAAATAAAAAAAAAAAAGTATGTGAGATACCTGACAAGACATAGAAGCAAGGAATACTTGGCAACTTGATAAATGAATACATTTGATCAGTCTATTCAAATTCTCTGAATCTTTGGATGGCATCTCATAAGCTCTTCAAAATAAAGTATTCTTTCTCTAATTTTGATTTTGAGTCTTCGAACTTTTTTTAATATTTTAATATGAATTAAATATCATGAGTCTTTTCATTATTTAATTTAAAGATATACAACATTAACTCCTAATTTATTCTCCTCTTGCATATGTAAATTTTCTTCTAAAAATTGTAATTTTAAGTTGACATTTTTTAATTAAATTAATCACTTTTTCTAATGCTTAGATGTTTCTTTTAATGCATTACTACCTTATGAGTTATAAACAAACTTACATAACCCTTGAACAATATGCAGTAAATTCAGATTTATAGTGAATAAATACTAGAAAATTTACTATTGACTAAGGCATTATTATCCATTTGCAACATATTGCTCTTTTCATATAACAGCATTTAAGAATAATCACTTTACCTCATAAGGCCACATTATATTGAAACACCAGTTCCCGTACAAATACTGAAGTTAAGCAACATTGAGACTGGTCAGTACCTATATGGGTGACTGCTCGGGAATACTGGGTGCTGTAAGCTTGGATGTGCTGGTGGTGTAATGGATAATGGCTTGGAATCATTGATTGGAGAACTGAATTCCAATTACAGTTGGGTTTTGTTACATTCACTTACACATAAATACTCTTGGGAAAGGTATGAATCCACACATCTTCTCCCACCAGCTATGGATTAATTAGCAAGACTTGTATCACTAAATCATTAATATCTCCAATAAATAAATAAAATAAAAACTGCACACAAAATATTTAGATTTTGGCATTAAATAACCCATAGAGGTTGGTATGCTGTTAAAGAAAAAATAACCAAAACAAGCCTTATGTCTTGTCATTTGAACCTGTTTTCCATGGTAAAAAAAAAGTATTTTCCTTTAAATTGAATATACTAGTAATTGTCAAGAGCGATGTATGTTGTACTGCTGCTGATGGTAGTTCTCAGCATTATAGTTTTTCAGTAGTTTGAAACCACAAAAAAAAAACTTGGGGGGCGGGGGTATATTTATTATTACTAATAATGCAACAGAGAATATGTTATCCTTTGAACCAAAGACATAACAGAGGCAGTTTAAAGCTTATTGTTCAACAATTATTCATTTTTAGAAATTACTTGTAACACTTTTGACATTATTTTCAAGAATGTCATTGCTTCAGTGCTAAAACACTTAAAACAGAAAAGATTAATTATTAATAGAAAAACATTCAAAAATATTAAGTTGAAAAATTATAACACCATTTTTTCATTACTACTGTTATATTTGGAGTCAGCCACTCTGTATTTTGTTCAAGTTTGTTTGGAATTTGTTACATATCAATGTTTTCCTGTTAATCATTCCTTCAATTTACTGGTTTGTTTAAGCTTAAAAGCAAGTACTAAACAGTGTCAAATGTACATTTGTATATTTAAAAAATCTTTAATGTTTTTGATTCAGAAATTTAGATTGCAATAGTACCAAATCATTTTTTGGACTAATTCATAGGCACCGGGTACAGTATAGGCCTTTTGGCAAAGTTAAAATTTGGTGTGTCATTTCTGATTTAAGAATGTCTTTGATTTGGAAAATAATTGTGCTTTCCTTTATCTCCAATGTAATCATTCTTTCATATTTTTTAAGTGCCTTTTTGTAAACTTACCCCAAGAAATGTTTCTGTCATTTTAAATTCTTTGAGTCTACTAAAATTTAATGTTTTTACAGACTATGTATTCCAACAAAATTTAGTAGATTTTTATTTTGTTTAGTTTAATATAGAATTGGTTGCCAATCCTACAAAGGGTGTTGATATTTAAAGCTTGTTCTAGTTAAATATTTTGATTGTATATGTTCAAGAAAACTTAAGTGTATACATTTCAATTGTTACAAATGGAATAATTCAAATTTTAACCATGCTATATAAAATATGAACTGAGTATCTAATCATAAAATATTTATTTTTAACTGAAAATTCATTTTTTCCTAGCTTACTGCTATATCATGTTGAAACACTGGTTCTTGTATGAGCAACAAAGTTAAGCAATGTTGAGCCCGGCTGACTACTTGGGAATACAAAGTGTTATAAGTTTGGATGTTTGAGTGGTGTAATGGATAATGATCTGGAATGAGAAATTGGAGAGCTGAGTTCAAATTCCACTTGAGTTCATTACATTCATTATAAACAAATAACCTTCTCCCTCAGCCATGGGTTAAATAGTAGAAAATCATTATTTTCAAAAGATTAATATAATAGAATTATTCTTACAATCCAAAAATATATTAAATTTAAAAATAATTTAAATAACCTACAAAAGGTTGATAAATCATAAAAAAACAAACCACTTAATAATATTTTCCTTGTTCAAAACTGATTTGAATGCTTATTTGAAATATCATGATAAGCATTCTAGTTATAAAGTGAATTTGTCCCCTACTAGGTTCTCCAATAATGACATCACATGTTCTGCCTTATCTATTATTACTGTATAACCAGATTCTTTGGCTGAAATCATTTAGAAGAGCAATGACCCATTTTCAACTAAAATCATTTCAAACATTTACTTTTTTTCTTTTTGTCAATGTCCTGAAGACTTTAGATTCATAGAAATTATTCAATAAGTGTCAACATTAGGATAAGGAAATTAAATACTTACCTAAATTGGAAGCAAGCAATCTTTCTTCATAATGAGTAAAGTAATGGATGGTGGGGGATATAGCAAAGGGATTGTTTCTGCAACTAAAATTAAGTACTTCATTTTTTTTGGTTTTTCCTTTTTGCAATGTAGAAAAAATATTTATTTAGTTTAATAATTTTTAAAGTTTTAATTTTGTGCATAATTATAAAAAAAAAATTTAGGTTTCATAAATAAAATCTGTGCTGAACCAAGTTATAAAAGGCATCTGCATGAGTGTTTCTTGTCTGTACTACAATTTGACATTATTCTTATCTTGATATTTTCTTTTTTTAAACTATGACTCGTTTCTTTTACACTTTTTTATACTTGAAACACAAATGTATGTTTTATGTAACAATCATATATATACAATTTTTAAATATCTGTTATTGGCTTAATATTATGCAAGAAGTCTATAAATACACAAGGTAGTTGGTATAATAATTGAAAATCAATGTTTCTTCTGAAATATATCTGAGTAAAGATCCACTGGGGTGGGGAGACAGGTCAGGATGTAAAGAGCCCGAAAAGAGATTGGGCTGGCATGAATTAAGCTGCTTGATACTGTGATTACAGTTTTATACTGTCCCTCAAGTTTGGTGGTTGGAAATTGCTACCATCTCTTCTCCATTCATTTCTACTGAGTCTCTTGTTAGGCAACAGTTAAACTCACTTGACTTTATTCTATGCTATATTTACAGGTTATTATTGTGGCTGATTATAATCCCAATCATATAGAGCAACAGCAAAAGTTGTTGTCCTCAAAACGAGTAAGCAACTTGTACACTCATCAGAAGTGTCTGTCAGCTGTTGAAATCTTATGTATTTTGTCTATCTCTTTTGGTGATTCTCATGTCTTTCATTATAGAAAGATAAATGTATATATCTTGTAAAATAATGTGTTTCTTTACCTATTATTCTGTGTACAATTACACTGCTTATATTACTATAGGATGTATGTATGAAAGGCTTAAGTCATGGCTCCTATGGTAAAAATGCTTACTTGTTTTCAACTATCTTGGAAATATTCCTATATGAATATAAAGAACAACTATTCTACGATTGATAATTTAATCATTTATAGATTATTTACTATTTGAGCCAAGCCTACATCTAAAAGATAATTTAAAAATATGATTGTAAGATATTCAATGTTTAATCAAGAAACTAGAATGTGAATAAGCATTAAAATATTGTTGACTTTTCTTTCATAGAACATTGATTATATAAAGATATTTTCTTTTTTTCTTTTATACATTTATATCCTATCATATATACATCCACACACACAAAATGCAATATGTTTTTGTGTGTGTAATATATATTGTGGTGTATCAAAAATAGTTTTTGCTAAGTTTGGGGGTGGGTTCCTCATGCCAAAACAAGAACAAAAGAGCACACTTCCAACATTCATAACATTTAATTTAAAGAAGGATCAATACATAGAGGAGCAATATTCACTAACCAGTTATTTACACTTGCCTAATGGGATGCATCGTTATGTGTTGAAACACAACTGCAATTGTGTAGCAATCCTTACATGTTTTTGTTGTAATATCCTAAAATAAATAATACACATATATATATATATATATCATTCATAAAGTTGAAGCATCTGTTTATCAAACTCCTCTTTGTGTTTTGGGAATAGACCACCATAATCATATATATATACTGAAACTAAATTACCCAGGGTACTTGGATAAGGATATTTCATTTTGATCAAAGGGCGTTCTTGGGGGGCACAATCCCCTTCCCCTGAAAAAGTTTCCCTTTGATTTAAATTAAATTTAATTTGAACAAGGGAATAACTCCTATCCAAAATATAGGAGAAAGCCAGAAGATGGAGGTCACATTGACAAGATCAAAATGAGGTAATATGGATGTCAAGTTGAGCAAGAAGTCACTCATCAGAGGGTAGTGCCTTGCAATACATATTTGTTGTGACAATTCAACTGTCATATCAATGTTGAAATCTGCTCATCAATTCATTCAATCAAGTAAAAAAAAACAAAAAGAGAAAATATACAGTGTAACAAATAAATAACAACAAGTAAAATAAATTGATCTAAATACATCCAAATATATAAATAAACTAATAACCGATACCGATAACCGTTTAAAAAAAAACAAATAAAGATAATCAATCTAAATAAATAAATTAAAAACTGTTCCCGCCAAAATAATAGTTAGAACAAACTACAACAATCAACCCCAAAATTGAACAAATAGCTTTAATTATCTTCCCAAACAAAAACAAAACTATTAAATAAGCTATATAAACAAATTTTTATTACGTTAATAAAAACACCGATCAAAATAAAAATAATAAATAAATAAATATATAAGATAAAAAATAAAAATAAAAAAAAAAAACAAGCAAAATAATTTGACCCAAATAAATAAATAAACAACTTCCGGTAAAATAACCGCCAAAATAGACTACCCACAATGCACCACTGACCCGTATATATAAATAGCCAAGAAAAATAACAGCACTCGTGGCCTGACAATTGCATCTAGCATGAAACAGACTGTCGCCTCTAAGTGTTGACTTCTATGTACACTTTTATATTTACACATGCTCTATCTCTGATATTGAGTACTTTATCCCATAAATATAGCACACTTTAAGACTATATTTCTTCATATATATATGCATTTTTTATGAAAGCAGCCTTTGTAATTACAAAATAATGAACTATTATTATCAGTAGTAGTAGTCTATCCCTCTATATTGAGAACTGTAAATGCAAAAACTTCAAAAAAATCTCCTTTTGTGTGTCTGTGTGTGTAATGTATTGTCTCTCACTCACTCACTCGCACACACACACACGGGTGTTGAATAGTTAGTTTTTTTTGCGGGGGCAACTATGAGGAGACTTACAAATACTTCTGATTGGCCACTTGGACATATTTTGGAAAGTGGATCAAAGAATATTTCAGTGCCCTCTCCCTCTTGTATGTGTGTATGTG
Organism: Acanthosepion esculentum; assembly: GCA_964036315.1. Classification (NCBI taxonomy): domain Eukaryota; kingdom Metazoa; phylum Mollusca; class Cephalopoda; order Sepiida; family Sepiidae; genus Acanthosepion; species Acanthosepion esculentum. Next base: position 23,576,332 of record OZ038483.1, on the reverse strand, counting down.
TTTAATATGAAGTAGGGTCACACCACCTCAGAATTGAAAATTAGGTTTCACTTATCCACAGTTATCCTAATCAGTAAAACTTATTTTCAAGACTTTTATTAAACTAAATTTATTTTGCGAAATATATTTCAATGAAGTAAAATATATGCCAAAACTTTTTCCATCCATCCATGATCAGTCATTCTTGATTTCAATGTCTCTCCTTAGGTAACAGCCTTTCAATGTTCACCCTTGTATTCCTTGCCACAACTGCATAAGATTGAATACACACAGTTTTTGGTCATGTTCTCTTCCCAAAGTGGAGCTTGATCCAGAGAGATATCCCTGGAGGGTTGAACTGTTTTTAATACTGTTGTGATCATGCACTAGATAATCTCTTTCTTGTCACTGCATGAATATTGAGAATTGAAGTTAAAGTATTGTCCAAGTATTGTTGGTATATGGTCTTGAGTTAAACCTATATTATGTGCTTGTTATTAATACATTCAGGAAGACCTTTTATAATGTGAACAAGGTGCATAAAATAGCATCACAAAAGAAACCAGGGTTAAGCTAAATCAGAGTTCAAGAAAATCAGAAGTTTTACACAGCATTTAAATTCACCAAACTCTTAGCACTTTGCCTTATATATATATATATATATATATATATATATATATATATATATATATAGTATGGCCCAATTATAATTTAATTGTTGCAGTATCACATTATACCTGTGTTAAATCAGGATTTTACTGTATTGAACATTTTGTTTAAATGTTAATAAGACTGTTATTAAATCTTATATAAATGAACACTTTTTTATTGTTTATCTGAAGTGCTAAATTTCTCTAGAGATATGTATCTGGTTGGAATATTAATATTAACAGTGCTTTGAATTTTTTTCACAAATTTGAACTGTAGCCTGCCTAAACAGTCATCTTCTATCTGTTAAATATATAAAAAAATTTGTATTAGAAAATAGATCACAGAAGGGGTTGAACTGTTGTTTTTAAACAAGTTATAATGAAGCTAAATGACATGACCAACATTGATTAATTTGTTTGAAACCTTGAACTAGTTGGAGATAGAGGGGAAGCAATTTTCATTTGAAATTTCAACTGTATCCTTACTTGTGACATGTTAAAAAGTTGTTGCACATTATATCTTTGTGCTTGAGTAGCTTCAAAATAAGTTTCTGTGTGTGTTATGCAAACACACCTTGTTAAAATAAGTTCTTTACAGTACGAGAGAACCAAACATCATTTTTTTACATGTTAGTTTTTGGGTTTTTTTTAATTAAAAATTCATTAAGTATTAATAACTTGGCTTTACTTTCATTTTCTCTTCTTTTCCACTTCTCTGAGATATCCTTATACTATTCCTCTGTTGCTATCCTTAAATAAGTTTCTTAGAGGAGATGTGGCAAGAGACATTATTGTTGCTTCAATAAAAATTATTTCTAACTTATTTGCCTAAGTAATAGATTTCTTGAATTACATTAGTTGATAAATTACAAATCATTTTAATGCTTTTTGTTACTGATAATTATTGGTTACTAAAAAGAATAATGTGCTAAATAACCTGTTTTTCTTTCATGTATAGAAAGATACATGAAAGAAAAACTAAGAAAGTTGCTGCAGAATTCCATCAGCTTGAAAACAATTATAAACAATAGCCATATTCAAGTCTTTTCTGAGCATTGTCTTCTTCTTTCTATGTATGTGTTCATTTATATATATAATTTTAACAATTGATATATTCATATAGGGTTTAAATTCCTTCAATTGCAGAATTCACTCAGATAAAAATTTTAAAATTATAAAGTAAAAAGTTAGCAACATTAGTGTCTGAGGAATTAACTTCTCAGATACTTATAAAGATAAGCAAGATCAACAACATAACTGGGCTTGTTTGATGTTCTAGTAGATATGTTTTATTCAAACTATTTCAGAATCACATTTATACTGATAACTGAAGAGCATACTTTTTACAATATGAGACAGTGTTGATCCATCTAGCTCTGCACGATCTCAGAAATTATTTGCAACATCAATTAACAAGTATGACTACCAGATTTTAACAATTAAGCAAATATTCTGAGCTTTGACTTTAGATAGAGAAAATTGTCTTTTATAAACATAGAACATTCCAGATGTAAAGATTTAGCTTGCTTTAAAGTTGTTCAAAAAGCAATGTTTTTAATATTAACTTTTACTAAACCATGTTAACAATGTGTTAGCATATGCTAGTGAAATGCTAATGATGTGCACTCTATTTTATTTTTGAAATTCTGAAACCTGTATTTAAATTCTATACATCAACATATATGTGTGTGTGTGTGTGTGTATGTTTTCTCCTGTGAGCTGATAAGTTACTACAATTTGATCTCCGGCATAAATCTTTGTAAAAAACTTTTATACTGCAAGATTCTTGTAGTAAAACTAAAATGTTCCTCTTTATTTATTCTATATATTTTTAATTCCATACAAGCTCTAAGCCCCATTATTTTCTTTATTATCTGAGCTTAGAAAAATCTGTTGGGCTACTTTTCATGACAGTTAAAGGACAGAATGTGTGTTGCAAGTCCTTATGTGGACTAATTGCAAAGGTCATTTTTATATTGGATAATGCCAAAATGACTTGTTAATATAAAATCTATTATAAGCACACATACACATTAATGTGAAGATGATTATGATAAAATTGATTTGTAGCTTTTCTGCAGAAATCTTTCATATGCATATACACAAATATCTATAACTGAGAGTTGGCAGATATCCAGGTTTCTGATCAGACAGTAATTTAGGCTAGTCTATTGTAATAAGAAACTTTAGAAGATCTGTTTCCCATTGAATATCATAGTGTGCATTGTGTCTATGACAAGAAACAGGTTTGTTTCTAATAATGTACTGCTTTGTAGCATCAAGATGCTGGCTGCACAGATTTGGGTTGATCTGAAATTCACAAAATATCAGATTGTATTTTGTGGAATTTTTATAAATTGATTTTGCATCTTGATTTCTGTGCAGATTCTGTGCATGGAAATGTACAAATGTCAATATATTTATAAGTACTTATTTTTTTCCGTTATACTTCATTTCTTAATAAAGGTTTTCTTATATTTGTGTGTGCATATACATCAGACCCCAAGTACATAATAGGCATTCTAGGATCACAAATTGTTGCTGAAAAGTTAAATTCATTAAAGCAGTGCGGTAACAATTCATTTTTACTTATATATACTTTGACTTTAATACATGGGATAGTTATATTGGAATTGCACTAAACAATTTTGAAAATCATAAATGTAATGCAAATAGTGCATACAGTATGTAATGTACTAAATTGATTTAAATACATAATTAATCCATTTCATTAACTTTGAAACTTTATTAGAATTATCCTGATATGCAGTAATGACTTAAATTTTAAAAAACTACAAATTTCCTGTCTTTATATTGTCATTATATTATTGTATACATTATAATATAAACAATAGTGTGTGTGTGTGTCTGTGTGTTGGTAGTTCGATATTGAAGATGAGTTTGAAGATAAGGTCAGTGTTGTCTTTACTTACCATACATGCTTGGTAGCTGGTAAGCCCAATATAAAACTTGCAAAAACTTCCACTGTGACTTCAGGGCAATATCTGGTTTGTAGGGGGCTCTGCTTTGGCATTGTTTTTCACCTAGTTCTCGTTTCCTTTAATCTGATGCAACTTGCTTCAAAATAGCCAGTGGATGGTGATGCACCAAGCCTGGCTGTCAGAAGCTTCTGTGGTCCACAAGTGTGGAGGGGGTGAGAGGGTTTGATGCTAGTCAGTGAAGGTCTTCTTTAAGATGTCTTTATAATGCTTCCTTGAAGCAGCTCTGTTACAGTTACCATGTGACAGCTTTCCATATAGTATCATTTTTTTAAGGCAATGAGCTTCCATTCAATAAACCTGTCCTACTCAGTATAAGCAGATCTTCATCTTGATGCTTGTAACCTTGGCTTTTTTGAAGAAATCTACATTGATGACAAAATTACATCATTGGATCTTTAGGATAAAACATAAGCAAAAATAGTGGAATCTTTCTCGGAAATGGATACAACAGTGATATGTAACCAAAGACACAGATCTATACAGAAGAATTGTCAACACAACTGTTCTGTTGACCTTGAGCTTGGTCTCTGTTTTAAGGTTGCTGATTCTCCACACACTCCTGCGTAGTCTTCCAAAAGTGCTGCTAGCCTTTGCCAGTCTTTTGTTAATCTCTTTGTCAATTCTGGCATCAGTGGAAATGACACTTATGAGCTAGCAGAATTGTTAGATCATATTTAGCTTAGTGTGCTTAATGGATACACTTGATAGCACAGACTGGTCTTTTTTCAGATTGACTTCTAGATAAGAGATCAATGGCCTCTGAAAAGCATGAGACTTTGTGTTGCATCGTTATTTCTGTGTCCACAACAAGGGAAATGTTATCAGCAAAACAGTTGCTTTCAAACTGTTTTTCTGTGGTTTTTGTATGAATCTATAGTTGCCTTGAACAGGTTTCCATCAGTGCAAAATCTTATGTAAACACCCTCACTTTCATCCGATATCAAGGAACCATGAAAGGTAGCCTAGCATTTTCAGCATTATCCATAATCCAAAACTGCTCACTGTATCAAATACCTTGGTTAGGTTGACAAAGGTGATATATATAGCTCTGTTTTGCTCACAGTATTTCTTGTGTAGCTGTCTCAATACAAAAACCATGTCTGTGGTGCTAAGCTTCACTGACTCTCTGGGTGGTAGTCTGCAGTGATGTTGAGAATCTATTTGAGCAGGAAATAGGCAAGAATCTTCCCTGTGATGGATAGCAGAGTAATGTCACAAAAGTTTGAGCAGTCTACCTTTTCACCTTGTTCTTGTATAAGGTAATTATAATTGCATTACAAAGGTCAAAGAATAGTGTACATGCTCTCAGCAGCTGAAGTAGTAAAGTTTAATATAAAAGGAAGAGCACACCTCTGGGGGAAGTTATCAATTCTTGCAGCATTGTCTGATTTCAGCAACTTAATAGCTGTTATAGCCTCCTTAAGAGTTGGAGGCTTGTCTAGCTTTTGCCTCACAAGTTGCAGTGGAATGGAATTGATTGTTCTGTCTTTGACTCTAGTGGGCATTAAAAAGCCTTGGATATGTTCGAACAAATTGTCCAAGATAGCAACCTTGCCTGTCAGCAAGCTTTTGTTGTAAGTTTTGAAGAAGACTCATTGTCTGGTAGGAGGGTCCATACACTGCTCTGAATACTTGATAGAATAGGCTGTAATTCCCAGTATTGGCATACCTCTAGAATTTTTCTACAAGATCTATCCACCATTTGTTTTGGAACTCTCATAGTTTTTGTTGTAATTTACTGTATGCAAGATGATGGTTGCTTTCCTCGACAGACATAAAGGTAGATGAAGATGATACAGTCACTGTAGCTTGATGGTTAATGATTTAGTTTGGGAGTGACAGAATCTTTAATCATGAAGCCAACTCTTGCAAAGCATCTCGCTTTCTTAGGTTTACCAGACCAGAAAGGGGTATACATTGCACTATACTCTCTTAGGCTGCCTGAGTGTAGCAATGTTGTGTGTGTGTGTGTGTGTGTGTGTGTGTGTGTGTGTGTGTGTGTGTGTGTGTATATGTATAATATATATATATATTAAAGACATTTTTGATATGTTTAACGTTCTTTTTAAAGATACAAGTATTTAAGCAAATCTATAAAAAGAACGTTAAACATATCAAAAATGTCTTTAAAAAATTGTCAGACTATGTCCAATTCATATTCATATATATATATATATATATATATATATATATATATATATATATATATATATATATATATATAGCTTTCAATAAATAATGCAAAATAATTGTATGATTGCAAAATAATTACAAAATAAAATTCTGTTTATAAGATAATTTAAATTTATTTTCATGGTGACATTTAAATATATTTTGTTTCAATAGCTGGCTTGTATTTTTCTATTTAACTAGCAGGCTTGCCTGCTCGCTATTGCTTCACAAAGTAAGATATATTCACTACTTGAAATCTTTGAAACACAAATTTTAAATAAACATTTCATTCATAAATTGGCTTGTTATAGTTAAGGAAAGTTTTACAAATAGATGCCAACTTGTTGAAAGTTAAATAAAATGAAAATTTTAAACACTTATCTGCACTGTATAAGAAAATATTCCTAAACAACTATTTTTGATATGAAAATCAAAACAATCCTTGAATAAAAGAACAGAAATGAAAGACAGTTATTTAATGAAATAAAATCAGTATGCAAATTACTTAAACCTGAAGAGTGATATTGCCCAGAAGAAGATAATATATAATACAGATATTGAGCTTTTAATAAATACCAAATTACTATAAAGTAGTTTGTAACACATTTATTTATCATCTCTCATTTCCATCTCTGTTTTTGGTGTGCTCAGGGGTGGCTCCATTGTTAAATACCACCCAATATTTAGCTTAAAATTTTAGCTATCTTAAAATTTTAATCTAGCTGCAATTTTGGATACAAAAATAAAATAAGAGTTTACTCCCCTTGAATCATAAAAACAACAATAATGGTGAGTATAATATATATTTTTAACCTCACATAATCTGGCAACACTGAATCTGAACTCAACAAAAACTGTTCCCTGTGCCTAAATATTCTAGGGCTTTTGTATGAGCTATGAATCATTGAAATTGGACCAATGTGCGTGGAGGAGTTGCTTGGACACACATACACTGTCATTTTAATTTTTTTCTTTCAGGCACAAATTACATCTATTTCTGAAGCTATTGGGTGTTTGGGATTTACCTATAAACTTCCATTCTATCTGTGGGGGTGAAGTTTCTGTCCTTAATTCCCAGAAATATTTAGAAAGAGCTGTTTGGTGTTTTAGATAAGAGTCAGAGAAAAAAAGCTTGTGATTGTATAGCCTCTGCTTCCAGATCCCAGCAGAAATTCTGATGTATACTTTATTATTTACATTTTCTTTAGTAAAAATTGTTGCTTGGTATATAACATTTTTAGATTTTCATATACCTCCAACTGGGTACTTGTTTTTGGTTAATATTTTATTATTATGTGAATTAATAATATTATAGATGTTATTTGTGCAGTAGTAGCTAATTTTTCTATTAAAATTTTACTCATGGGTTATTTCAGTTAAAATGTTTGTCAATCAATTTCAGAATGTATTGACCAATATTTATATTAGATAGTTGGCAGAAAGTAGGGTTAAACCATATAATTTTTCTTTTCCTATGTCTAGTTCTATTTATTTTGGAATCTTTTAAAGATTCCAGGTAAAATAATCTTTGTTTGAAGCCACTCTTTTTGAGGGCATCATTATAAGATTTTTTATTTTCATAAAAAATTTCTATTAGATTGATTCTAGTATTTACAGTGGTAGGAATTTGTCTAATTATTGGATTGGGATGATTGGAGTTAACATTAATATAGATTGGAGTTTCATTATCTTTGTGATATGTTTGAAATGTGTTGTTCAAAAGGTTGAAAGTTATATCTAAGAAATAAACTATTTTATGGTTGGATGAAATTTCAATTCTAAACCCAAGGAATTTGAAAGCCCTGATAATTTTCTTTTGTATATTAGAAGATAGTGAACCATTACTGTTAGGGATAAAAATAAATCCATCATCTCTATATAGACCAACCTGTGTAGAGTCAATAATCATACTAAGGGTGTTTAAAATATAGATGCCTACTAAATCTGCAATTTCAACAGAGTCATAGGCACCCATAGTAACATTGAAATTATCATTGTAACTTTTAATCCAAGTGGAATTATTAATCAGTAATAATTTTCTAGAAGTTAATATAATCTTGAATTCATCATCCATAATTTCTATATAGGTTTTAGCAAAATTTATACTTTTTAATAAGAGATCTTTGGAAATGGAGGAGGAATAGAAATCTATTATGTCAAATTGAATAAATGTGGACTTATCTTTACTTTTAATATTATGGAACCATTTTATTATATCAGAAGAATCTTTCCACAAATTGTTATGAGAAGATTCTTGCATTGTGTTGATTATTCTTTTAATTATATTCTTTTAGAAATTAAATCCAAGTTCAGTTTTGGAAGGATTGATTAATTTAGATTGTTGGTTGTTATCAAAATTGGGTTTGTAATCTTTAAATAATAAATAAGCATTTTTCATGTGGATTTTACCCATTCTGTCATCAATATTGAATTTATTTGCAAAATTAGTGACATCTTGGTTAATTATAGAAATTGTATTAGTATTTTTGTCTAGTTTGTAAGTGTTGGTGATTTTGCTTGTGAGAAATTTGTGATAATTGGAGGGATTGAGTTTATAAATATTTCTCTATCTGTCAACTCTACATATATCATTAAACTTTTTAATATTTCTAATGTCTTTATTCATATTATGTACAAATTCATTGGATGATTTTCTGAAGCTAATTTTTTTAATTAAGTTTAAAATATCTGCTTCAAAAGAGGTCTAGGAGTTTGTTACTTGGTGGAGTCTTTTAAGATTTTATGTTGTAATTTTCTTTTTTGCAGAGTAGTGTTCCAGAAGGGTTTAAGTAAAAATATGTTTTTGAGCATAGTCTTTTTATGAGGTCTATTATTTTATCCATGAGAGACTAAGTGAAAGAATGTAAAGACAGGGAATGTTTTTTAGAGAATAGTCTGGAGAATATTTATCCATTTGGTTGATATAATCCTTAGATAATTAAGATTTTCCAAATTGGAATATTCCAGAAAATACTCAACTTAAAATTTATAAGGAGCCATATAGATAATAATATCAAATCCATAAATGGTAAGGATAATCAAATTAGGTCTTTTTATATAAAATATTCAAAAGACAGATCCATGAAGAGAGCTCAATATATTTATATATGGAGCAATATGATATATATATATATATATATATATATATATATATGTGTGTGTGTGTGTGTGTGTGTGTGTGTGTGATTATAAAAATGGATCAATAATCAATAACCTGACACAGTTATGATCTAAATTTGGATTTTAATTTTTCACTGTATAATTTTGAAAATATTTGTTGAGTAAAATAAATGTTTTTTTTATCATTAGGCTACAGGCTTATATAATTATAATATGAATAATTATTTTTAATTACATTCTAAGCTTGTATATAATTAAAAATGAATACACATAATTCTGACATTAGTAAAGTACAAAATGCATTATTCTATAAGATACTTTTAATATTGATTAACTCTAATCGCACACTCCTATAATTTTAGATGACCTCTGTTATTATTTAAGTTGTAGTAAAAGTTGTCTATACATGTTTTTACTTCTGTTCTCAGTTCATTTCAAAATATATTTTTGTTTACACATGGGCTATAGCAGGTGTTTCTACTAGTATAAAAATAATGCAGATTGCATGCATAATTTAATATTTGTATTCATACAAGTTGACATAAATTTTGTCCTAGGCATGTATTCTCCATGTATACTGTTTTAATAAGTACAGTTATCTCTCACTTGCTTTCACTCACAGTGGGATAATTCTATTTCTTTCTTTACACTTAATTTTTATTTTAGAAGAGGATTTGTATGGAAATATTTTTGCTAGAAGTTTCCACTTTTGATTTTAAACCTGGAATTCATATATCTTTAAGAAGCACTGATTAATATTAGTTATTTACATGTTAATATGTAACTTGCCTTTCACTTTAGGAGAAAAGCTCTTTAAAAATTGTAATGAAATTTTTTTCTATAACCTTTGCATTCAGTTGGGCAAAAATCTTATTTGCAAATAACAATCAAATATATATTTTTGATGACTTCTCATTTTTCTTGTAAAGAAATTGTATTTAAAAATGTACTAAACAACTGATTTGAAAGCTAACCTAAAATGCTTTGATTTTGAAGAAATGACTCATCCTATATAAAAAAAAAGTCATTACTTTTGCATGTATACACACACACTTTTGTATAAAAGTTCCTGAATACAGCTGAACGATTTTATTAACATGTTTTACATAAAACACATATCATAAAGTTAACTTCTTCTAGGTATAAAAATATGAAACAAGAAATTCAATAATTTGAGGTATTCAAGTAACACATATACATAACTTTTCAACAGAGAATTTATGGTCACCATATCCTCTCCAAACTATGGAAGTACTACAATTTTATTGCTTTACCAACTACTTAAAAAAGTTTCCATCATAAACTGAATCTGAAATGCTTTTTAAGGCTCTTTTGTAGCTCTTATTTTGCATCTATCTCTGCTAGAAAGAAAGTCATTTTAATTATTTTTGACTATTAATTAATGTTGTCTCTTAGAATATGTCTGTAGAATATTAGTCTTTTACAAAATATCCAAATATAAAGTGTCTGCATTTTAGCAAAAATAAATAAAAGATTCTGAATAGAATCATACTTAAAAGCAAATATCCAGTTTGAAATGGATTAATAATTTCATTTAACAAACAGTTTTTAACTTTTTCTCTCTCATATATATATATATATATATATATATATATATATATATATATATATATATATATATATATCTTTGCCAACTTTAGTTCCAAATGGCAGATCCTGTGGATAGACATGAATGTATATGTAAATGAATGAATTTTATTTCAAGTATTTCATTTGCAGCAACCATTTCTCTTAAAGATTAAAAATGAAACAAATGTATGCATAAGACAGGCAGACATGCAAGTAGGTTCACTGGTCGACATGCTTGTAGACAAACATTTGCACAAGATCACATGCCAACTTAACTAAGATACAAATCATCATTTGAAATTTTGAAACCACATGACAATTTTCAAATCATTTGAGTAATTTATATTAGATTAAAACAAGTTAATTTTAGAAATAAACAATACCATGTATGTTACTTTTAGCTTCTGTCCCCTATTTTTTTTAAGTTGGGTTCAAATGAATCCAGAGCGATTTGGATCCTGCAATCTGATGAAAACATATGCAGCCATTATTTTCGGTATATCTATTCTTCTTTTCTCCAGTGCCATGAAGATTTTTTTACCTTTATGGTTAAAAGCTTAATGGCATTATATTTTTCCCTTCTCCCCACTGATCTGGTTTTTCTTCCAAACTTCTAAACACTACAGAAGATTTAGCAATGAAAATAAGCATCTTAGAGGAATTCAAGCATCTTGGTTATCTCTTTGTGTTAACTTGTGCTTACATTTTTGGTCCCATATTGATATTCTATTACTTTTTTAGACAGATTTTGGTTGCTTCAAGCTTAAATCCTAATTCTTTGCTTTGAGACTACCTAATACAACTATACAGCCGCACCTTTTGCCCTCTATTATCAAGGATATGATTGTATTAGCTATTGTATGTTGATGACAACAGTTGCTAATAATTTTATACTATCACTATTATCATTTTTATTTATATACAAATATGACTAATTTCTGTTTGTTATAAGTGAGATAGATGCAGTGGAGTAGAAAAAATACTGAAACAGCTCAAACCAAATGTTAATATGTGAAAATTCTGTAAATTTGTATAGCTAAAAGCATTGTTTCTTTCTCTTTAATCATCATCTGTTATACTTTTCAACTTCCCTCCTCAGTATAATAATTATATTACCTGTTTTTTTTGTATGTACATGTATATTTATCATTCTCTGTCCTGCCAATGTCTACCTCTCTCCATCCCCCTCTTTTCCTCTAGTTTTTTGATTTTCTTGGTTTAGTAACTATTTTTTGTTTTTGTAATTTTAAAAATCATTGTCTCTTCTTTCTCCCATGTTAGCACATTACAGCTTGTGAAATACTCCTGCACTAACTGCTATTTCAAGCATTTAGTGATGAGAACGTGGCACCATCCTTGTCTAGTTAACCTTAAAGGTTAAAAGAAACTTAAATATTTCTTATGTTGCCATATTGTGAAAAGGTTTTAGGAAGTGAAATAACACCCTGAAAATTCATTTGAATCATTGTAATGAGTTTCATGTAACCACTTTGTCAAATAATTAATAACATGTATAAAAGCTCAATAATTTTTATAAATTACATTAGTTTTTATTAATGACATTTTGTTGTTACCTGTTACTGCAATGATTACTGGGCTTTGGCCATATTGCTTCAAACAGTTCAAGACTTACTGTGATTTTGAAATATAAAAATATCAGCTATCTCCTGTTAATTCCCCTCTAAAATGCCTTTATCCACTGTGCCATGTGTCCTTGAGACATATGGTACAGTGGATAAAGGCTTTAGTTAGATCCAGTGACAGGTAACAGAGTGTGAGTTCAATACCCGGTTAAGGCAGTGGAGAACCTTCAGAGGGGAATTAACAAGAGATAACTGATAACTGACATCCATTAAACATGGCACATGGAACTAGAGCAGTCTACCCCAGTGAGCGAAATAAAGAGTTCAGTTTGACATTCCAACCACCTGAAGAAGGCCAGAAATGCTGTAATAAATATGGTGACAAAGATGAGGACAATAGTCCAAATAATGTAAAAATGTGACTTAAATGGTAAGGTAAATATTTATATATGTCTTCACTTGCCCATTATTTTTTTCTTATTTGATTTGGTGGTATCTTAAGTATTAGGATATTAATTATAGGAGGTTATGTTTATAATTAAATTTTATTTCATTGCTGTTTGAATTTTTATGCATATACTTACATTCATGTACTTGCTTATATACACACAGGTGTATATATATATATATATATATATATATATATATATATACACACACACACACACACAGGTGTATGTATATATATATATATATATATATATATATATATATGTGTGTGTGTGTGTGACATACACAAACATTCACACATGCATTTGTGCTTTCATATTAATAAATTAATTAATGCTTAAATAGTAAATAGTAAAGTGTTTTTCTTTTGTGTTTTTTTATCATGCATTTGTGTTTTTTATCATGCATATATTTAATTAATTTTTAGGTAGTAAAGTAAATATTTGCTTATATGTCATCATTTATCTATTGTTTCATTTTTGTTTAATAATTTAGTAACCAGTAGTGTTTTTTTTAAAATTTTTTTTTACCTTGGTGTTGTTTTAAATATTAATGTATTAATTATAGAAGGTTAGGTTTGTTGTTGTTCATGCATGTGTGTATACTTATGCATATATGCATACACACATATATATGTGTATATTTATTATATTAATTTGTTTATTTTATTTCATGTTTATTTCTTTATTTAATTTTATTTCTTTATTTTATTTTTTTGCTTTTTTTATTTTTTAAATTTAGTGCTTAGATAGCAAAGTAAGTGTTTATTTATATGCTTACACTTACCCATTATTTCAGTTTTCTTGTTTAAGCATTTATTTTGGTTTCTCTCTCTCTTTCTTTTATGAAATATAAAAGTGGACACTGAGGTCAAGATCCAATGGCACTAAACCGTTTCATGCTTAAACTCAATCTTCAGGCCATATGTGTTGTATCTTGACTTAACTAGTTATTTATGCTGGTCAATGGTGCATTATGGGTAGAAAGTCTCTTGTATTATCCTAATAGTTATTAGGTGGGCAGAAAGGGTTGTTTCAAATTATTCTAGAGACTATTGAGTAGAAATAATTGTGGATCCAAATGTGTTTTTTGTAGCTATTTTATAGTGTTGTTTTATATTATAAATATAGCATACCATAAAACTATATTTTTACTATATATATATATATATATATATATATAAAAACTGTAACAAGAAATTCATAAAACAATTAAAGTTTTGAGAAATATTTCATCTGAGGGACATTTCACTGTCCAGAAATTTCTACCATCTTTCTTTTTTCATATAGTTGGATAGGAATAATTTTTTGTCATAAGCTTAAAAATAGAAACCAGAATATGTATTAGATGACTTCCAATTTATTTCTATTAACTAAATTCTAAAAATAGAGTAGACTTAATGGTAAAAAAGAGTATATTAAAAAACTTTTAAGCATTTTTGTTAAAAAGCTTGAAGTGTTTGGAATTCAGGGCTTAGAAACTATATTAAAGAAAGGTAAACAGCAAAGGCGAACAGAATGTCTAAATTTAAAGTAAAACTTTTTAGAAACAGAATTCAGTCTTTACTTAACTGACTATATCAGATAATCTGAAAAATGAATTTAAATCCTCCCAAATTTAATTATCCCAGCCTGATAAGCAAGAACTGTACTGACTTTTGTTACTGTATACTGAAGTGTCAAAAAATTAGAAACAGTTACTTAATGTGTACTTTCTCCCTTTACCTGAATAATGGTAGTTATATTAAATGACATGGCTTCTACAAGATGCTGGAGTTGCATAGGTATATCTGTTCAGGTATGTTTTAGAGATGTCCATAACCAAACTGCTTATTGTGTACAGCTGTAAAGAATTTAGTGAGGTTTGCAACATATACCATACGTCCTCAATAGCATTTAAATCTGACAGGTGAAGTGGGAGTGGAATACTTGGAAATCAGCTAATAGTTCCTCTAACCAGTTTCATGTCACCTGAACTCAACGGATGGTAGTTATCTTGCTGAAACAAACGACAATCAGGCAAAACGGCAAGCATAAAAAGGTGCAAATTGTTAGAAACAAGATCTGTACATGTCACACCTCTCAAGAAAGATTCCAGTTTTACAAGTGGTCCTTGCAAACTCTAACATATCCCACACCATTACAGTGTCAACACCAGCTTGCAAAACACTCAGGTTAGATCCATAACTTCATGCAATCTGCTACACACATAAACTAAACTGTCTGACCAGAAAAACTAAAAACTTGTCTGGCCAGGCATCATAGAACCAGACTTCCAATGGCACTTACATTGAATTGGGATATAATTTGCTGCAATGTTTTCTTTTGTTCTCTATCCTTGTCAGTCACCAGCAGACCTTTTCATGTAAACACCTGCAGACATCTGCTGTTTTCACATGCCACTGATGTATGTCCAAAACTTACACACATCTTTGTTACTGTTGCCTAAGAAAACCTAGAACAGTTGACATCTCCATCTTCTTAGCCCTAACAATCACTCCTCAGTTAAATTGTTAATTTCTACCCACATTTCATGGTTGACACAATTACATTACCACAGCAGCCACACTACTTCATGTATTACATCACACATATACTGCTGACTAAAATTATTAGCACAGACTGATTTATTTTTTTAATTATATTTATAATTATTTTCAATAAATTGAGTAGTAAAAGTAGTAACAAAGACAGAGGTACTTTTGTTGGTTTTCTAAGCATAGCTTAAATGTGGCATAAGGCCAAATATATGAAGCACCCAGTTAGAATCAAACTCGTTATAATTCATCTAGTAAGATGAGCTTCTAACCATGTTGAAGAGCCGAAATAGTGGTAGCTATGAGTATGAAGTTAATAAATATATAAACGAAAGTTTTTAATATTTAATTTTGAATAAACAAAATTAATGGCACAAGAAAATTAAGAGTAAATTGTATATCCTTTTTGAGCAATATTTTTTTCTAATCTTTTCTGGTAAGCTTTTACTAAATTAACACAAATATATACAGGAATATTTTGCCACACATGTGTGTAAGTTTCAAGTTATTGTGGGTTTTCTTGCCCATACACATCTTTTTGATTAATCCCATAATTTTTCAATTGAACCTAGGTCGGGTTCTGTGAAAGCCAAGGTAATTTTTTTATATTCTTATCCTGAAGATATTTTTAACTAATTTACAAGAATGTTTTGGATCATTTTCATGAGTAAAGCTCCAAACACATCTCAGTTTAAGATTTCTAATAGACATTTTGAAGTTGACGTCCACTATTTCATAGTAATCCTTTTCTTTTCCATATCATTAATTTTTACCAAGCTTCCTGTTTCCCTTTTACAGATAAACACACTCAAAGCATGGTATCCCTATTCTTTGTTGTAGGGATGGTATTCTTTGGATTGAAACTCTGACCTTGATGTCACCAAAAGTTCTAGTTTTGTCTTATTTGTCCTAGAAGATAGGCTTATCAATATATTCATTTGCAAATGCAAAGAGATTTTAAGTGGCTTGCCTTTAGAAAATGGATCTTACATGGTTAACATGTTGACATGCTTGTAAGATTGCCAATAATTTTCATTAGCAGTGTATGCCATCTGCCTCAGTCCATTTCTTCAAATGATAATGCAGGAGTAGGTGGATGAAAAAAATCATTCAGTGTACTACTGTTTAATTTGGGGGGCATTTTAGTTTAGTTCACTAGAAGTTTAATACTTTACTAAATGCCTTCTTAATAAAAAAAAAAAAGTATGTTCTAATTGACATCTATTCCATATTGTCACAGACCAGCTTGTCACTTTGAAGCAAAAAAGGAAAGGAGTGACTAATAAGAGGAAGAGATGAAACATTAAAAAAATGAATAAAATAACTTCCTGTAATCCTATTCAGCTAGTGATTTATTTTTCCATCCATGCTTCCCTGTATGTTTGTCTTTTGGTAGACAAAGAACGGTCTACTATATATCTATCTATTGCAAAGGTACAGATTACTTGCCCAGAGGATGATTTCTCTCTGTCAATGTATTGTCAAATTACTAAAATTTACAGCTGCCTTTGAATGCATATGAGTGCAGTATTTTGTTAAAATATAATATGTACCAATTCAAGTAAAGTTGTTTTTTTTATTTTTAATTCCAAATTAGTTTAAAATTATTATAAATTTTTATTTCCTAATAAAAGTTAACTTTAATCATTGTAACACAGCTATATGTCAGTTCTCTATTCTTTGGTTAAAAATAATTTCTGTCATTTGAATTCTTATTTTCACTTATAAAAGTACTTTGAATACTACTAAAACTTGTGAACAACTTATAATACTGAAATTTCAAACGAAAAAATGAATTTTTAGTTTTATAAATTCATTTTCTATAATATTTTTATAATTGTTACTACTGATTAATTGGTATATAACCAATAATAATTTAAAAAAAGATTTTTTTTTTTTTTTTTTTTTTACAATAATAATTACATTTCTTTGAAATGGAGAGGTTTTATGATTTTTGTCAATCTTTTGCTTCTTCTGTACACTGTTCATGGCAAGTCATAGTGCAACTCTTGTCCTGCATTGGAGGCCTTTCTTAAATCTCATTGTTCCACTAAGAGTAATGATTTTTAGTTTCAGTTTAGCTTTGTGGTAGTTCACTACTGTAGTTGGCTTAAGAAATTTTTACTTTTTACATTTGGAATAACTTTAGCTTATTTAATTGAAGTAAGTATAAGATTTATTTATTTTATTTCCTTCAGACTTGCTATATTATTTTGTCTTCATTGCAAAAACAACTATTTTTTTATGTGAAATTCATTAAAAAAATGTAATTTAGGAAATTCTGTTTTGTTATTTGAAAGTTAATTTAATATGTTTTACTTAAGTTAATTTAATATTCTTCTCTATGAAATTTTCTTTCATAAAAGCAAATGCACTAATGATAAACTTTATTCATTTTGAGTATTTTGTATTTCTGTCTAACAAATTAAAAAAGTATTTTGTATTTTTATCACACTTTATATATTGAAATGTAACATTTTAATTTTACTTGATTTAAGAAATAATATATTGATGTGATTTTTTTTCTAGTCTTTTTTATTAAAAATGTTACAATGTCTCTCAAGAAAGTTAATTTTAATAATGTCTTGTGTTTAATTTTTAACAAACATTTCTTTTGAAAACTTTTCTTTAATTCTTTTATTACACTGGGAAATTTATTTAAAAATGCTACTATTTATTATACAGAGTTAATTTAATATTTTTCTCTATGATATTGTTATTCATAACAACAAATATATTAGTGATAAAATTTAATTGAGTGATTTAGTAATTTGTTTTTATTTTATTCTAAAAAGTATTTTTAATTGTATATTGAATTTTTGATTAGTTTACATTTAAAAAGATAAAATAAGAACAAACATGATATTTTATACTACAAAATTAAAAAATCATTTATTAAGAACTTTGTTATATAATGTCATAATTAAATTCAATAATTTAGACATTGTAAACACAGTATACAAAACATTAACTCTGCTAATAAATCACACATTTTTAAGAGTCAATTTCTTTCTAGACTTTCTATAATTACAAAATGTATATTTATGACAAAATAAATCTACAATCGTTACCTTATTTCTAAACAACAAAATAAAAAGTTACTTTCTTGTTTATTTTGTTTCATGTCAGTTTTGCATCAGAATTCATAGTTCTTATATGGTTTTTGTTTTATTAAAACTGTTTTAAAATGGATAATTAATTCAATGATTAAAATGTATATAATACTTAGTACACCCTTGTTAATGGGGTGGAAAGTGATGAACCCAAAGCTCTGCTAAATTACATATTAATTGTAATAAAACCTTAGTAAAAAAAAATATACCAATATAAAGAGGATTAATTTTTCATCCCAAATTATTTATGTTCTTAATCTTTACCTTTTTTTCTTTGAATTTCTTAAGCTGACTATAACAGTGAAATACCACTAACCCAAGCCAAAACTAAAAATCTTTCCTCCCAGTGGAACAATGAAATTTGAGATAGGCCTCCAATTATGTTGCACTATAACTTGTAACTTGTAAAGAACATCATTATTCTGTTTCATTTTTGGTATCAGTCCAAATGCTGGCTACTTCTCTTTCTTTCTCTCGTGTACATATTCACAATATTAGCATTTGTTTTTTGTTCCCTTTAACAAATATATATTTCTAAATCTTCCTATTCCTTTCAGACTTGTTGAATTTCTCAATCATTTCTAGCTGTTGAATGAATTCCATGGAAACATTCAAAGCTAAATTTCATAACTGAAGCTGCACAGGCATTTTGTATTGATGCTTTTCATTGTATAATCTTTCAATAATTCTCATCTGTATCAACTTCTATAGTCATTTCTTCATTCTCAAATTTTTCAAAATCCTAGTACCACCTAGTCTCTCTTAGTCAATGTAGATATTTAATGACTTGTTCACTGGGCTCTAGTTTCATGGACATAAATTTTGTCTACTCTATCATGACCAAACTTTTTTTGTTGTTGTATGTCTCTTAATATAACCTGACTTATTTTCTAAGTCAGATGTTCTACTTTCAGGGATGGACTATTTTTTAAATTTTTCTGATTGCCTTGACTCCTACAGTCACCATAAAAAGATCCATTATCACATTTTTCCCCTCTTTCAATTTGTTGTCTTTCAACTACTTGATTCTAGTACCTGCCTCAAAGCACCTCAATCATGTGTCCAGAAAATCAGGATCTTCTAGGGCCAATCATCCTCTTGGTGACACCATTGTCATGATGTGTTAGTAGTATTCACAAGTTACTCACAATTGCTACTGATGAATTAATATTTATTAATGATTAAAATACAGTAAATAAGGCACATGGCCAAAAGTGGGAATGGGGAAGGCTGGTCATCATCTGTCCTATCTTTAACTTAGCTAGTCACAATCACTGACTCAAGCATTTGATAATAATACAATTATCATAACATCACATTCTTATTTACCATTCTCACTACAATCATGAGTTTACAGCCACATCACATTGAAACACCAGTTCCCTTATGATCCCTGAAATTAAGTAACATTGAGCCTGGTCAGTACCAAGATGGGTGACTACTTGGGAATACTAGATGCGATAAACTTGGGTGTGCATGGATAATCGCTCCGATTTATTAATCAGAGGACCGAGTTCCAATTCTAGTTGGGTTTGTTATATTCACTTACGTGCAAATACTCTTGGGAAAAATATGAATCAACCTCTTCTCCCCCCCCAGCTATGGGTTAATCACTAAAATAACAACTTTTAAAACTCTAACCCCAATGTGCATTTACAATCTCTATACTTACTATTTACAGAAACCAAAGAAAAATAGTGTTAGTAATAGAAACCCCACACAGTTCATCAGGCAAAATAATGCAAGACTAGATAATAATTAATTCACTCCAAAAAGCACTCACACAATCACACACTCATCCAAAACACAATAACAAATACAAAAATCACACATGAAAATTATAAAAGGGCCCAGCACACACTAAAATCTGGCATTTCTGCCACCAAATGGGGGTGGGAATGGAAAGGGAGATTGAACTAAAGAATAAAGGGGCAAAAATAAACAGGCCAATGAGCATGCGTACACTAAGTTCTGATGCAGGGAGTTGCTTCTTTTCCATTCTGATCTTGACTTTAAGCTGATCTTTAAAGAACAAGATCAGTTAGCAGGAGTTAAACTCCTCAGATGCATGGAATTCCTTCTGTCTCATTGTCCATATCACAACTCAAATAATACCTACAAAGCACAAGGTCACATAGTGTTCAATCTTTCCCATTCAAACTATAACATTGCTACAGGCAGAAGTGTCCTTGTAAACAATAAACTTTCCACACAGTATGAGGGCCATGAAGCCTTCAACCAGTTTGAGTGGAAGAAGGTATGTGCATTGAACCCCTTCACTACTGCAACACACTCATTCCAGCGTAACTGCTATCTTGCTGAACAAAACTTCTTGCTGACCCAGAGAGTACTTCAAAAAACAAGCTAGGCGAGTGAGACATTTCACCCAAAGGTCATAGAGAGCAAAACTCTGGTTTCGTTAAACAAGCTTGTCTATCAGATCATCACAAATGCTCAACAACAGATAGAAATGGTAGACTTCACTTGTAAGAAGGAACCCAGACTGTTTTGGCATTCATGATTGAAAGAGCATTCATCACTGTGGAAAGCTGAAAATGCTTTACAAACATCTTCCTTCCAGAATTGTTGTTCCCATCATCTTGCACACACATCCAATCTAGGATGCTAATGCATAGCGTATATTGATGCATCTCAACCCTCAGCATACCTAGACCACCTTCAACAGGTTGAGGAAACATGCAGAGCCAATAAAGAAGGAGGGAGTAGATGTGCAAAGCACAAACTTCTGTCTTCCTCTTTAAGGAATGATTCCTCAGAGACCACAGACAAACAGCAGTCTTGGTCTTCTCCCAAACATCCAACCAATTCATTTCCAACTGGATGTCAGGGTCAAACCAGATGCCAAGTATCTTGCAAAATTAAAGGAATAGCTCAGAAAGAGAAACTCCCTTCCACCCACCCAACTGCAAACCTAAAACAGGCCAACATGAGAACAGCCTCCAAGAAATGATGGTTGAATGCCTTCATCATCATCAGTCCTTTGGAGGGCAGAAGAAACAGACACATTCTTCTTCCTCATTGTCCTTTCAGTGGGCTCTCAGATAGCTTGGCAGAGCCCATCTCCTCTTGCTATTGTCAGTCAGAGTTACTCTTTCAAATTGAATATGGGCAGGGATAGAACACTGATGACCTATCCCATTGACTCTTGGCCCATCTCACTTTTGATGCTACTATCTTGGGCGATGCCAATGATGCTTGAAGTGAACCATAGTTTTAAAGCTCTATAAAAGAAGTGAATAAAAACTGGGATCCTCCTAGAATAGAACTGTTTCAACAATTTTTTGTGTGTGTTTTTTGCGATTTGGAAGAGTCTGTTAGCCTCCTCAGCTATCACTCACATCTACCATGCTCCCAGACTAGCTATAATTACCATTAAAATGATTTGGGCATGCAAAAGTTCACGAGTTCTTATGTCTTTGTCTTTAATTTTTTGAATTGATAGTAGATATTTTATATCTTTGATTTTTTTTTTTGATTTTTTTTCTCCCCATATTCACAAGTTTTTTTAACTTGGTCTGGGGACACACAACAGACATCTTCCTCCAAATTGTACAGTGCTTGGGAGATCCCTTCTCCTTTGTGTCTGCCAACAATTTTCCAATTTTGAGGGAGATTGAGGAGGGGACAGGGAGGACAGGAGTAGGAGATTTCTTGTAGGGATTGGGATCATTTGACAAGGTGGTAAGCTGGGGAGAGTGGATGATATTTTTCATTAGCGAGAGTGCTAATAGTTGGTAGAAACCATGGCAGAGGCTGAGAAGCAAGCTGCCCCAACTGGCACAACATTCTTTTTACTGTTTAGCCTCTGGTTATGATTTTAATTTCTTCAAATTGTCCATTTTCATGTAACCAAGGTCATTTTTTGTCTGAGCTTCTTCAACTTAGCTTCATAAGAAGCTGGGGCATCACCCTTACAACTGATCTTGGGAATGGAGCTGTTTGTGCCATTATCCAGGGAGGATTCAGGGCACTGAGGTATCACTGTCTGGTGTTTCCCTCTGCTTCTACCAACAATTGTCTATTCCCCTTGTTCCTTCTCCAAATCTGCACTTGTTGCAGGTGAAGGGGTATCAGGAAATGGGGATTCCAAAAGGGAATTTTACCACACCAATTCTAGCCACTAGCATGTCCACTACAGGTGTTACAGACTTACCAGTATCAGTCAGAGGAGGATTTTGGTTGCCAGTGGAGCAAACTCCAGAGTTTTATTCTCTGGGTAGGAAGGGATGAGATGACCAGTCATGTTACACTTCTAGCAAGTTGGTTTTTGTTCAGTAATTTCCAACCGCCAACATCCAGACAGTTGGAAATGAAGGTGAAGGCTTGCTTGTCCAAAATTATATTGAAGCCCCACTTCTTATGCATGGGGTCTGAGGAGACCTCCAATACTTTCCCATACTGAACCAAGTATACTCCCTTCAGACAAGTGAAGGCCTCAAAGACTGCTAAATAATCTAGGCCTTCTTTAGTACACCCTCTTGAAGATGAGTCCTTTTGTATCTGTCTATATTTCCGAGATGAGGTATTATGTACACTATTTACCTTATTCGGACTATTGCCCTCATCTTTGTCGCCATAATTATTACAACATTTTGGTCGTTGTATGCTATGGCCTTCTTCAGGTGGTTGGAATGTCAAACTGAACCCTCTATTTCGCTCACTGGGGTAGAATGCTCTAGTTCCATGTGCCATGTTTAATGGATGTTAGTTATCAGTTATCTCCTGTTAATTCCTCTCTGAAAGTTCTCCACTGCCTTAACCAGTTATTGAACTCACACTCTTTGGGTCTTGTCACTGGATCTAACTAACACCTTTATCCACTGTGCCATATGTCTCAAGGACACATGGCACAGTTATCTCCTGTTAATTCCCCTCTGAAACGCCTTTTTGAACTTTTTCAAAGATTATCTAAACACAATATGAGTGGTGGAGTTTTCTGTCCAATATGTATCCAGATTAATGACCAGGATAACTGGTTGGTGCTCCTGAAAATATTGTTATATCTGGTGCCAAAACCAAGTATTCTTGGCCTTGAGGTTACCATAGAAAGACACACAGCATTTTGTGCTGCATTTAGTTTCCAGAATAACAAGCCACTCCTCCTCTTCAACGATAGAGTTTTAACATAACATTTGTATAGTAATACTGTCACTCAGTTTCAGAGTTTAAAAGTTAAAAAAATTAATTTATGACTTGTCATTATACTGTGAATGAAGCCTCAGTAATTATAAATAAAGAAAAACACTAAAAAATTGCATTAACTTAGAGTTTGAAGTGTATTAAAAATATCATAATCTGAAAATATTTTCTCAATAGGTTATGTTAAAACAGAAACTTTTATCCTTATTTCTATTAACTTTTCTTGCCAGATTCCATTAGATTTATAGAGCTTGAATAAATTATGTTGGTCTTTGGAAATATATTTGTTAAATTAAGTTATATTATGTTTCCAATATTTATAGCTTTAAATGTGGGCCTGTTATGTTTGTTTTTGGAAAGTGTAAAATGTCTTAAAACATTTTCTGAGTTGATAACATCAGGAAATAATTGACAATTATTAATTCTTGACTAATATCTCTTTGATTTTAATTTAAGATACATTTAATCAAACTTTATGATCATCCTTCTATGATTAATAATAAACAGATTGGAAATAAAGAATAAGCTTCTGGTTAGATTCAAATTTTCATCTCTTACCCTCAGAAGCAGGCATTTCTATAGCAGTTGCCCCAATTATTTTAGTGAGGAAAGCCAACTGGGTTCAGTAGTTCAAATCTAGCCATAGGACCTTTTTTCCCCAAAAAAACACCTGATATGCAATCTTCCTTATTTATGGTTTACTATCTATTGTAGAATTAGTATAGGAATTGCAATAACAGACAATTGAAATTAAGATAAAAAGAAATACTAGTCAAACATTTAAGAAATAATGTTAGTTGTAACTTTTTTCACTTTTGTAGACTCTTTGTAAGAATAATTACTTTTCTAACCTTTACTAGAATATAACTAGTCCCATTTGTGCCAGTATCATAATTATATAGTATAGATTTCGCACAAAAATACAATGGCACAAAACTATCAATTGTCTATATTTCTATCATATTAACCGTTGTTGTCCATGGATGATATGAAATTAACTTTTGACATGATATATGTATTGAAGTCTTTAATATTTGGATGACTTGCATTTTATTGATTTGACTCAGGTAAAATAATTTTTTGTTATCTTTAGTTTTGGTAACTCTTCTAAATGTGTGATGACTCAAGCAAATTACAATTTCATGTCACTGAAGCCTTGTGAAAACAGATAAGGATAATAGTCTGGCCAAAAAACAAAGGATAGATAGAAACAAGTGTTGAGAAGACTGTTTTGTTACTTTGCCACTACCTTTCTTTCTCACTTTATAGATCTTGTTAAACTGGTTGGCTGCTTGTGCAAACCAAGTATATGCCAAAACTGTTTTGTCAGCACTTAACAAATGAGCTCACAGCCTGTTGTGAATCATGACATGTCTCTGCCACATTGTTACTTGTTTTTGTTTTTTATTGGATACTCTTGATTAAAGCAATTCATGTTGTGGCACTGGGAGGAGAAATAAAACAAAGAAACTCTTAAAACATGCAAACTTATCACTTGATGTCTGATCAGTTTTCTTCTTAGGTGAAAGTAAAAGGCTTTAAAAAATTATTCCTTATTCAGTTCACCTGAATTTGAATCATAAAATAAACAAAACTAAATTTATAACATTGTTTTTCCTTCAGAATTTCATGTAATATTTATATGATGAATACTTGTCTGAGAAAGATAGTCTGTTTACAATTTCCTACCTGTGGTTAATATCTTAATGTATTTAATTTACAAACAAATCTATACAAGATATCTTTCATGTATCATATCACTTAAATTTTATTTCACTCTTAAAATGAAAACTGGAGTGATTTACTATAATCTTTCTTTACTAATATATTTTCTTAGTTCTTTCATTGTCTTACTTGTCTTCATTTCAGAACAATCTGCTGCTGCCCAAGTAAACCTGGATAAACTATTTTTACCCAAATTTGAACAATTAAACTTTAACCACAAGGCCTATGCAAACTTAACAAAGCAGCCTTGCTGTTGAAAATGTCAATTCACTAAAGAGCATGTATTTTTAATTGAATAAATTAAATTTTAATTACATGCAGCAGCCTGATAGCTAAATCACAAACTAATCTGCTACGAAATTCAGTTAAAGTTGCATGCAGAAGTAAAAAGGTTATTATTGTGTATTGCTGTAAGAAATTAACATTGCTATATTTTATATTTTGAGTATGGAATGAAAGCACCAGTTAAGTTTACTTGATTAAGATGGCATAAGTTATTTGAATATGAAAATCCATATTTGTTAATTTTTTTGAGCCCTAAAAATTATATAAATACATTGATTTATCAATTTTTACATGTTTTTCTCTGACACTAGATGACCTGGATTCATTTGAATCAATATGGTCAATGACTTATTTCTGTTGTTTCAAAAGTGCTTTTATTTCTTAATCTTTTAAATTTAGATGCACTCAATCATTTCTTTAAATCATTTCAATATGCTCCCACCCTACATGCATTGATAATATGAAGCAGATAAAAAATTAGATTTCTATGTTGAGAAATCATGGTGATTGTTACTAAAGTTTGGAGTTAGAACATAACCAGATTTGGTTTGAAGCTGCTATCTTGCATTCTTGAAAAATGGACTTTTATCAAAGAAATTTGCAAATCATGTATAATACCAGAAAATATGTAAATAAAGGCTAGAAATTAAAGTCTTTGTTAAATAAAATTCTATTGTTAATTAAATATTAATTGCTTGCGATAATTTTTCCTAGACATAACTGTCATTTATTTTTAAAATTTGCCCTATTTCTATAGCTTGCTATTGTGTATTATTTGTATAATAATACTGTCACTCAGTTTTTGACAGCTTCCTCTTGGTTTTAAATATAAATAACTGCTTCTAGTCATTAATATACCTTTCATAGTAAGAAATGACAGAAAACTCGGAGTTTAGAAGTTAAAAAAACGAATCCCTGTAAAATACTAAATAGAAATTACATGATGAAATGATTCTTGGTTACTTAGAGAAATGACATGTTGATATGTTGGTAGAATTGATATCATATTCAGAACTATAAAACATCATTTTAACATTGTGTATGGAATGAAAGCATAACAAAGAAGAATCACATATATCTTCATGTAAATTTTTCATTTATGAACTACCAGTTAAGTCAAAATATTCATTCAAGGCTGAAATATTTTTTTTTTTTTTTTTTTTTTTTAATATTAAGACATTTAGTGTGTATATGTCATTGAGTGTATATAATATCAAACAGTATTTTGCATCTGTAAAAGTTGTAATAAAATTCAGGAACTAGAAAAAAATTTAAGAATTAATGGAAATTTTGTGATATGTATTCTGTTCAGGATATTAGTGACATTAAGAATTATTTTAAAAAGTTTTTTCTTAAATGAACAATGTTATTAATTTAAATGAATAATGGTAATTTTTGTTTGCAGAAGGATTTTGTGCCAAAGACATGAATTAGTATAAGTAAAATATAAGCAACTAAAAACAAAATGAATTGATAACGAAAAAAAAGTGGTATCTGTCCTCACACTACTGTTAACACTAGAGCAGGATATTTTTGTATAATGTCATTGCTGAAGTCTCTAGTCAACTAACCCTGTTTTTACCACCATCAGCAATTTGTCTTGAATGTCTATTAAATTTACTGCTTGAGTAAGAAGAATTCAGGATAAAGAAATTTCCCAAGGAATCCTGTCAGTCATTCCAAAGTGGTTAAGTATTTGACCATATGGTTTTGACATCATCATTTAAATAAAATTTTTAAATACCAATGTAATTTTTAAAATGTCAGACATTAGAGATAATAATTTTGAATCTACCAACACCATATATACTTGTATAAAAATAAAATCAACTATATTTTGGGGGTTTAACTTAGAAAATCAGCAATATATGGATGCAGTTTTTGACTCTGAAACTTGCATCAATAAGTTAGAATTAGTAGAAATCCACATTAATTTAGTAATTTTTACTTGTTTTTTATACTTATGTCATACTCGGTTGCTGGAATAAATATACTCTATTTTCTGCTATATAACACACATTTAACAAGGAATATTTAGGGAAAATATATCCAATTAATGATTCATCCATACTTGTTTTGTTTTTTTCTTATATTTGTAATCATAATTTATATATTTATAATCATACTAGTTTACCAATGCCATAAAAACAGTGGCATATTATTTTTTTCTAATTATTATGGTTGTACTCTGCTCTTTCACAGTCTCATTTCACCTCCCAGTTTCATAAGCATCTTGGAACTGTTAACTATATCTCATTTTCATACATCACAGACAGAAAAGAAAATTCTTGGCATATTATATAGTAAGATATTTTATTCTGGAAACAGAATTTATTGGTCAAGCAGGGAAGGTGTTCGTGTTAATCTAGTACTGGCCATCAAAGTATAAAATACAGTGTGGCAATTACATCATGTATCAGATAAAATTTGAATTTTTGGAAAATGCTGTTTATTCTAAATATTCTGAGTTAAATATAACTTTTGATTTTAAAGACTTAATAATCTATAAAGCAATTTCTTTTCTTAGCTGCTTTTATTGATCTTAACCAAATTTTCCATCTCCAAGTCATGTATGACCCCAATAAAAATTCAACAGTATTTTCAATTGATGGGATAAAATCACATGCTTTGTTATCTCTATACATAAAATACACTGTGTATCCATGTGTGTGATACTTTTCAGAGTTTACAGGTACTACACTCTGATCGTACACAGAGGGCTGGGAAGCAATAAGGCAAAAGTGCTAATCCCTATGTAAATAAACCAGCCTTTTTGTGGGTATTATGCTTGTATGGGAAATAAAAGGAGGTGCTGAAAAGCTCTCAGCTTAACCAACTTCCCAAGATCATATTTCAATGACCAAACAGAATACTGATTTGGAGGAAATGGGTTGGCCCAAGAACTTTAGAGTACACTCTCATAAAATACCAACTAATCACAATGCTAAAAGTTCTATAAATTTGAATCAATAAGGTCAGTTTGATCTGTTTCATATGATTCAAATGAGCTTTTTATATTTTTATATCCATTAATTTGAACATATATAGTTACTGCTTAATTAGCAGCTGTTTTATGATTTTTTTAAAAATCTGGCTCAATATTTATTTATTAATAGTTTATTTTTAAGTTTTTATCAATTATTCTTAATCAAGTGAAGCAAGTAATGTAGCTTAATGTCAAGTTTATGAGCATTCATTTTTAGTCTGGATTTTGCTTCATAGTATTTTTCTTTTTTTGCATTTGTGAAATCTGACATTTCTTGCTTGGTCCATCTTAAAAAGGTCTTTCAATCAACATTTCAATTGATGATTTTGAATTGTATGGGTCTGCCTGCAAGAAAACTGATAGAAGTGTCTGAACAAGTGCTAAGATAACTGATCAAATGTTGATTTCATTCTTTTAAAGAAGAATATATAGTCTGAAGAATCTTATAACCAAATGGTCAAACTAGACTCAATATAGACCTTATGTAAATTGCTTGAAGTTTAAGCCAAGTGATCACATATTTCTAAAATTTAAAATTCTTAAGTGATGCACATGTCAAGTCTGAGCTGCTTTGATTAAGAGACTGGGAATAATTCCTGGCAGACAAAACAGTATTTACTGATAAAATGTCTACCAAACATAGTAGACTAATTAAAATTGTTTTTCGACTGTTTTGTGAAGAGAAGCAGTAACCAAATACATGTATTGTAGATGGCATCATTTGGCAGATTGCACTTTAATTAAAATGCAAACATGCCTGACTGAGTTTGGAAAATTAATGCAATCTTACCAGGATATTTTTTGTGTGCGTATCTCTGACTAGCCAATCATATATGGGGTGGTATTCAAAAGTACGACCAAGAAATCTCTTAAAAAAAATAAAAATAATATCATGTTTAGTTAGAGTTTCAGAAGTAAGTCAGGTCAAGAACTTTTCAGCAACCCCTTATACATACATATACAAATATAACAAGTTTATTTTTGATTATTCAAGTTGTTATTGTACAGACAAAAGGGGTGCTCACCCACTTTGAAATAGTCATTTTCCTTCTTAAAAAAGCAGTTTCCTAAAGTCATATGTGGTTAATGATTTTGTATTTATTTCTGCTTCTGAAAAACTTGTGTTATTAATACTTCATTTAAACAATGTTCATTTTTAAGTTGTACTTAATTACAGGTTATGTTGTGTATTCATTGATTAAGGTTATATTCATATTTTTAGATACTGACCATATTTTGATGGCTACATTTTTGATTATCAGTTCAATGTAACTGATTCCTCCACTCAACATTCCTCTCTTGTCAGACTAGAATGCATATATCAATAAATCTAAGATTGAAGAAAAGGAAAACATTCATTGGGTCTTATGACCTTTCAATTGTTTGAATATAATTTAATTGAAACTTTTTTCCTTTTTTTATTTCTTTTCTTGGAAAAAAAGTTTCAAGTAATTTCTACTATCAAACTTATGAACTCTATATTATTTTAAAATTCAACTGATTAGTTATAACCATTTCTTTTAATAACAGCATAATGCTATGAAAAATTAGTATAAGATGATTTTATAATTTGTTTTAATGCTATGCACCAGGCATGTGTCAATATTCACTAGTTGAGAGATTGTAACAAAGAATTCTATTTTAAAGCCAATTAAATCATGAAGCATGGATAAACTAAACAAAATCCACTGGAACTGATTTAGTGTTTTTAATTTACTTCCTATTGGTAAATCATTTCAATTCTAGGAATAACCAAAAGTTTCCATTCTTTCCCAAGATAGCAAACAACATATAACTAAAAGCAACAAAGTTTAATTCTGTTTTGTTTAACTGTTATACTGCAGCTATGTAAACAAAAGTCTCTATGCAGTATTTTATCATCCAACCATGATCACTGCCCTCAGCAGCATAACAGTTAATTAGATTTATATTCTATTCTAACAAATCAAAAACATTTTGGTAGTATTTTTCAAAGTTACAAGACTAAATTGTCATTAATCCCTCAGTCTTAAAACTGGATGTTTATCATCTTACTCAGGTGAGGGTAAGTATTAGTTTACCTATGCCTTAAAAAATGATGGCACATTTTAAATCCTTACTATTATTTGTTTTCCACAGTTGAGTCATTAATTCTCCTATATATATATATATATATACACACACACACACACACACACACACACACACATATATATATATATATATATATATATATATATATATATATATATATATATATATATATAGTTGTCAGTGCAAGGAAGATCATTCTCATCCAACCAAAATTTATACATTTGAAAAAAAAAAAAACAGCAAAAAGCTCTGCTTATTATATAGTGAAATGATTTTAATGTGGATGTACCAGCAATAGAAGAAACTAAAGAGGAACTCTTTTCTATTATGAAACTCTGTTGTAATTCACGTCCTAATTGTGGGTAAATCAAATAAGTTGTATTAATGTATCAATAAACCATTATGTAAATTTGTAGTCTGGCTAAGATTCTTTGTATCAGTGGAATTTTTCTCATACTATTCTCATAGACTTTTACAAGATTGATGTCATAACCAGAAATACATTTAAATCTCATAAAAAAAGTTAATCTCAATTTTCATAAACTTTACACTATTAGAAAGAAGTATTTGAGCATATTCTGGTATGACATTTTTCTATACTTATTGCATCAATATTTGAATTTATTTATTAAAAGATTAGAAATATTTTTGCCTTTTAATATAAATACTCCTACAGCTTCACCCCACCAAAAAAGTATCCATAAAATACTGCATGACTGAATAAACTTTATATTTTTTAAATACTTTTTTCTTTTTTAAATAAAATAAAAAAATTAAAAAAATTGGCTGTTGTTGGCAGAAAATTTTAATTGTAAAATACTACTTTGGGCAATTTGTTCAGTTAAATTATATTGGAGGTTCATACTGTTAATCAATTGTCTTAGGAATGGGGTTTAGTTTAGGTGGTCTACTCTTTGCTATCACAGTCTGATGTCAGTCAACATTGTTATTTAGGGTTTGTAATTCTTCATCTGTATCGTTCTCTTAAAAAAATTGATACTTTTGGAATTTTATCACATTGTATAGGAAATGAAAAAATGTGCTAGAATTATTTTAGAAAATTATTCTTATAAAAATTTCAAAAATTACATTAGAATTTTAAATGTTTCAAAATTTTATTTTTTTATAATTTTTCTTCCTGGTTAGGTTTGAAATGTTACTACAGCTAATAATTGAGAAACAAAATTTTTTGTTAATGAGAAGATATGAATTTAGCATATATAGAGTCCATGTTACACATTAACCAGATCATTTTGCCATGGCTATTTGTAGCTTGTCAGTGTGACTGTTGTTTGACTGGTTCAAGCCATTTTGGATAATTTATCCAGTGGTGATATCAAATTGTAACATGATATTTCTCATTCTATAGGCATATAACCTTGTTATCACCGACAACCTGTCAAATCAATGAAACAGACAGATGCATGTACACAAATACACATACATACCAGGTTATCTTTGTTTCTAATTAAGAGAGATCTCAATTTTATATGCTTTTTGCCTGACTTAAGAGTTTATAGGTAAAAAAGAAAGATAAGAATGACAAACTCTGGCTTGCTTACCTTACTAATACTTTTTATTAAAAAACAGTAAAACATTCCCTGATAGAAGGGATGGTCAGTAAGAAACTCATTTTACATTGTAAATTCCTCTTAAAAAATTCTCCTCAGTAATCACTCTAAAATATGTAAAAACAATATCCAAGTAAGACTTACTTGGTATGACATAAGAATGCAATAAACATTGCTCCATGTTCCATTCTTCAATTTGTGAAGTTTTTTATGTATATAAAATTGATTTGTCCATTACCTCATTACAGTAAAGAAAAAACAAAAAGCTATTTCATCAACAGTGCATTTAATGATTATAAAATCTTTAATACCTTTTAGATATCACTTTTTTATGTTTTGGAATAACATATAAAAGACAACCTAAAAGTCAGTATTTAAAAGACAACTTAAAAGTCAGTATTTGAGTTATTTGGCTTGGTTAAAATGCAGATAGTTACTTAGAATATAAATGACACATTATTCCTTTTAAATATGTAGATAGCCCTCCCCAATACACTGACTTAAACACACTACTCATGTGGATGCATAGTGTTTGCTCAGTTCTCTCATGCATGTGTAATAATGTTTAAGTGTTTGCTCAAAGATTCAAGTGAGTGACTATATGCATTACTTTGTTCTACACTAGTTCTCATTTATATATTGAATTTACAATGGATACTCATATGAGTAGAAATGAACAAAAATTTCTTTTATATGGATTTGTTTTTGTGCAGAATCATTTGAGTTAATTAGCACTTGTCAAAGAAAAGCTGATTTCTAACTAGCATAAAAGGGTTTTTTTTCTTCAGCAATGCTTGT
The DNA here is from genome assembly GCA_964036315.1 of Acanthosepion esculentum. Lineage (NCBI taxonomy): Eukaryota > Metazoa > Mollusca > Cephalopoda > Sepiida > Sepiidae > Acanthosepion > Acanthosepion esculentum. The sequence goes on along the minus strand of OZ038483.1, from coordinate 23,543,539 downwards.
AAAATCTATAATACTTACCAGTTAAAAACTATCTACTTTAGGTGATTAAACTTTTGTATATACTTAGTTTTAAATTATAAGAGCCCTAGCATCCTCTTGCCAGATAACATTAAAGACTTTGCATCTTAGCCTTGTAAGTTTAATATAGCGATTTTATTTTCTAACACAGCTGTTTACTGCAATATGATCAGACTGAATTTCAAATAACCTTTCTCATAATGCAAGACAACCTCTTTTGTCATTGCTTTGATATAATGTAATATGTTTGCTTTTAATTTTGTGGTTATTTACTCCAGAATATCTTTGTGAAACTCAGACTAGATTGTTGTAGTCACAGATGTTCTGATATATTTCAATATTCTGTAGTTTGTAGATCACCTTGCTAGTGTACAAGTTAAAAAAAAACTGTTAGTCTGTATGATCAATAAATTTTGTACCTCATTGTAGACATTGTACCTTCATTGCAAAAAACTATTGGTTTTTATTGTTTATCTTCAATTATTGGGCATAGACAAACGTGTCCAGTAAAAAGAAAAAGGAAAAATAATTGTCAATTTTCAGTCTCTTGTTTTCAAAAAAAGGTTGTGAAAACTTTAGCTAATAATAAACTGAACTTTAATGACCATTAAGCAAGCTTGCATTACACCTATCTCTTTTTTTTTTTATTTTTTTTTTTTAACTTTCTTCTCTTTGGTTTCACTTTTATCATTTTTCTTTGTTTCTAGGAAGGTGTTCCTGTATATCACCCTTCTCCAAATGTTAGTCGACCAGCCAACCTTTTAACAGAAGAAGAACAGATTAAAATTGCACAACGGTTAGGACTGATCAACCATTTGCCAACAGGAGTCTATGATGGCAGCAAGAAGGCCAGAGAGTAAGTTTGTTTCAATCATTTAAAAATCTTAGTGAGAATATGTGAGCACTGCATAATGAATGTGCATTAAACTGAGAAAGGAAACAGTTTAATTCTTTTTAAACTGCAACTATATGCCATAATTTGGGAAAGCTTATGATCATCAAATTTGTTCAAATCTGTATTCAAACAAGGTTTTTTACTTGTACCATTGAGAATATAGTCTCAATGCTTTTGTCTGTATAGATACCCCTTCTAGATGATGAAAAAATATATATATAATCGTTATGAAATAATTCCAGATCAATTTTAAATTCTGAAAATTAATTGAATGCAAATAAAATCACCGTAATATTCAATTTTCAGCTTGATTATTTTTTGTTTCTACTCTTGATTTTCAATAAAGAAGCGGTAATGGAAACTTGTGGTAATGGAAACTTTTCAGTTCATTTAACTCAATAAATGAAGCAAGGTGTATCACCCAATACAAAAAGACATTGAAAAAATTTCTAAAATAAACGCCATCAAAAGCCATCAAGGTTTAAATTAACTATTGATAAACTTTGAGGTTTATAGATCCATGTAGTAATGATGTATCATTGCTAAACGTCTAGAAAAGACATGAAATTTACTCTTTTCTTCTAGTCACCTTTATGATTATAGAAATAGCATGAGGACTTTTATGAAATTGAAGAAATTGGCATTTGCCTTGCTATTTAATGAGCAAAAATGATTCATCATATAAAAATGTATATTAATTTTTTATATTTCACAGATACTATTAAGTTTATTTTTTCCATTTGTAGTGATATGTAAATGACTGCCTAATTAGCATAGCTAAGGCATAGACTATATAAAAGTCCAAGCAGTAATGGTAGGGCAGCTCTCAGTATGTGAGATAAACAACTATTGAGGGATTTATAAAATATGAAAGAAATCCTACTTCATAACAGAAGAGATATTTTTATTTTCTGTTTCATTTTATTTTTAGTCAATTTTCTCCATCTTTGTCTAATTTATTTTATTTTCTTTCTTCAGAACAACATTCTTTATTTCTCTACTGTCATATTAATTTGATTATATACTCTATTCAATGTGGATGTTTGATAAATGCTTAAAACTATTAATAACTCTACTTTTTTTAAAAAGATTACTCGTATGAAGGAGGGGTTCTAAAATCTTCTTGGCCTGACCAACAATGGATGCTAAAAAAAAATAAGTTTCAACATTTGGTCAGATTTTTGAGAAGTGGATCAGGCTGAGAACTTTTCAACATTCAACAATACTAATAGGTGTGGAGAATTACCCACATTAAATGGTAATTTTTCATATATTTGGAGAATGTTTTGAAGGACTTTAATGCAAGCTCAACTTAATCCGTATTTCTTGTTGGGAAGCAAAAAGGACAGATATTTATGATTTAGCATAATTTGAACATTTTCTTTTTGATTTATATACTGGATATTTATGCGATGTGAACACTATAAAATTAATGTCAACAACTAATAACTGCTTATAGTGATACAGCAAATTCTAATGTATGTATATACCAAAACTTCCATAATACATATACTGTGTAAATAGATATTGTGAATATAATATTAACTCAAAAAAATTAAAAACATTGATCATTTAATATTATTGATATTCTGCAAGAAAACTAATGCAAAATATGAACTTCAGTGGTATACCTCAAGAGTGTAAAGAGTATATATTCAGTTCCCTCACAGAAGAGTTTGTAATAATCCACCTTTAAGTATTGGTCATGGTACAAGGTGAAGAATGTTTACAGGACTACAAATGAATGCAAATCATCATATTAATAATAATAGCATTTATAGAGGTGCAAGTAACCTAACAGTTACTGGCATGAGGATTAGAATTAGCAAGTCATCCATTTCTTTCCTCAGCTCTGGCTAAATAGTAGGGAAGTTTGAGTCCTTTAGCTGTGTAAGGCAGTTAATCTTAAACATTACAACTGTACCCCAGCTCCAAAGAAATTAACTTCCCACTGAAACTGTAGCAGCAACCATTGTTCCAGATTTTTGTTCTACAAAGAGTCTGTAGCAATAAACAAATACATTAACATTTTAAAAGGTGAAATCCGATTAATTTCTCACAACTTTTGCAGTTGGTATCATAAAACTTTTCTACTCCTCTATTGTGCATTGACAATCAAGAAGAAAGGGGTTGTCAAGAACTAATTCAAATGTTACTAACAAAATAAGGCTATTATACATACACATTTATACATAGTAATCTCAATCTTTAATACTCTACCCTACCTTATCTACATAAAAATCTATTTTACTAGGTACCTTGGAATATTTTAATGATTGTCAAAGAATTTGATTTTTGATAACTGGATACTATAGTGTATGCTAAACTAAAATTCAGAAAACTTTTTCTTAGAACCATGAAAAGAGCTAGTATGGAATGAGTCTGCTTTAACACATCACTCAAGTATTTTTCAAACTGATCCGAGCAAGATATTCTTTGCAGATTTCTCAAATTCTCCTCAAAACACACAGAATTCTCTTTGTCCTATGAATTGTAATCTGGTTATATTGTGATTATTCACTGTATTTTTAATGATTTTATCACATGATTATCACTTGACCTTAAGAAGGCACTCTTTGAAGATTTGTCTTCCTAAATGATAAACATAGTCCTGGTTAAATATTTCTAAATTTTTATCTTCATGTGTTAAAAAACATATGTGTAGGAATGAAAATAGAATTATCTACAATAACCCAATTATTTTAGTTCATACCTTCTGCAATTTTGAGAAGTTATTCTCATTCCAAGAACTATTTAAACTATTCAACTTTTTTTTTTGTTGCAGTTGCTACTACAACATATCAGCTAATGCATTCTATAGACACCTTCAGATGTGTAAACAAAAAAGATGTTAGTTACCAATTTCTTATTTACACTACTAAGAAAAAGATTTTCTATCTTTCTATATAGATTATACACTCTAAAATGAAAATGATATGACCTCTACAGTTTGTCTCAGCCTTTCTGATTTCAATAATTATGTATAACAACAATACATTCAATTTCATTGTACTTTAATGACTTGGATTCAGTACTTTTAAATAACTGGATATGTTCTATCAGTCTCATAGATCCTTCCTCTTCAACATTCTTTTTCTAAACTTGTATTTTTTTAATCTAAGCATTTCTACAAATGACCCATTTTTGTATATTATTGGAGTTCATAATTAATCTTTTTTTCTAATTTTTGGTCACCAAACATTTTCCCCTGCCATTATTTTCTAAGGATAAATAAACTTAGCTGTTTTCCTGAAGAAGCTGGTCAGACAGCATTTTTCAAGTATCTTTTGGAAACTAAAATCTAAGCAGATTTCTGTATATTTTTGCACTCGCATTGACTTGGCTACATGTTAGCATAAATGTTATTTCTTATAAAAATTTTAATCGTTGTGTATCAAGAGAAAGATAAATGCATTCACCATTTTTAAACTCAGTTGATTATGGAACAAACACAGGCTTCATTGTTCATTCTTACTTCATGTAGAATAAGAGTAGGAAGTAAACTGTTGCTATTGATGTAAAAAATGCAAATCAAAGGTGGGCACTTGAGAAACCATGTCTTGATTTTATCACAGAACTAATGTTCCATTTATACAATTACAAGTTTAGATACTGTTACTACTAAAGCCACTGTTCATTCAGTAACTCTCATATCAGCCTTTCATATGTTAAAGTATTAGTTGATTTTACTCTTATTTTTCCATATTTCATAACAGTGAAATGATGATAAAGTAAGGTTTAATAGCCAGAATTTTAAATTGATTTGTAAATTACAAAGACTGTATGATTTCTGATATTTAATTTTAATATGGTGACAAAGTAGCCATAACTTAAAATTATTGAAAAATTTAAAAACAGGACATTTAAAAATAAACTAAGAAAGCCTTAACTGAAAAACAACTTTTCTACTGTGAATGCATAAATATTTTTTTAATCATTTCACCCACAAGCAAGGTGATAATGCCACTAGGACACAAGAGGTTACATGAAGTGAGAGAAAGGACAATAAAGGAACAGGATTAAGGAAGACAGAAGATGGCAATTGGCTTTGCATTTAAGTGACAAAGGATTCATTTTTTATTTATTTTATTTTTTTTGTGACTGAACCATCAGCATACATTTATAGCATTTTGTGAACATATTCACTTTGAGACGGCAAGTAAACAAAAATCACTTTTGTAAAATAGGTAGAATCAAAACAGGAAACAAATTTTGGGTGCTGACCACAAAAATATAAACTAACCAATCAGTGCAAACCATGGAATATTTTTCAACCAATAAAAGTAAGGAAATCAGATTCTCAAAATTATCATTTCTGGAACCACTAAAAAAAATTAAATTAAAATTAAAAATTAATAATTATAAAATAAGCTAAAAAATAAAATTCTGAATGTTATTAGTCAATTGGTTTTTTATCTCAACAACACATGATTTTAATTTTTGTCACGCACACACCAGAACATTTTATGCTTGAACATTTTGCTACTTGGTGAACTTTAAAAGATGCATCATTAATTTTATCAACGACACTTTTTCTATTTCACATTTCAAACATTTCCTAAACACATAAAGCATTTGAATGACCACCAAACTTTAATTCAGATTTTGTCATAACAGCAAAACCTCATTTATGCACATAGTCTTTTTCCAAAAGTAGCAACTTGTGTATAATATGTATATAAAATTAATGACTTTTACTACCATAAAACTTCTTGTCGTTTGTGTTTTCTTTCAAAACATCCTTAGATAGTTGTTTATCACATGTTGCTTACTACTCTTTTTTGCTAGCTGCTACTATGAGAAGAAAGTTAATAGAACAATGGCAATGCCTTCTTGCAAAGATTTCTATATAAATACAGTATTGCAGAGCAATGTCACTGCTGATTGAACCAAATCATCATCTCTACTTTTTTCCCTTACTACACTTGAAAATACTAAATTGTTGTCGATTCTACTTAATATGTTCATAATCAGATATTTTCTTGATTAGAACTTAGGCACAATCAACTACACATGCATACATATTTTTATAAAGCTACTTTAAGATATTTTTTAGTATTTATAAAAGACAGTATTTCCTATTATATTTTATGCAATTACTCATTTGATTTATTGAATAGAGATAAAATATGTAATAATATTCAACAAATGTGCTAAGTTTATGTGTAAACCGATTTTAAATTATTGATGTTTTTTTTTGTTTTTTGTGTTTTTAGAGAAAATTTTTAGAGTATTTTGATTATTCATCAGTTATATCTAACTGCTTTAAAGTTCATCAGATTTTGATTTGCTCTTAGTTAGATGTTAGTTTCATGATAGAAATATAACTCTGTTTGTGCATGTGTGTGTAATTTCAGACATTTAAAATGAATTAAGTGGCCAGGCTAGTTAATATGCACTTTGCCTAAATCCTGACTCAAGTGACAAAACTTTTGCCCTAAAATGTTTTTTAAAAAAATATAAAATTTATACAATTGTGAAAGTCATCTAAGTTTAAATAACTGTTAAAGACAAGTCACAATGCTGGTTTTCATGAAACAGGACTTCTTATTTGGATATTCAGAAACTTTTAAAATTTGATATCCAAAACCCATTGTCTGCTATTCAAAAAAAGTCGCTACACATCTCAAGTGATAGTTTTTGTTACATAATAAGCAATTTCTAGAAAACCTAAGATTATAACAAACTAAGTTAACAGAAGAATGAAAATAAATTGTAAAAAACACTAACAATGGTGTTAAAATAATTCAAGAATTAAAAAAAACATTATCTAATCCCTAGAAAAACATTTTCAAAAAGGCTGAATAAAGCTTGACAGAAAATTGCAGGGGGAAAAGCAGCATTTTTTTTTTTAAATTACCAAAAATCAGGGAACTATCCAATTTAAATGAAAGTTTCCATACATTCATTAATTATTTACTTTTATAATAGTTTTTTTTTTTTATTTTAAAAAAATCTGTGGAAATGTTATTCTTTTTGTAATAACCACCAATATTTTTATGACTAAATTTTACTTGAAAAAAATGTTTAATTTGAAAATTTTTACTTTTCTATAAAGATTAATTGCTGATGCATCTCTGCTAAAAAAAAAAAAGAGAAAGTTTTACAAAGATTCTAAGATAACACAAATGGGATTGTCTTAAAAATTTGTTTTACAAACAGTATTTCAGTTTTTGGCAATATTTTTCATGTGTTGAAATCTTTAAACATTTTTATTTTTTAAGCAATCATTTTCTTGGTTTTTATCTTTCTAGAAATGTAAAAATAGGGACTATAAATTTTATTTTAATGACTAACTGTGAACTTCTGGTTAGTATTACTATTAGTAAAAAAAAAAAAAAAAATCAGAGATCCTCCTTAGTGGATGATCTCAAAATAAAAAATGATTTTACCGAGATATATTACCCTCTTAATTTATTTAAAAGAACTGTTCAGAAAGAAAAAATAAGTGCCACTGAAATTACCACTTCTACCCCACCTCCCCAGTAGGCATGGGACCCCATGTGGTTGAGAGTTTTGATGTAGTAAGCACAGACCTGTCGATTCTTATAGTTGATAATTGACAATATAACTTAGAAAAAAAGTAAAAAGTACAAAAAAAAACCCGCTGCTGAAACTAGCCCTTTTGGGGATACAACCTTGTCAGGGTTTCCTGCATAGTATGCACTGCACTGGCTATGCGGATATATGGTGTATATTATTAGTTGATGACTGACAATGTAATGTCAATTTAAAAATAATTAAAAAAAATGGTGGATGGCCATAAAACAGTGCTAAAGAAAATGGCAGGGGCCACAACAGGGCCCCTAAAAAGCATGCAAATCTGATCGGGTGGGGGGGTAAGACTTCTGACCCTGGTTGTAAGTAATCACAGATGAACAACGCTGTTTCCAAATAGCTGAGTTTTCTGAAGAAAAATCAAAGAAAAAACTACTCCATAGCAAAACAAACTTTAAACACACATACACACACAATATTGTATATTTCACTTATATTTTTTAGAATAATATAATAATTGCAAAAATTTGATAGAATAAAAACGTTTTCTTCATTTATTTCCATCCTAGGACTGTAGAAAGCAATTTAAGTATCTCAGTAGTACATTTGGCTCATAAACAATCTTCTAAATCCAAAATTTCTCCCCTTTAGCCTTGTGCCAGACTAAACGAAGTTTAGTAAATAAAAATTAAAAACTGAAATAATTACTGAGATTTAAAATTACATTTAATGTAACAAAATTAATCTGTGATAAGTTTTTTCTATTAATATAATTTAAAATTTCATTAAATTTTCTAATGTAATATTCCTAGCATTTTTATTCTTTTAATTAGTAATTGAATTATTCCATATTATTTAAAAAAAATTTTTCATATTGATATCATTGCCTTAAACTATTTAATAATCAAAGTCAATTGACCTTTATTTGTTGAAGCTACAATGGTTCTGTTACATTAATGAACTGACTTCAAAACACATTGCTACTCTTCAGAATTGTAGAATATATATTTTGTATTTTGATTTCATAAATTCTGCAATTTTATATGAGGTTGACATTTGGTCTTGAAAAATGCAACTATTAATTTGTCTATATACAGTTGCTAGATTTTTATTGTATCAGAATCCTTTATTAAAAGAAGTTTCTATAAATGCATATGCCTTTTGACTGACTTCCTATATGCAACTCAATAGAATGAATCTTAATTGTCAGCATTTGCTTCCTTCTATAGTTTTAAGAAATTTAAAAAATCTTTACTTATTTCTGGGATTCCTGTCTGACAGTTGTAATATTTTCTTAGAATTCCTCATTAATATATATTGAGCCAAAATACAAATCCCTTAACATCCTTATTCTTAAAATTGCTTATTTGAAATAGGTGGTACGGGGGCAGTGATTTAATTTAAAAAATAAATACATTTTTGTGGAAAAGATTTTTTTTTCTTTTTTTGTTCACCTTTGACAATATTTCAATTGTAACAACTGTTTGAATTATCCTGAAACGTCTCTCCTATAATAATCAATTACTGCTTACTCAAATCAGACAAAAAATGTAAATTTATTACATCCCATTTGTGACACATTTTGATTAATGACACAAAGATTTAAATGATAACTTATATAAAAAGTATCCGCCCACACCCCTCAGGTGTTGAGTTTCTTGCCAAAATATTTAATTCACACTTTCAATTAGCAATAATTCATATAGCATTTATAGGTATTACAAGTAATATGGGAATTGTTGCAAGTATACAGGAAAATGGATATAGGTTAGATGCTACACCACTGATTAAAGGACTTTAGCATCTGTTAGGATGTTTTGAAATCCCCCATTGATACTGAGGGACATCAGTATCTCAATATGGGTACATATTAGCTATAGACATAAAGGAATGGCATCATTTTATTTATTTATTTAAGCCTTCCCTTCATTACAAATACAGAGAGAATGCATTTTTAAGGTATGGCTCCCCTGTTCATCAGTTCATGACTCCTTCAAAGTGTATGTAGACTTGCTTCTCTCTTTTTGCTGATGCTTCTTAATCCGCTGTAATTTTTGTCATTTTTGTTTTTTATTAAATAAATTAGCAGTGCTTTTTATTTTTGCAAATCTTATACTTTACAAAACAAACTAAATATATAAGGATGTAAAATGTATATGCACAAACAACATTCTTTCTTATGACTTATATGAAAAATACTGAAATTGTCTGGCCACCAGTCAAGAGCCACAAACATGACAGTACTGCAAATTGATTAAATTAAATTTTCTCTTGAGTAAAATTGCAAAAAGGAGAAAAATGTTAGTTTCTGTTTTACTGTGGATAAATCTTAAACTGTTGCACTTAGATTTTAATTAAATCCCCCACCAACCCTCATTTCTCTTTTATGGGAGTAAGCTTTGTGAAGATTTTGCTGTATGTTACTCACTGCTTTTCAGTCTTTTGTGTACTTTTCACTGATTAAACTATTTTTCTTTTTGCCCATCCCACTGACTGGAAAAATATTGATTATTTTTAAATTTAAATGATTTGAGTTAAATGTAGCTGCAATAACAGCTGATTAAAAATAATGTTCTATTTCATTTTTTAAGGATTTTTCTGTTAAATGATTGCACTTATATGCTTTAAATTAGCTTGCTATTCTATTTTAGTCATTTTTATTATAAATGTTTATTTCTAATTTGAAACTTGATTTGCTTTTTAAAGACTTTCAAGATTTACTTCTCATAAATATGTATAAAGACGACTTTGTTGAAAAGATTTTATTTATTTAAAAAACTTTTAAATAGCTGTTATTTTTAAATTCTTAAATGTGATGGGATGAGAATTTTTCAACATCTCCTCATACTTAGATCTAAAAAATTCTATCAAAATTTATTACTCTACCTATTTCTCTTCTCAGTTTTTTTATACACAAAGTTTTTTGCTTTAATATGGGATGTATGTTGTAATGTAATGAATATCAGCTTGGAATGAGAAATTGGAGAGACAAGTTCAAATTCTAGTTGGATTTGTTACATTCTCTTGCATGCAAATACCCTTGGGAAAGGTATAAATCTATCTCTCCCCACCCCTGCAGCTATGGGTTTAATAGCGGGACAGACTAGGTCCTGTAGCTTTGGTTGGCAACCAGTCTACTTCAGAAAGAAATGGCAACCTACTGCAAGAAAATCTGTCTAGTCAGTTGTGAATCAAAAGAGATGTGATTGCCCTGGCGTGTATTACATATAGCACTTAACTGACTGTTAATATAATATTATATAAAGAAGTTTTTCTTTAGAATCTAAATCCACTAAAAATGAAATATCAATCTATTTCTTCATTGTGTATTTTATAAGTAAAACAACATAAAAGGAATACCATAGAAAATCAGTTTCCTCTTAGTTGAAGGTGTTGTTGTTATACCAGATTATAATGTCTTATTGCTGCTTAGATTACAAGTTTTGTTTTAACCACTGATTAAAACAGAAGTTGTGACCTAAATAATATTCTGTTATAAATTTTAAGAAGCAAATCTCTATAAATTGATTGTCAATTTGTTCCTTTAACTTCTCACATGTATTTTATTACATAGTTATTGTATAGAAAGGAAAAATAGAATGATTTTCTATTTTTTCATATGAATTAAATACTTGATGAAAGGTCATAATTGAATTTTGCCTGATTTAACTTGCTTCAGTTTTACTGAAATGTTTTTATCAAAATATAGAATTTTAAATTGGTTTGAATAAGAAGTGCAATTCCTCTTCATTTGTGTTTAATTCTTTTTTCTTAATTACAATCCAATTGTCAATTTTTCTCACTCTAAAACTATTTCTAAATGCATTTCATGGTTCTAATGAGTCAAGGACATGTAAATTTATATCCTGCTGTCTAATCAAAGAGCAATATATAAAGTCTTATAAAAACTAACAGATATTTTGTTCTCTAAATAGCTGTGGGTTTTTATCCGTCATAATTGAGGAAGCTTACATACATAAACTCTGTTAAAAAACAAACAAGGAAAACATGCAGATATCTCAAAGCTTATCCTTGTTAATATGCAACAAAAATATCTTAATCATCTTGAGCCTTATGATATTCCAAAATTATTTGCCTGCAGAGCCCAACAGTAAGTTTTGATAATTTTAATCTGGGTTTACACTAGGTGTGTACTAGTTATTCAGTCATCTCCTAAGAGTGATACATTGTGTATTTCAAAGTTTACTCTAGAACTGGCCAACAGTTTGCATCCAAAAAATTAGTAAATTATTGTAAGAGACATATATTTACTCTTAATAGAAATAAAACTTTTACATTCTTTGTATCAATGACTTTTTTCATCCATATATCATGTAATATTTGTAATTCACATTTAGTGTTAATTTTTCTACTGTAATCAGAATAACATCTGCTGCATATTTTGCTGTTTATGATGTAATTTTGACGAGTTTTATTAAGTTTACAACAAGCATATTTAGGATGTGGCTTTGTACCAAACTAAAATGAGTTTAGTTAATATCAAGGGTGTATTTCAGATAATGTTTTGTTTCCATTTTACAATTTTATTTTGTTGAATTGTTAATTTTTTTCATTATCTTTCTATTTATTTTATCATTATGGTGCACATATAATCCTTAATTAAATTGTTCATAAACTGCCATATTCCACTTCAAATAACATTTCTAAATTTTGTTTAGAAATTTGCAAAGCACTTCTAATGAATCTGTGAATTGGTACTAAAGATGTTTAATGGTTTTTTTTTTGCTTTTTTTTGTTTTAGTGCATATAATTTAAATATTTTCTCTTAGTATAACTGTTCAAAATTGGTGAGTAAAATAACAGATTTTATTTATGCTATATTTTATTCTGATGTTGCAATGAGATAAACCAAGATTTAAACAGTACAACGTTGAAAAGGTTTATATGTAGAAGTCAGGTTAAAAATGCTAAATCTATATAGCCAACAAATTCATTCAACAATAACATAAATTTGTCTCTTTGCAGGTGTGTGATATGTATGGGAGAATTTATAATTGGTGATGCTCTTCGTTACCTGCCCTGTATGCATACTTACCACAGAGACTGTATTGATGACTGGCTGATGCGATCTTTTACATGCCCATCATGTATGGAACCTGTTGATGCTGCTTTATTGACAACATATGAAACCAACCAATGAACTGCTGTTGACCACTGCCTAGCTAATATTCAAAATAAAATGCAGGCGCCCTCTGGTGACAAGCACTTGCTTCTTGCCCAATGCTCTTTCTCCTACCAAACTCTATCACTTGTCTCAGCTATTGTAGCTGGTCTTGGTTTTTCTTTTCTTTAATTTTTTTTTATTTTAGATGAAAAATGTGACAAGAAAAACATGGTGGAGTGGAAATAAAAAAAAGAATAGAAGAAAGAGTCCAAAAAAAAAAAAAAATTTAAAAAAATAAAAAACAAATTCATTTTTTCCTGCAGGGCACTGAAATCAAGGTTGGACAAGTATGGCCAGAACCAAGGGCAGATAACTGTGACCTGAAAATGAATTTTAAGGATTTTTTTTTCTAACTGCACATAAAAAAATTATTGAAAATGAAGAAATTAAAAAAAAAAAAGTGCAGTGATTAATGTCTTTCATGTGCAGTCTGACTGCTTGCGTATGTATGCGTTGGTGGAGTTGGCCATTGTTGTTCTTTTATTTCCCATTCTCCTGTTCTCTTTCTGAACTGATATTCCTTTGGCCAATACTCAGCCTACATAGATGAATGTATGTAAATTATTCAAGAGCCTTGTAAAGAAAACAAAAATTGATAATTTTTTCACCATTTTGTTTGTTTTTTGTTTTTTTTGTTTTAGTTTTTTTTTTTTTTTTTTTTTTCTTAAAGGAAAACTTTTTTTTCACAAGCTTAAAAGAGCTTAAAAGTATTTTACTTTAATAAATGTGGACAAGATGACTTGATTCCACTGGAGATATTTTGCCAAATCTTTTGGTTCTGTTCTGTTATCAGAACTTATTATACCCAGAATGTGATATCATGTTATTTCTAAATATTATTTACCATTGATTGTCACAGAATTCTAGAGAGAAAAAATGATTTAAGAAAACTGTTAATGTTGGTTGTTTTTTTCTGTATTCTTAGTTTTTCTTTTAGCTTCAGGGTTTGGCTTACAGACTTTAATATAGATTTGTGTTCCTGAGAATAGACATTCTCACATTTGTATTTTTAATTCGATTATTATTATTATACATTTTAATTGGTTTTTCTATATTTGTATATAAATATCACTTTATTTTTTTTCTTTTGTCAGTGTCACCATATAACAGAACTCATCTTAGTTGATATGTCATTGACTATATATTTTTTATTTCTCTTCATTTTAATAACAAATGTTAACATTTGGTTGAAAAAAAAATGAAACCCAACAAATTTCTGATTCCACATTGAAATAGTAGCTCTTAAGTTTTTTCCCAGCCTTATCTTATTTGTGGTATTGTCCATATTCTTCCAGGTGCCACTTAAAATAGGTAACAAAGCATCAATTCTTCCATATTTTTTTCTTTCCTTGTATCAAAATAATTGAAATCTATTTATCTATCTATCTATCTATCTATCTATACATAAATGGATACACACATAGAATTCTGGGGTTGTTAGTAAATAAAGTCCTCATCAAACTGGAATGTACTAAGGAAGAAATTATATCCCAGAAAATATACACAAGAAATAAATATAAAAGAATTTATTTTTCATTTAAAGATTTTATGCAATTTTTTGTTGTTGATTAACAAAGTTTCCTGGAACAGTTGCACATATATAATTATTATGTATTTATTTATTTTATATATATATATATATATATATATATATATATATATATATATATATATATATATATATACACACACATCTGACCATTCACATGTTCAATATGGCTGCCAGTTGCTCTGAAACAATAAAATCTGAAAGACAATTGTAATGATGCTTTACATGTAGGTACATGTGCTAATTTGTATTTGCACATTATTCTAACCCACTTCAAATGAAAGATGAGGTGAGCGTGTGCAGTGTTTGACATCACAGTTTTTCTCATCTTCTTTGCCTCCCCCCCCCCATCAGAGTGTGTTTCTTTTAGCATAATCACCAATCATCATCAGGTCATTTAACCCAATTACTTGAATATATCGAATTAGAAATTGAAGTTTTAGATATTTCTTTCATGACAGAAAAATTGAATTTGATGTTGAGTTAAACTTGCAGGTTTATTAATTAGTTTTAAATGCTTATTTTCCAACTTTGTGGTGAGTTAAGTAAATTGGTGATGACGGGTAGAGAACATACTGGTTGGAAATTAACAACAGCCAAAACAAAGATTAATTTAAAAACAAAACACTAAAAATGTATGAATGCTAAATGATACCATAAATAGTTAATGTTACTTGCAAAGTTTTTGTTTTTGACTTTTAAAATTTATAAAAAATAGTAAATAGTTTAGGAAAAATGTGGATGCTTTATTTTACATTACATCCATTTACAATATTTTCTCTATTTAAGTCATGCTGTGTGTGTGTGTGTGTGTGTGTGTCTACGTGTGCATGTTTTTAAGTGTGAGACAGAATAATTCAGCCTCCAAAATTTACCTTTAACTGGAATTTGGTATTAAAAAATTATTTGAAAGCACAAATAACTTCTTTCTCTCAACAATTCTGCAAACTTCTCATTTTCTTTGTCTTCTTCATTTTTAGCAGTTGGTTTAACAGTTATGGAACAAACATTTTCTTTTTAATATGTCTTCAGTTTTTAAATAATAAAATGTAACTATCCATTAAAATTAAAGAAAATTATCTCGACTCTCTTTGTGCTAAAACAGTTCATTTTTTATTAATTTTAAAAGAAATGCCAAACTGCATCTACTCAAATTCTGATACATGTTAATATTTGAACGTTTGTGCAAAAATTAAATCAATGTCTTTTTTTTTTTTTTTTTTTTTTTTCACTTGTTTTCAACAAGGCACTTTATCTTCAGCTATCTTTTGCTATTTTGAGATGATTTCTAACCAAAGCAATGTGACTACAAACTGGTCAAAATAAGACAACAATTTATTCAGATGTATTTCTTATTAATAGCAATCACTGCAGGGGATTGAAATTTATAGAAATCATAGCTCTTGGTATATGCTTCATGTATGAAAAAGGTTTATCAAATGTCATAGATAAAGAAACTTTATTTGAAAATTACAGTGAACAAAATAACAATGGGTTTGCAATATGGGATAAAGTTTACAAAGTTAAAAATTGAATATTTGTTAATATTAGTATGATGTTTAGAGACTTTTCTTAGCAATATCTTCATCACACTGACATAGCATGTTTCTTTCACAGACTATTTTTTTCATCTTCCAGTTTTTTTTCATAAAAGGATTAAAGTTTGGGTTTTGCCTCCTAAATTTATTTCCTATTATCTTCTACAAGTTCTTGATGGAATTTAAGTTTGAATTTTGTGCAAACCATCTTATTGAATCAATGTTCCCTTAAAAAAAACAAAAAAACAACTGTTACTTATTTAGCAGTGAGACAAGGAGTGTCATCCTGTATAAAATGACTACTGCTTGTAGAGAACCTGTTACTTTTCTAAGTTTAGATACACATTAGCATTTACTCATGATAGGTCAAACACCTTCAGAGGAGATCGTCACCCATATCCCATACCATGACACTTCCCTCTCCAAACTTTTTGACATGCTTTGGTTTAAGTCTGTTGCCTTTATGTCAAACTGTCTGCCATCAGATTGAAATTGAATTTACTTTCTTTGCTGAAGTGAACTTTAGACCAATTCTTCGCTTACATAAAAATGTGTTCTGTATATTCAAATCTATCCATTGTATTCTTTTTTATTTTAAGTTTAGTAGCTGGAAAGTGAGATTTCAGTCTAACTTCATTCTATCATTGAGACACTGGAAGGTGGCTAACCTTGTGATCAGCTTTGAATTACCTTGAAATCTATGCTGCAGAGTTAAAAGGATCACTAATGGCATGATTTTATTTCATCATCTAATTTTAAAACTTTTGAAATTACACTCTTGAACTGGCCCAGCTCTCTTGAAATTGCAAAGAGAGAAATGCCATCTATCTTTACCTTTACAATTTGTTATTGAAGTACTGCATTTACTTTGGCATATTTGTGGCTTATCTGGCAGTATATGCAACATGGAGAACATTGCTACCTTTCTTTTAGTGAGGTCAATATTGCTACATGCTATGAAAAATTTCTAGAATAAGATAAAAAAAATAAATCAATTCTCTTATTTTATTCACTGTATTTTATTAAAATAAAGAGTTTTTTTTAATAAAATTTTCTATAACCACTTTCAAATATAAAGTAAATAACAAGAACTGATTTCTATAGTTTTCAAAATCATGTGGCAATTGCTTTTAATAAGATTAATTTTAAATAAATTGTTCACTTAAGAGGGTGTGCTGAAAAGTTCTCAGCTTGACTAAGAAACTCTTCCAAAAAATAAAAATCTGATATTTAGTCAGATTTTGGGAAATGGGTTGAATTGGGAACTTCTCAGTGCCCCCACTCCCTCATATTTTGACTGGTTCCATATATTTCTTATAAATTGTGGTAGGTTTGTTTTGGGCCTATTTTACTGTTGGAGGCTTTTCTTAATACCAAAATTTGAGGGTGTATGGTATATTTAGTCTTGACCAACTCTGGGAAACTAACAGGTACTAAGATTTACTTAGTAACCTGGGATTGAATGATAAAAATATGAATGAAATTGTGGCAACATTAAGAAATTTCTACAGGCAATAAAATGATTTGTTGAAACATTAGTGCATACCCAACCTGAGAAAGGTTATTTAGCTTTCAAAAATATCTTTTATCTTATTTATATATATAAAATAATTTCATCAATATTTTAAATGCTTAAAAATATTTTTAACTAATAAAAATTGCTACTTTTGTATTAGCTGTGAAAGATTACTACATAAAAAAATTATTACAAAAGTTTGTGTGTGTATACACACATGTGCTAGTGAGATTTGAGCATTATGTACAAAACGGTAGCCTAGATACACTTATTCATTTAAATTTTAAATGCTTTGTATGACTTCTGAAAAGCTGTCCACTATTTGTAGAAAGTACTTGTAAATTTGTATATAGCATTAAATTTCTTAACAATTACATACTGACATTGACAAAAATGAAATGATTGAACACAGTTGAGTAAAACATAAAAACTGAAATGAGCTAATCTAAAGAAACTTTCATTGTTTATCTTACAAAGCAATATGAAAATAATACTTGATAGTTATTAAGACTTTAAATGCATATATGTTGACATAACTTATATAGAAATAAATGGGTATAAACATGGCATACTTAAATCAGGCAGATGGTGGTTAATAGTTAAATAACATAATGTTTAAAATAGTTGTGCATTTGTAAGTAAATGGTTAAATAATGAATAAGGAGCCAACACTAATAGGATTTCTTTTTCGTTTTTTATATATATGTTTTCTAATACTGCCAATATATACAATACAAACAATTTAAGTTGAAGTTTTAGACACTTTTTATCTACTTGCAGTTCAATTTTCTTGTAATTCCATTAACATTTTAACTTCTAAATTATGATTTTGTAAATATTAACAAAGTTTTGTAATTTAGGATTATTAAAAAGTATCATTTCTGCAACTTTGTTTCTAAAACCAACTGATCCAATTCACTTAATTTTAAATATAAAATAATGTGTTAAATTAAACTTTATTGAGTTTTCTGGTAATTTTTAGTTTTTTTACTGTCGCAAATATGCATCACACACACATACACACACACACACACACTTGTGTGTATGTATATGTGTGGCAAATGAATGACAATATGGGGAAAAATATTCAGATTATGCATTTTGTGCCTAAAAGAAACTTTTCAGCCTATTCATTAGTCTGGAGATGTTCCTTCTCGGAATGAAATGCATAATATATGAGTTTTTCATTTTGTCATTCAGTTACCTGCTATTAATTAATCAGATAGATGCTAATGAACTAAAAGTTGACTTTCAGAATTATCATAGAAAAATAAGCATGTTATGATCATAGTTGAATTTTTAAGGTATTATTAATTGTTGAAATTTTTTACTTGCCAGACCAGTCCTGTGTGCCTGTAACACTTGCTACATATCCACTTAGATAATCTTAATTTTGCTTTCTAACTTGTATAAACTCAATTTTCATACATTGATTTTTGTATTATTATCATTTATACTTCTAATTTTCAATTGCTTAGGAATTGCTTTAGTTTTTAAATTAACCATTTTTTTCTTTTGTAGTCCAAAGTTGGTTATGAAAGTATGTATTGTTGTAACTTTTTTTTAACATGCACCCATTATTTTTCCTAAGTCTGTTTTCCTGATTATATACTAAGCACAACTGAAACTCTAACAATTGGGTCCTTTGTTTCCTTTCTTGTATAAAATATAATATAATCAACAAGAAAAACTTGTTTAAACCTTAACCAAAACCCAGCCCGGTGATTTACAACTGTACCCATTGATCTCAGTTTTTATACATTTGTCAGAAAAATAAATAAATAAATAAATAAAATAAAATTGAACCTGCTACTTATGTCACTAAATTATACTTAGGTTTTTTGGTTGAATGTGAATCAGCAAAACATTATTTTTACAGATGAGTCTTTCTTTCCTTGGACTGTATACAGTACAAAAATAAAAATGCCTTAATATACTGAAATAGCAATCTCAATTTGACCATTAAAATTAAGCAATATTTTACTTAGCCAACACCAGATTAGTAATAATCATTTGATAATTGAAAATTTTGTAAGTAAAATCAATTTACAAGGCATTAGAAGAAACTGATTGTTGTAGTAATGCACACATTCATATGAAATTAGTGAAAGCATTGGAAGATTATTGCTACCGGCTTCCAGGTATATCACAATCATACTGGTTTCTATCTCTTCTTGATTATCAATCTGTATATAATTTGATATTAATTTTCCTTTCTTTTTATCTTCATTGATTTCTTCAGTTATCATCTACATTTCTATCTTAAATTTAGTAATAAATGCTTCATTTTTCAATCAAGAGAAAATCCAATCTAAATAAAGTTCAATAGAAAGTAAACTTGAGTTCTTGGTTGTGTTTTTGAGAATAGTGTGGTAATAATGAAAATAACTTTTTTATTATTAACTAGCTACTAAATTATTCTAAACATTTTAAATGCTCCTTATTCAAGTCATTAATCATTTCAAATTCATTTATTTATAAAATGCTGCTTTTACTTTCTGTGAAATTATTGAGGTCAATCTTTAGTTAATGTTGTATTGTACAAAATACTTAGACATTTGATAATGTTTGTTTTTTTATTTAGGCACATAATAAACACTAGCAAACTTTCCTATATGAAGAATAGAAAATGATTTTTAAAATTATTTCCATTAGCAAATAAACTTTAACAAAATCTACCTTCCCAATATGGATATGTCCTGACTTGTTTCTGAATGAGTACTTGCACAATACAAATTATTTTGAAAATTATTTGTAAGAAGTTCTGAAAAAGACTTTAAAAATGTCATCAAACATTTTTTTAATATTTTATGAGATTATTTATTTTTTAAGATGTATCACCAACTGAAAGGAAATATTATCTTTATTTAATATGAGCTGTCCAGTCATAAAACAAAATATTTAGTACACAATAAAAAAAATAGTTTTTAATAAACTTGAATTAATACCTGATTTGATTAATGGCTTGTTGCTTTCCTTACTAATCTGGTACAAGGCCATCAAGTTTTGGGATAATCATCTCTTCAACCAGCACACTAATCACTACACTATGGAGCGGGGGCACTAAAAGAAGTCACTGCCTAACAAAATTAATACTGACCTCCCCTTCTTTTCTTACCCTATTGTTGGTTTTCTTATTTTTATTCCAAGCAGACCAATGTCACAAATTTCACTCTCATCCGTCCATCCATCCATCCATTTGTTCATCTCTAACATTAGTTAGGCAGCATGTTCTGGATAACTGCTCAAAAAGGGAAAAAATCAATTTCTTAGCTTCTAAAATCCTTTATTTTTTAATCTTGCTGCACTCTATTAGTCAGTATCACCTATGTGCTTTATTTGTTTTGTAGTCCACCCCTCTTGTATATGTCAGTCAAGCTTGACTGACAATCTCCTACATAAAAAAATAGAAACTGCAAGCACAAGGTTTTCCTATGGAGGCTAAAGTGGTAAATGACTGGAATCTCAGTGGTTGTTGGTTTAATTCTGCGGTATAAGAAGCAAATTTAAATTAAGGAAATAACAATATTTTGATTTTTATCTAACCACAAAAATTTGAATTATAATGGAATTTTTTTTTTATTTGTGTTTGAACATAAGTTTTGATTTTCAGGTTTAAAAGAAAAAAAAACCTATGTGGATTGATATCACAAGATAATTTAAAGTTTATAATTCCATTAAATTTATATACAGATAAATATTCAGTCACTCCAATACATCCAGCATTGCATATTTGCATACATATATAATTTTTAAATGAAACTAATGGTTACTTTCTTTTAATAAATCTACAGCCAAGTGCACTTTTAACTCCAGACTACCTAACATTGATTTGAAGATTTGAGTTAATATTACTAACTTTTGACCCTCAGTACAACTGCATTTAGTTCAGTAATAAAGCACCGATCTGGAGGCTACAAATGTCATGTTGCTAGAAACTAATCAACTTTTTTTTAAAATTTTAATTAACATTCATAACATGAAATTTATTTTTTTTTTGTTTTGTTTGATTTGTTTTCTGGATAACTTGGTCAGCACTTGCAGGTATTACTCAGTGATAGGGGTATTAATAGATTGAAAATCAAAAGATCATCCTAAGTGCCCTTTTCTCATCTGATCAGTCTAGATGCTGTTAAAAAATCTAATAATATTGTATAAATATTAAATCTTGGCTCAAAGTAGATACTTTCCAAGTTTTGTTCAGATAATTGAATTCCTTTATGGGAATATTGTTACCAAAACATTTCATCAAATCCATTTGACAGCATTCAGGTGTCTAATTTGTAAGTGAATGGTAACAATATCATCAACATAAAGGAGTTTCCCAAACAAATGTTAATGACTCTTATAAGCAATAAATTTAGAAGTAAATACAATATGATATTAGTATTGACTTTTAGATAGTTCACTGTAATTAGATTTCTATAGATTAAATTTGCCATGAAAAACTTAAATCTTTGACAGATTTTTCTAAAATAAATTTTACAACTATGAAAACATTTAAATACATGCAAAATTGTTGGGGGTTGACTGACAATATAATATTTCCTGCTATATCAATGAAATAATAGCAAATAACTCTAACAGAAAGTGAATGATTATAAATGGTGCTTCTGGAAGCCATTCTGAACATGGCTAACCTCTTAAAGATTTTATTTGATATCTTTATTGTTTCTTCCTGTTTTGATGTATTTTATTATTTATTCTTGTACTTGGTGTGAAATTACATGTCTAAGGATATAAGAAAATTTGTAAATGACTATATACTGTAAAAAAAAAAAAATTCCTTCAGATTTATATTTTGGGTGATTTTAATTTGTTTATCATTGTGGGTGGGATAAATATATAACTTTACTGGTTGATAAAGTTCTTTTTTTTTCCCCTAATTTATTTTTCACTGTCCACCGATTCAAGTGAGGATACTAGATAGCACAAGTATTGGCTTTTTTTAGAGTAGTAATATTGGTTGAACATTCTCGTTCCTTTAAATAACAGCAAAAAGTAATCCTATTTGTTTAGCCTGGAGGTAAATTAAAAAGAAAATTAACTTTTTTTGTATCTTTTAATTTTTCTCTCTTTTTGAGTTATTTTTCCTATCAAGTTTTAATTATTTCTATTACTAAAAGAAAATTTGAACATTTCATTTGATATCTAATTACAGCCAAAGGTTATTTTAATAGAAATTTTCATTTAATCTTTTACAGGAAGAAAAAAGAAGTTAATTATTGAATAATTTTAATTTTCTAACTTTTAAATTAAAAACTTTATTTATATCTAAATTTTTTTTGTTAACTAAATTTTAATTTTGTTTCTGTATGTGGTCATAATGACTATATCAATTAAAAAAATTGCATATTATTAAATGCTAAGTAGCTTTTATTCAAAGTATTTAAGCAAAAAGTAAATTTACATTTATTTCATTATTTTTACTTTTTTTAATAAAACAATTTGATTCAAATTCTATAATGACAGTGTGAATTCTATAAACCAGTGTGAAGTGACTGAAATTTTAATATCCCAGCTTGTTAAACTTTTGCTGAGTAACTTTTATATAACTTTAGTTGAAAATGATAAATTTAGATTGAAATGCCATGAAATTTTGTTCTGATAGCCAAACTGGCTATTTTGTATTAATTTCTATTTGGATCATGATTGTATAGCTACAATGATATAAATCCTTCTTCAAGCTATTCCCTTATTTCTACCAAAATGTCCAATTATTTCATGTCAAAATATTTTTCATAAACTTAAAAATGTCATTTTCTGGTTGTCCTGATGCCTTATCAAGTTGCTCGATCTCTTCCCGTAAAGATCACATTTCAGAATCTAAATACAAGAACAAACAATTATTGTATGATTCTAGGATTATCTAAAGATTAAATAGTTCAGAGGATATGACCTGTTCTAACTCCATAATGATTGGTTTTATATCCTTACCAGGAGGGCCATAATACTTACACACACACACACATTATGGCTAATAAAAACAGTAATGACCTGTTTCACCCTCACTCAACAGAGCTTGAATTGAGGGAATAAATGTCAAAATATAAATGACATGTAATGTATTAAAGGCGAAACAATCAGATTGAAATAACATCCAGCCCTAACAGGCATTCCCTCTGTTTACAGAGGGTGGGCTGTCTGGACCTGACATAGATTGTTTCTAATGCCTTTAAATGTAAGAATGAGTGAACACGACTGAGGATGGTGAAAGAGCTAGTGCTGAAATTGGTGACACAATTTAGACTATTTATGAAATGCTCCAAGTTGGCAGAACCATATGTGTTGTTGACCACATCAGCCCTCCCTCTGTAAACAGAGGGAATGTCTATTAGGGTTGGATGTTATTTCAATTTGATTGTTCCACCTGTTACATGTCTTTTATATTTTATATTATGACATTTATTCCCTCAATTCCAGCTCTGTTGAGGGAGGGTGAAACCAGTCGGCTCTTTTTTTTTTAATCATGAAGGGTAAAATTGGTCTTACCTTTTTATTTCCATAATAAAGTTCTGTACCTCTTAGAAAATTATGATATGTATTTGCATTGTTAACACTAGCCATGAATAATGTAAACCATTTGTTTACTTTTAATTATATGCAGTTCACACTGTCTATATCTATAAATTCTCAATCTTGTATATTGAGCACTCTTCCTTTATAAATAGAAATTTTAAACAATACATATATATTCATTTATTTTACTTAATTTATCAGATTTCTCTCCTTCTTTGCTTCTATGGACTACCTACATTGTGGAATTGTGATAGGCAGGTTAACACAGCTTTATTAAAATATTTAGAATCTTATTTATATAATTATTTATATAGAACTGATATTTTTCTTTCATTTCATGTTGTATTCATCAGATTAATTCTTTTTCATAACTATTTTTGTTTTAAGTTCTGCTTTAGAAATTGGATTCAACCCTGCCATTCTTACAAAACTTCTGGGATCATTATAAAGGCTTTTCTTAGACTGTAGAAAAGATAAGACTAGCTAGTATTTTTTTATTTAAAGTCCACTTACACAATTTTAACTTTATAAACGTTTTACTGTTCTTAAACATGATTTGTTATATAGGATATTAAGTTTTGGTATAAAATAAAGTAGTGATAATTAAAATACTTTGTCAACTGACACTGCAGAATAATAGCAAAAATAATCTTAGCTATTAATGACTATATATGTGGGTTTGTGTGCGTGTGTGTATAGAACAGAAACAAAAACATTCAGCAATAGAATGTTGGACTAATTAGTTGATATCTGCTTAAATCTCACCACACTTTCTTAATTTATGACATTTTCAGAATTTAAATCATTGAAACAAAAATCACATGAGACTATTTCCTATTGATGTTAATAAGGCATTTGTTTATAAAGACTTACGACACAATCACTCCCTTCAAAGAAATAAATCTATTGGCTGTTACTAACAATGTGATCTAAACTATTAATCATGAAGCAAATAAAAGTCATGCCAACTTTTTTTTCTGGCCATTGACTTGTATTCTACTACTGGTTAACTTATTTGAATTAATCACTTTATTTAATTTTTTTTTTTTTTTTTTTTTTTTTTTTTTTACACAATTATTAATGTGTTTAAAAATTGAAAAATATAAAAATATACTTTTCTGGTGCTCTTCAGTTACATAATGACAAGCAACATTTTCTTTTGTATTGGATTTTGTACAGAAAATTCTCCTTTTGCTGCTTCCTGTAAATGTCTAGCAGAAATGTGTTCTCACACAGACAATAATAGCAACTCCTACCAGCTTTCTCTGGATTCAGTTCTTATTCTTTATAAATACTAATTGTATGAATACTGGTGCAATAAAGCTCAGTCATGGTCACTTACTAAAACAAGAGGAAGAAAAACGTGCATTATTTACATTTAACTAATATCCTCATCTTTGTTGCTATTATGACAATGTCTTGGACATTGTACCCTTTGGCCTTCTTCAGATGGGTAACCATCAGGGAATTTTAAACAGAATCTTTTATTTAATTTGTGGGGGTAAAACAAAACAATTCACTCCTGTAGATTAGATAAAGGATTCTGTTAGAATTTCCCTGAAGATTACCTGGATCAACAAAAACCTGAAGAAGGACACAACAGTAGCTGGAACAAAGATGAGAATATTAGTTTGAATGTGAATAATGATAATTCCTCATCCCAGAAATTCAGACAAAAAGGAACATTTGTAACATTCTATAAAAGCTTCTGTGAATTTATTTACTAACCAATTCATTGGATTGAATTTAATATTTGAGAATTTTGAAACAGTTGAAATTAACTAAGAAACTTTTAAATTAATCAACATTTCATTAACTGGTTGATTTTATTTGTTTTGCTTATATGCACTATCCTTAGAAAAGGTAATTTATAAATACTGAATTTCTAAGTGTTTTGCTTTTATACCAAAAGCAATCAGAAAACATTGTTAAACCAACAATGATTAAATTTATCCAGATGAAGCTTTAATTAGTAGTAATATTTAAATTTCATAATCTCCCAACTTAATAACTGAGTTAATAAAGTACAATTTTTTTAAAACTTGCTTTTCTTTAATCTATAAAAAGGAGGAATTGTCATTATTTAATTTTCTAATTAATTTTTAATTGGATATTACAAAATAAGGAAATATAATTTTCTATGTTGTTTATTGTGTACATATGTTAAGAATATGTAGCACTTAAGGTAGACAATGTTGGGGTTTGATCTTGCAGGCAAAATAGACAGTTTGATGTATCTTGCTTTTACATATATGTAACTTAATTTTAAACAAACGAGTTGCTTTAATTCTGGGTTCATATCCTCCATTTTTGTTTTATTTCCATTTATTCATACATTGAAATCATTTATGGATGATCTTAAATTAAAATAATTGTTTGAAAATCTTATTTTCAGAACTCTGCTTATATAATTAGATCAAACACTGGGATTAGTGTAATGTTATTTGAGGACTTTCTGCAGAATTTATTGATTGTATATTTACATTTCATTCAACTTTTTTATTTTCTTTACTTTTTATTATATTAAGCTGATCTTTATTTTCTTACTAACAGCTCTTTGCTATTATGCTATTATTAATATAACTTTTTTTCTATAATAGTAATGTACTTTTTTCTTTCATTTCTCTATCTCTATCTAAATTTTTTTTCATTTTCTTTTGTTTTTTCCCTTCTACTTAAAAAAAGAAAAAGTAATGTTTTACACAGCAATCTTCCGTTCCACAGAAAATATCAACATGACTTTATACAATGGATTTTATTAATTTCTTGAATGCTGTTCAAAGGTAAAAGCTTCAAGAAATCATAACCTTTGCCAGAATTATATATACACACCATAAATGATTGTGAGAATGCATGTGTATTTAAAAAGATATGCATTTTAAAGCCTAAAAAAGAAAACTGTTAATAATTTTTATGAATTTTTTTCCAAATTCTTTGTATTGGTCTTTTGTTGTTTTCATAAAAAGAAAGAAAGAAATATTGCATTTGATAAGTTTTGAGCATTGCCTAAAATAATGCATTGGTATTTATGAACATTTTTGATATACATTGTCCATTTTTATTTATTTTTTATTTTTTATTGTCGGAATTTATTAGTCATTTTGCAACCCCTAAAATACAATTAAAAGAATACACTGGTCAGTTTTTTTGTAATATGTTTTTAGAAAAAGTTAATAAAGGCCAAGCATTAAATAGTCTGGAAGTATAAGTCATGTGACCTAACACTCTTGTTCTGCCTTAATGACATGGCTTTTGCATTTTGACACTTTAAAAGTGTTACAAAAAGTTGTTTTTTTGTTTTGTTTTTTAGCTATCCATTTAATTCTAATTAGCATTTAAAAACAGACTGTCAAGATATCTATTAAAATTTCTTTAAAAAAAAGAAAAGCTTCAGTGGAGAAATTAGTTTTTGTATTTTTATCAGATTTCATGTGAATAATCAGAGTAATAATCATTAGAAAAATTTAAAGAAGATAATAATATTCTTTCTCTCCTTATAGAAAAAAAGATTTACTTATAGTGCAGAGAGAAAATGCTGCTTCCTAATTTCACTAATTCCAATGTTTTATTAATTCAAGAGGTAATTTCTCATGCCACTAGACATTAGCAAAGTCATATTTATTTATTCTTTGAAAGAATCTTTGTTACATGCACATAACCTTTTGTTTGTATTTCATGAATAAATTTTGAAAAAATTACAAGAAACCGGTATGGACTTCAACTGATCAAGATTATTATTGCACTATCTCATACAATTTCCTATTGAATATATATTTTAATATTTTATCATTGTGACTGGATGTAATATTTCCAATAATGTTTCTCTTTTAGTTTTATTCTGTTTGGTTTTTAAATAAGCAATCTAAAACTGGATTCAAACTTTGACAGAAAATGAAGAAAAATTACATAAAATCAGACAGTGAGTAGAACATGTTGATGGACCTTTACTAAAATAAATAGATATCTGAATTTTATTCCCCTTTAGAATATATATTATTTTTATTCTTTTTAGAATATGTATGTTAGCTTTGCAATAACAGGTAAGATATTATGAGGAAATTATAGTGAAGTGTTAATTTTTCTTCAGACTTCCTTGTAATAAATAGGTTAACTAAATCTCTTTAGAATCACTAAAACTGAATTAGAGATGTGATGCAATATTAATATTGATCACACATGCTTTGCTTTATATTAAAAATTAGGAAAGCATCATTTGGCTTTTATACATTATTTACATGTAAACAATTGATAACATTCTGTTAAAGACAAAAACTTAAAATTTTTATTTATTGTTAATTTTCAGTTACTTGCTGATTATGTATTTAGAGAAAATTGATTAAAACAAAAATTTCATTTAGTATGCTCATTTTTTGATCTTATTTTTATAAACTCTCATATTTTGCAAAAATTAGTTGATTGGTTTTGTAGGTGGAAATACATCATTTTAAATTTTTTTGTAAAAAATAATACTGAGTTGCAGCACTTGCATAGCAAAAACTGTCTAGTAAAATACTCAGCTTACAAAAATTAAAAGTATCATAAATATCAAAATTCATATTTGTTAAATTAAAATTAATATCTAAAGTCATTTTGTGCCAAATACATGAAACTCACAGTACTTTTGATTTACATAGACTCTTGTAGCTAAGTGCTTAGTCATTTGATACACAGTGTTAAGAAGTTGATATTGATTTCATGAAATGAAATAAGAGTTCAGTACAAATGAGTTAATTTTATTTCTAATAAATAATAATGTTACAATTGAATTTTAAGTACAGTCTTAAAATTAAAATTTTTATTTATTTTTATTTTACATTTCTCTTTAAAAGTCTTTCCAGTTGACAAGTATATAAACTATAAAAATTTATCAGATGCTAGTATGAATGTAATTTATCTAAAGATAAAAAAACAAAAGACATAATAAAATTTGCCAATGTTTGTTAATATCATTTCTCCACTTTCTTAAGTCTCAATTCTTACCTGAGCCAGCCTCTCTTCCTTTGCTAACAGACTCTTGTGTGTTTTTACAACAATGGTAGATAAGAATCTGGAGGAGTTGTGCCTGAAATGCCAAATGGAAAACTGAAACATTTTTTTTTAATGTGTAGTAAAATGGGGTGGTTTAAAATAAATAAATTGATCTTTAAATTATACAGCCTACATCAATTTAATGGTTGAAATTTGAATATTTTATAACTAAACATCTCCTTTAAACATTTTTCATTTTGGATTTTTTATTATGTGAGTGTTTTCTTTTTAAAATATTTTGTCTAAAATTTTTACAAATGCTTTTTTTTTTTACATTTTTAGTTTTTGATTTTTTTTTCATTATTATTATTATTATTTTTTATTAAAAATGTTCTTACCATTTTCTGAACTTAATATTTTGAAAAGCAAAATTAAAAAATAATGAAAAAAAAAAAAACTTCTAAAAAAGAAGTTAAAGTACAAAAAAGTACATGTCCAATTAAAAATAAAATAATTTATTATCTTTTTCCTGTGAGTACGGCCCTAACAGTTTAGCTGCTTGCCAGCCTTGAGGACTTGTGATTCTCTTCCAGCTTCTCTTGTAAAATATTCCTGACTTGCTATCATTCCTTGGGACAATTACTGAATGAATGATTCAATAAATAAACAGTCACCTTTCAACAATTTCTTTATTTATTTCTTTATATAGTAGCTCTCTATTTTTAATATTTAAAAAGAAAATGTAATGATGTGGGGGGGGGGGGAGATATTGAACTAAAGAGAAAAGGATATTGTATCTTACTTCCTTTTAGTTTCTCATAATTTTATTTATAGCTTTTTCTTCTAAATTCATTTAAATTTGAAATTGAAAAACAGTATTGTAAATATCACTTTATTATTTAATTCAAATTAATTTTAAAATCTATATTAATAAATAATTCAAATCTAAATGAACCTTGTGGAAGAGAGCAGTCAAAAGAAAAACAACTAAGTAGCAAAAATTTCTGAATATTTTTTAATATTTTAACCAAATTAGAAAGTGTGATGCCTTATTTTTATCTTTGTAATATATTTACATATGGACATGAAAAGCAGTAAAAAATATGACCTTGTTAAAAAAAAAATAATGTTTTAAAAATTTCATTATCTTTATAAAAATTTAACTTTTTTCTTTTTTTTAATAAGAATGATTAAACAGTTTTTTTTTGGTTTTTTTAATCAATGTTCATTATATAAGAAATTACACAAATTTAAATTTACATTTCAAGCAAAATAAAAACTTTAACATAGCATAAATGTTCAGGTGACTAAAATTTTTTAAAATACAATACTTTATCTATGTGCCATGTTCCTTCAGGACTTAGGCTGTCATGGCTCGCCACAACTTCCTATCCTTTATAGCTTTTAGTAACTTTTGTCTTTTCATTATCTCTCTCAATCCCTATTCTGCTATTCATTTACACAAACTTGTTAGGTTACTCACTGTTTTCCTCTGTCTCCCCTACCATGTCCTGTGAGTGTCAGATTCTTCAGGCTTTCTTTTCTCATTATGTGACCTAGAACTTTCAACTGTCTTTTTTGAATTCTAAGTATAAGTGTCCTTTTTGTTTCCATTTCCTTTCAAACTTCCTCATTACTCACATGTTCAGTTCATGAGATTCTCAGCATCCTTTCATAAAACCATATTTCTGTTGCCTCATCTGTGAGGAAATTGTCCAACATTCACATATTCACATTCATATATGAGGACTGATATTACCTAACAGTTTAGTACTTTGTGTCTAATGAAATTTTTCTTAAGATTTTACTTGCCTTCTTTCACTATTCATTTTTTTATACTTACTTGATTTTGACAGCTCCAATTCATAGTTTGCATGTTGGGCTGTTCCTCCTGTTAACAACCATACATTCTGTCTTACAATTGATGCTTACTCTATTCTTCTCACTATCTTTTACTACCATCTGTAGGAGTTTCTGTAGTTCTCTTTTCTGTGTCATCTGCATATCTTAGATTGCTAAGACTGTGTCCACCAATAATAAATCCTGATTGGACTTTCACTTCACTCAGGAGCACCTCATTGTATCAGTTGAATAAGTCCAGTGAGAAGACATCCTTGTCTTAAGGCCTTTTCTATTTTTCTATATTTACTGAATTCATTTTTCTATCCATATGCAGGCAGTTTGCTCCCAGTATAAGTTCTGGATTATTCTAATATCTTTCCCAAATAGATCAAGCTTACTTAGCAGTTCAAACAGTTCTTGGTGGCATACCTAATCAAAAGCTTTTGCATAATCTATAAAACATAGGTATACATCCTTTTGCACGTGTATTGTGCTTTCTGATATCATTCTGAGCATAAATATCAGATTCCTTGTTCCAATGTCCAATGAAATTGCACTATTCTTGTTTTATTTCTGATTTAATTCTGTTTTACACTTTATTCATCAGAATTTGGATAATAATTTTCATTACATGACTCATTAGGCTGATTGTCCAATGAAACTTGTATTCATTTTCACCTGACTTCTTTGACATCATTATGAAAATTGAATCTAGTAAGGTCTTCCAGTATATCTGTTAGATATATTTCATTTATTAATTCTGTAATTTTATCAATACCAAAATTGTCTAAGGCTGCTAGCATCTCTATTACAATCCCATCTGATCTTCCTGCTTTGTCCTTGTTCATTTTGGCCAGTGCTGATGTCACTTCAGACTTTAATATTTGTGGTCCTTATACCTATATAATATTTGTATTCGCTTATCTATTAAAAAAAATTAAATTTATATTTCTTAAATTTTTAATTCTTTAAATTTTAAAAATAACATTGACTCTTATCTTGTTCAACCAATGATTAAAAATGTCTTCAAGTGAATGAATCCTTTGGATCTTAACGAAAACTAATCTTTCATCAGACCCTATAAACTGGTGTGACAAAATCATAACGAGCTTTACCAAATAACAAAATCATATCACTTGAACATTTCCAACAGCAGCAGCAACAAAAATATATAATGCATATAACTAGAAGTGAAAATAATGATATAATCAAGCTATTGACTTTCCATATATGTTAAACAAAAGACTGGAGGAAATCCCCATCAATACTAATAAAATCAATAACAGGACTTGAGAACTCCAATTAACTGAAAAACTGTTTTAAGTAAAAGATTTTATAAATTTCAACTGACAGTAACACCAACTGTTTGGTCAATGAATGCTGAATGTTTCTTTAATTGAAACAGTTAATTTCACCATTACCAAAGTATTTTTTTCTATTTTGAAGTCCAATGATGATAGTATGTTTTAAAATATTTTATTTAAATAAACCTTAACTTATTTTTGTTATCTGGTATTCATCATCATAGTTCAATTAGTCATGCTTTGAATTGAAACAATGGCTAACAACATAAGTTTCAGGCAATGAGGAAATCTTTATCTCAATCTTGTAAATCTATAAATAATTGCATTGTAAAATTTTAATAAAAATAGAGAGCTACTTTCAAAACACTCTTTTAAGAGTGTTTGTGTTCGTATGTTTATATGCATGTATATTGACATTTGTACATTCTGAGATTATTAGGTAAGTCAATACTTTCATGATAAAATTGATATCAAGCAACTTATAATGGTAATGCTTTTCGGACATATTTATATGATAAATATGCCATATGAATTTCAGCTTATAATGTTTTCTTGAGATATTTACAATAACTTATTTGGGAGTATGAGATTTTATTATGTAACTCTGGGATGTTCATTATACTGTAAATAAATCTAGTTATTGATATTTATTTTTTAATTTCAGATATATAAAGATTGTCATAAGAATGATATAGTCTCAAAAGAAAAACAAAACATTGTGAAGTTATTGAGAGATAAAAACACAACATTGGAAAATATGAAACAGTTGAATGATCAAAGGAGCAGAAAACCTTGAATTAAGAATGTTACAAAGATGAGAAAAATGAAGAGTAATTAGCAAGAAACATGGATTGGACAGCAAAAAGTGAATGTAAACAATGAAAAAAGATGCAGGATTTTAAAAAAATGGCTAAAAAATGTGAATATCTTGGTTCAGTTGGCACTAAGTAAAGACATTAGTTGTTTAACTCCTGTTAAAAGGCTAAATTTTGTTACACTTGTAATGGAATATTATTTGCTGATTTTGAAAATACCACTTGAATGAAACCATGAAATGATTGTCATGGACTTGTATCAATTCTGCTTGCTTGCCTTTCATTCTTTTATATTTTAATTCTGTTTATTTGTTCATCTGTAAACAGGACCTGCAAAAACAATGACATGACAACTTGTTCTACTAGCTACCCAGTAAGTTCTCAATTTACTACAGGACAGTTAATATAAAAAGTAACAAATATCTGATGAAGTGTTTGTAGAAGCTGAAAACTTGTCAGTCATCTTTTGAGTAATTATTTATTCAGTCATTGCCAATTAATTAGTGTTTATGACATTACTGTGTAGGTTACAGCTTGTCCATATTCTATCAGCATGACACATTTCTATTTTAAGAATAGGTAGAATTTATTAGAGATAAAAATGTTTGTTGCCAACTTAAATAGAACATGTATCTATATATCTACATTTGAGTGACACTTAATGGTTACTTTAGTAGTTTAGTCAGTAAGCCATTGTCTTAGGAGACTATTATACTAAGTATACAGAATATAGGTTGAAATGTCACTGGAAGTTTATTTTTATTTCTGATCCATGCTGATACTTAATGTTCTTATAATAATTATAAAGACAATGCAATAAAAACCAACAAGAATAAGATAAGAGGAATACTAGTAAGTTTTATAAATTGTCTTGGAGAAGTTATTAACATTCCAAATTTTGTTCACTTTTATTCCCTTCATTTGTCTGAACAATAATTGGAAATATTTAATAAGTTGGTTATAGAAACAGAGATGTTTATGAGTAAAGTTTTCTTAATGTTTCATAAAAATATAAGTATTTTTAGTTCCACCTATTTTCAATTTGAGATCTAAATGTATGTATGTTTGTATATAAAGGAAAAAAAAAACTTGAAAATGTGACTGGAGTTTTATATTTAGAATAACTTTACCAGTTTCACAGTTCTATGATTTTCAAAAGTTAAATGAGTGTGATTATACCATAATATATCTCACATATCATGCCATAGCCACACCTCTCTCTAAATGCAAATTTTTAAAATCATAGAACTGTGAAACTGATAAAATAAATATCCTTAAAGACTCCAGTTGTATTTTCAACATTTTTCCTATATTTTTATCTGTGTAGGATATATATATTGCTTTATTTACAATTTCCTTAAGTGCAAATTAGGTTAAATTTTCTTAAAAATTAGTTTCAGACTTCTAAATTGCAGGGTTTTTTTTTTATCTATTTAGAAACAAGTGAAAAATAATTTGCTTGATTCTTTCTTTAGGAAAAATCAGTATCACACAGTTTAAACACCACTGGCAAAAATAATTGCTTTTTCTTCTGGAAATAGTTTCTGTAGTAATTATAATAACTAATTATTTCATGATAATGGGAAGTTTATGATTATTTTGCTATTTTCGAATAAAATTGTAACCTATTTTCTGAAATACTTTCTGTTTATTGATGTAAAGTTGTTTCTTGATATGCTTTGAATAAACCAAAGAAAAATTTAGTCTGAGTTTTTGATTAAAAGTAGAAAGATTTTTTTTTTTTTTTAATTTTCTCCAGCCTTTATGTGTTGTCATTTGTAAGCTGTTTGGCATTTAGCATTAAATTTCCAAGTGCACCTTAAGAAACACCCACAGGGTAAACACAGCCTATCATGCTGAATAACCTGAATGATGCAGAGCAAACACCGATTATGTTGTGTTGGCCTCAGCATTATTCAGTTGGGTTAGACAGATATACACAATCTTATTAAAATCTCAGTCAGTGGTTTTCTCATATACAAGTAATATGGTGCCTTCTTGTACAAGATGTATTGTTACATTCTAAATGCAAATATAGGATGAGTGCTTAAAATTTTTGTAATAAATCAAATTCCTTTCACCAGTCAGTTGATATATTATCATCAATGTCCTTTGGCATAAATTGTCTGATGTGTCAAGAGTTTAAAACAAAAATTTTAACATTACACAGAAATAGTTTACTATTTGATCTTGCTTGTTAAACTAGTTTTCCTTTTAAGTGTATATATATTTTAACAATTGTAAAATCTACAATAGCTTTAGAAAATTAATGTTATGTATTGTATGTCATCCTAGAAAAAATTAAATAGTTAATTAACAGATAAATGTTTCATGAAATAGATAGGTTTAATTCAGTCAGTTATGTGCCATGCATGATACACGCTTATGTGATCATGTATCTTTTGATACATGACTGACGAGGCAGATTTTTTCCTGCAGTAGGTTGCCATTTCTTTCTGCGGTAGACCAGTTGCCATCCAAGGCTATAGAACCCAGTCTGTCCTGCTATTTGCCCATAGCTGGGGCAGAAGAAGAGGATTCATACCTTTCACAAGGGTATTAGCACGTAAGTGAATGTAATGGATTTGAATGGAATTCGAACTCAGCTCTCTGATTCTTCAATCTGAGCCACTATCCATTACTCCACTGTGCCTCCCATTAGGTTTAATTACATTTATAATTATTCATATAATGTTCTGTTCCTGCAGAAATCACTTAAAAAATTCCTAAGTATTTTATAGCTCCTTTGTAAGATGATTTAACATATTTAATTTGAAAATGTGTCCAGCAAAGACATGTCATTGTTTATTAAACAGTTGCAAAATGTTATATACATTCTGATTGGTATTCATATAAAAAAGTGTAATAGTTTACAAAAAGGTGGATGACTTGTGCTTTGGCTTAGAATGACTTTTCTCTCTCTTGGCAACAAGAATCATCAGCATTTGTGATGGAACCTCAAACTTCTAAATATTAACATATGTAAGAATCAAGTTATTAGGAATAAAAAGTTGGCATATGATTGAAATTAAATTTTCTTTTCCTTCAGAGTGAGCAGCGCAAATGAACTTAAAGATAACATACATGCTGATAAGTAATGTGGACATGTGCAACATACATATACCTAGGTACATCAATAAGTCTGTAGCCTAATAATGACAAAAGCATTTGTTTCATGCAACAAATACTTATTTTTCAATATAATCTTATCGATGCACTTAATTCAGTGCATCACATAAATTGAACCAATGAAATTTCCCAATCAAAATTCAGTTACCTATCAACTCTATCTGTTTCTGTTAATTTCCTTTAGTAACTTATGTGAATATCTTGGTTCAGTTGGCACCAGGTAAAGACAATAGTTCTTTAACTCCTATTAAAATGCTAAAATTTGCTACACTTATAATGGAATATTATTTGCTGATTTTTAAAATACTGCTAAAATGAAACTATGAAATGATTGTCATGGACTTGTATAAATTCTACTTGCTTGCCTTTCATCATTTTACATGTGGCTAGGTAATGAACTCACAACTCTTTGGGTCAAGTCACTTTCGGATTATTCAATTAACATTTTTATTCACTTGGCCATATGTCCTTGGGGACGACAGCCGAAATGTCATGAATATGGCAATAAAGATGAGGACAACAGCCTAAACAATGTAAATAGTGTAAATAGGTATAATGCCTCATCTGAGAAATATAGACAGAAGTACATATCAAGTTAAAGATTTCTTGAAGCACTCTCATCTGTCATCTACTTTAATCATCAACTGTTTCTATTTACACAAAATTTTATTTATGTTTTTTAATTCTATCCACCATTTATTAATCTTATTTATTTAATTTTGGAAGAAAATGATACATAAATTTTTATATACCAGAACAATGTTAGGAAAATTAATGAAAAAGTGGAAAAAAAAACTTTTCATGTGATGCATTTCATTTTTTAGAACTTCATCAGACTAAGTGATGTCTACATTGGTCACTACACACGCTCACAAAAGAAAAGGTTATGCTGAAATTAGATTTTATTTTTTTTAAATATTGGGTATAAAGTATAGCCAATTTCATTTAGTTTCTTTTTTTGTTTTTATCACTTTTATTAAATATCCCACATTGTGATAAAAGAAGATCTGCCAAGAAAGATGAAATGTTGTAAGAACTTGGATGCAAATTTACTGTGAATCATCTAGCAGTTAAAGCACTTTCTATACACTTTTGTCTTAGTAAATTGCTTTCTTCATTAATTAAAGTAACATTTTTCAAATTGAAATTATGGTCAAACTAATTACTGAACATCTAATGCCCTGAGTGTGTTGTTTTGTAAAAGATCCCTTTTGTGTTCCTATCATCTTTTATTTAAATTCCTTAAGGTTCCTCCCATGATTTCCTTGTGGCAGTTATTAAAGATAATAGAGTAAATTCCTGCATCATGTTTTAGATTATTATTATTATTTTGTTTTGCAATAATTAAGTCTTTGTTTTAGAAGTAATTGTAACAAATTGTATGTTAAGCTTAATTCTTTTCAACTGTAGTTGTGATAGAGTTGGTGGGTAGAATAATATATTTTGATTAATTTGGTGTGTCAGAATGTTTCACTCTTCTATTCTGAAGTATTTTACAAGCCTTTTGTTTAGCACTGAATATGATATAATTAGGGTATTGGAGGAGCTTAAAAGTATTTTCAATGTATTTCTCCTTTTCATATAAATATTGAAGGCTATAAATACTAAATGCTCTCAAATAGAATCCAATAATTATTCCAGGTTTTATTTTGTTGTTATGGTGAGAATAGAAATTTATGAGATCATTTTTATTAGTAGATTTGCAATGGACACGCAGTTTTAGGTTATTGTCAGTACGATATAACATATCTAGGAAAGGTAAAATGTTATTTGTTTCTGTTTTGTAAAATTCTATCATATGTTCAACTTTGTTTAGTTTATCTACAGAGTCAAATAATGTGGTTTTGTAGGGATATA
Organism: Acanthosepion esculentum; assembly: GCA_964036315.1. Lineage (NCBI taxonomy): Eukaryota > Metazoa > Mollusca > Cephalopoda > Sepiida > Sepiidae > Acanthosepion > Acanthosepion esculentum. Next base: position 23,505,906 of record OZ038483.1, on the reverse strand, counting down.
TTAATAGAGCATCAATATATTGGAAATATGTTGATTGTTTAGGTAAAATACTCTGGAAAGGACCAGATTCAAGAAATTCTAACAAAATACATACTAAAATCCCACTCAGAGGTAATCCAAATTTTTGTTTAGAAATATTATTGTTAAAGGTGAAACAGCATTTATTGGTGATTTTTATAATTTTAGCTATTGATAAGGAGAGGTTTATTTTTTTTTATTGTGTTTTTTTTTAATAATACTTTTTTAAAAGATTTAAGCATTTGTTAACAGGAATGTTGGTGTAAAAGGATTTAACATCTAAACAAGCCATGAATTTATTTGTCATATTTATTCCACTTAGTTATTAGACAAAGTTGTTTGAAGTTTTAACACATGATGAGTTGATTGTTTCAAGGAGAGGTGTTAAGATTTCTGTTATGTCTTTTGCCAGTTTGTGGAGCACACTATCAATACCCGATATACCTGCTTTGTAGATTTTCAGTAGACTATAAAGTTTTAGTCTTCTAGTGTGATATTTTATTAGTTTATGCCATAATTTGTTTTCATTACTAACTAGTTTTCTAATTGCTCTATTTCTGGAATTATTTTGTGTTCATCTATTTTCTCATTGAGTAGTAAGTTCATTTTATCATTGTCTGTGTTCCTATTCTTAACAATCACACCTCCGTTGTCCAAGGTGATGTGGATTTCTTTATATTTTACTTAGGTTTCTTAGTGCATTTAAGTGTCTCTGTGATAGAGTTCTTTCATTGTTCTTTTCTAGAGTGGCAGTAATAATTCCTTGAATGAAGCCTTTGGTAAATTCTGCGTCAATGTGTCCATGATTTTAACTATTGTAACAACTGAATCTCTTTTACATATCCTGGTGGTGAATTTTAAACTAAAGCTAAGGGCTTCCAGTTTGGTATTGGATAGATTTATATCTGATTGATTTTCTATTATGTTTAGTTATCCAATGTATTTCCATTTGCTATTGGTAGATAGGCTGTTGAGTTTATCTTGTAATTTGTTGATTTGATTGTTGCTTATATATTTTATCATCTGTTGAAAATGAACCATTTCTAATTTTGATATGAGGTTCTTTTTGCAGAGTTCTAGTTCATAATTTTTAGCTTTCTTAAAAGTTAATTTCTCCAGTTCTTCAGTAGATGAATTGGGTGCTGAAAAATTATCAGACCAATCCACTTCTCAAAATCTCCTGACCAAATAACCAAGTAGAATTTAATTTATTTTTTATTTATTTAAGGCTTTTTAATTGAGCCGAAAACTTTTCAGCACCCCTTTATATAAATGAGTAACAGCAAGTAAATGATTTCCATTCATAACGTTCACAGGATCATGTGAATAAACACTGAAATATCAACAAAATTAATCAGACTCTTTGATACAATTAGTGATCATTTACAAGCAGAATTTTATTTTTTACTTATTTTTATTCAGAATTATGTATACTTTGTGTACTTATTGTATATTTACCATGCAGTACTTAAGTCATTGGTATTAAATATTATACAATATTTATCATATAAGAATGAATATGTATATCTGCAATTATTTTCTAAGATGTCAAGATTATTTTCAAGCAAATTAATCCAGCTTTATAAAAGAAAATTGGACCACTGTTAAATATTGGGTGTATCAAAAGTATTTTCATTTTTTGTACCTGTATGTTATTTTAAAGCTTATGTAATGCTCTATGTAAGATATCTTTTAATGACGTTAGCTCTTCTGCAACTTTTTGAGTGCTTCTTCATCCATTTTCCATGTCCCTTCAGGGCATGTACAATCAAGACTCTCTACAACTTCCTATTCTTTGTAGCTCTTAATAAAATTTGTCTTCTTGCTATCTCACCTAAAATCCTTGTTCTGACAACTTATTAAGTAGGTTATTTGGTGCTTTTCTCTGTCACTTTTGCCTTCAGTATGTCCTGTGAGTGTCAAATTTTGAGAGAGTATTTTAAACTGTATTTAAAAAAATAGGTTTTGAAATACAGTTTAAAATACTGTCTCAAAATTATCACATTTTGATATCTCTATCTACAATTATAACATCTGCAACAAAAGCTACAGCTGGAAAATAATGATAATAATCAATGTTATATATTTTTTTAATCATTTCACCCCAAGCAAATCAAGGACACAAGAGATTACAGAATGTTAGAGAATACAAGAAAAATTACTATTAAGGAGAGAGGACAATAAAAGAATAAGAATTAAGAAAACAGAAGATAATAATTGCATTTAAATTTTAAAGCTGGAAGAAAGTTTCACAAGCAAAAAGTGTGATAGAAGAAACTGTCAGCATAGAACTTATGGTTCCATCCAGTCATTTCAAATGTAAATTGATAAGACATTGTCACCAATATAGTACTGTATATAAATTAATAAAGTCTAAGTACCATAGAGGAAAGTTCATCAGAATAATTGCCTGTGGGACGAGAACAATCTACTCCAGGGTTTGGTTTGAAATTCCAATTTCCTGAAGAAGGTTGGAGTGTACAACGGCTGAAATTTAGTGAATATGGCAATGAAGATGAGGATAACAGTCTGAATAATATAAATAATGTAAGTAGAACAATTGCCATGGAAGTATTTATAGAAATGGCACAAGGAAGCTATGTTACAGTGGCAGGAAAGGGACTGAAGCTAAAATGCCAGGTCAGGACCAATAATATTGCAGATTCTTTTTTGGATTTTATCAAGAATCTCTAAATATATAGCAAGAGGACCAGACCAGATGTGACAGCAATATTCCTTTACCTACCTTTCTACATAAGATGTGTATGACACTCCCAAAGAAAAACAGTTTCACCCAAGATCAAAAGGGTAAAGCAAGCCTGTCTATCTTTTGTCTCCATCCCTTCTCTCTTTCCTTTGCTTTCCATTTCATTTTTCTTACTCACTTTTGACTTTTCCTCAGCTCCATTTCTTTCCCAATTCTGTTGTCATATGCAAATACAGACAGGCAGTTGATGGCTATATTGTGTGTATATATATATATATATATATATATATATATATATATATATATATATATATATATATATATATAAACAATAGGCATTTTGTGTCTATTAATGATCTTTTTCCTAATGTACAAATATGCTTATGGTTATAACACCAAACCTGTTGATAAAAACAGACAATTAAGATTTATCATTTGCTATAAAAAAAATTATAAACCAGTCACATAATAAATAATAACTCTCAACCCACCAACTCCTACATAAAACTGATGTTGTTTATTTGCCCAGAGAGTGTATCTGTTAATAAACATCTTATATAACTTATGAAATAACCACTCTTTCATGTAGACTCACATGCCATTTATCTAAGCAAAGTGCCATTAGATAACACATCCACAAGCAACAGAAAAATTACAAAAATATTAGACAGCTTCTTTCTAATAATACTAGAATACTTTATAAACCTAATTCTAAAAAAAGACTACATTCAACTTAAGCAGCCATCTATAAATAAGAATATTGCTTGAGACCCTGCATTGTTCAATACATGTATTTTAAAAAATTATTATTCCAAATACATTCTTTACTATTCCAAAGATTGTATTACATGGCGTCACATGACTTGCTTCATTAAGCTTTTCTTTTTTTAAAAATCATTTTTAACCCAATCAAGTCAACAAAGTCACTAAGATGCAAGAGGTTACTTATTGTGAAAGAATATGAGAAAAATAATGTTATTAAAGAGAGAGAACATTACAAGAACAGGAAATAATGACTGACATTGCATTTCAATTTTTGAAGATCAAAGTTGACTGGAAAGCAAGAAGCCAGAAGAGAGTCCACATGTGAGAAGTACAATAGAAGAAACTGTTAGCATAGAACTTACAGTTATATCAAAGCCATTTCAACTGTAAAATAATGAGACCTAGTTGCCAATCTAGTGCTGCGCTTAAATTCATAAAGCTCCTCATAACAATTACTATAAAAATATTTATAGCAATAGCACAAGGGAGCTATGTTATGGTGATAGGAAAATGATTGAAGTCAAAATGTTAGGACAGGATGGATAAAATTGCAGATTCTTTTTTGGATTTTATCAAGAATCTCTAAATATATAGCAGAAGCACTAGACCAGGTTTGGCGGCAATATTCACTGCATCAAGTAATGGTAGGCTTATAAATGTAAAAGAGAGATTCTGGAGAAAAGAATCTGTCTAGCACAGCACAATGAAAAAACTTTCCTAGCAGTAGACTTAACAAATGATTAAATATAATCTTTCCATCCTATGTTAGTGGAAAATGTTTACCTGAGAAGGCACAATGAGTCACTCTCCTGGTGGTTAGCATCAGCCATGCTTATGAAAAGTAAAAAAAGGTTCCCTAAGATGATTACAAGAGAGTAGTTTCACTTTGGAGCATTAAAATTAACTAATCATTTCTTGCTTCAGTTAATAACAGTTTATAGGTCATTTTTGAGATTAGCTGCCAATTTGACCTTATCAAACCAATCAAACTTATAAGACAGAATTAAATAGTTGTGTATTCAGCATAGATATCAAGTTGAGATCTGATGACATCAGGAAGGTTGTTGATAAAATTTAAGAACAATGTAGGTCCAATGATATAGCCCTGCATAATGCAAAAAAGATCTAGAAGAGTTGTCATTCAAAACTACATTCATTTTACAATTTAATAAGATTGATAAAATTGACTCAGTTCAAAGATTTGTCCAGACATACCATAACCTTTGACCTAGAGAAGTAAAAGCCATACTGCTTATCTGAAAGAAGACCCTGTAAGGTGAGATGCTTACCAATTCAAAGTTGATTAGTGCCTCTAGTACTTTGTCAAAAAGAGATAGAAGGCTCATAAGCCAATAAAAGGATCAGATGATTAAAATAAAAACTCTTTCAGAAAATAATGATACAACCTACTTAAAACATACTTACATTTCCCAATGATTACTTGTATAAACTGAAAGCTTGAGACAACGTAACATGAATTTTGGCCAATTTATTCACGTATAACCACCACATTTGCAAAAGGACATTCATACATTAGAGAAAAGTTCATTAAATATAACAGACACAAAATATCTATTATTTTTAACTAAATATACCTAATATATATTTTGAGAGTACTTAGATATTTTGATCCAAGTTCAAAATGCTGATCCAAATGTAAATAATCCCATCATTTTTATGGGTACTATGCTGGTATATATAATATTAATAATATAGTGGATTCATAGTGTCTTTAGACATGTACAAGAAATAAGATTTTGGTATAAAGGGCTGTAACAAAAATAATACAAATACTTTTGGTATGTTTTAATATTTATGCAGGATTTCTTTCATTCACTCTTGCATCAATATATGCACAGGATCCAAAATAAAGTTTGTATCAACAGTATGCATTCCTCATACTAGTGCACTGCATATCTTACTTGGGCATTATCACACATGCACTTGATTTTACAGGCAAAAATGACTATCCTGCAATGCATTATTCTATGCCTTGTTGATACAATACAGCAAGGGTTTTGGCAACATCCTATAAGGTCTCATACATCTTCAATGGGAATCTGGTATGATGATTATACTGGCCAGGGAAGTTGTTGAAAATCTTGGTGAGCATGTTGAGTAGTATAGACATCATGTAGGCAGGTATTATCCTGCTGGAACAGAACTTTACTATCCTGTTCTAACTGAACAGATGAAGCATATGATGTCTGCTTACACTGAACTCTTTCACTAGATTGTACCTTATCACAGCAATCATCTCAATATAAAGCATGGATACAGATGGTGCACTGGTACATGTGTTACTATGTAACAAAATGGCTGAAAACTTTTTCAAATTTATCAGAATATTTGCTATTTCCTATCATGTATATATATTGTACCAAAGTCAAAAGACATCATGCTTCAGGATGTTGCTATTTATTTTCCATCAGGAAAGTTAAAACAAAATTTACTTTTATTAGATTTATATAGAAATATTCTATTTTGTTTACAGGACCCCAGATTACAATCTTAACTTCTTCAGGCCTGAGGTCAACTGCTATCTATCCTACATATCCTTATAATTTACACTGACTTGCCTTCTCTTATGATCATATAATAACCTCACTGAAGAACTCTACTGTGAGTGGCTCTTGGGTCATGTCATTAGATGAACATTTAGAAAAAAAATTATTGCTTTAGTCACAAAACTCAATTTTTTGCATGCATTATTAACAAACTATCACACACACACACACACACAGATGTGATATTAATTTTTTTAAAGATTTAAAAAATAATTTGTAGCATGTTTAACCAATGCTGATAGCATTGGTTAAACATGCTACAAATTATTTTTTAAATCTCTAAAAAAATTTAATATCACATCTTCTGTGTGTGTGATGTCTATGAAGCCATATTTATGTAGCATTTAGTAAAGATTGAAGTTGCTATTAAAAGCTTAGAAGACATGGACACTAATTACAATAATATGGTGAGAATCGATATTTGAATTTATCAATTTCTCAAATATAAGCACATTTTGGTCTTCAATATATACTAAGATATGCTTATGGCAGTGTACAATGTTGAACTTTTGTATGTGTGCAGCTTTCTTTGGACTAATTTCCTTATCCCCCAAATTATAATATCCTTGTCATGTACTTTACAACCTACTTCCGTGTTTATGTTCAAGAAAATCCTATTCTGGATGCACAATCACATCTTCCATCACACATTGCATCCTTGGGGCTGTCCTTTTCCATACTGACTTTGTAACTACTCTTTGATCTTAGTAAGTGCTACCACATTCATGGAGGTCTAGGTTGCCTCCTAATTAATAGTATAATCACATTATTAATGTCAATAGTTAGTTTGCTTAATAAACCATCCAAACATAGTATGTGAGCAGATTATTCACCACTGCTTAAAAACTAGTATTACATATAGAAAACTGAAATACCCATGACTGAATTTTGAATTTCTCTGCATTTACTAAGCTTAGCTTAATACAGCACATGAAAAATGTAGATTCTTGTACCAATCATCTTGCTTTAAAAAAATTAAACTCCAGTTTTTAAAATCTGAATCTTTTATTAGTACTAAACCCGACCATCTTATTTTAACTATTCATTTAAAATTCTGTTTTTGCAAAATATATTTGAGAGAGAACCAGAATCAATGAAGTTTTATTTTACCACAACTTTGTATATAATTGAAAGTTAATTATATTTAGGAAACTGCATGTGTTGACAGTTGTTCAACCGCACAAAAGAAGTGTATATATGAATGAACAAGGAAGAGGGAAAGAGAATATTAATGTAATGCACAACTGGTTTCCAATACCAGACTTGATGTGTATGTGTGGGATTTTTAATGAATTTTCTACTGATTTCAGTATGATTGTTGTTTTCTAATTCTATGCAATGTTGATGGGAGGGTGAGGATGCTTGTAATCATTGACAGAAACACAATACTATATAAACAACATTCCATTTAAAAAATACAGAATGTGAAACAATATATAACCAGAAAGCAATCCTAATCAACTGATTCTGCAAGCAGCTCTCTGCTATTGTACAATTGTTTTCTTGTTACTATTGAAATTCCTTCCACTTTTCTTGTTAGACAACACACACAATCTTGATTCAAAAATGTATTTTTAATAACAATTAAATGATTGTTGAAACACACACACACACAATTTCCTTGCATTAACAAAAAAAATCTATAGCTTTAACTAAAAAATGTTTTTATTGAATATTTAATGCCTGTTTATGAAAATTCCTGCATCTTTTTTTAAAATCATTTCACCCTAAGCAAGATGATAAAGCCACTAAGACAAGAGATTACTGAGAGTAAAAGAAAATGAGATGTTAGTGAGGATGACGGGCAATAAAAGAACAAGAATTAAGAAGACAGCAATTGACATTGCATTTATGTGTCAGGGAAGCAAAAAAACAGGAAGAGAGTACCATAGGTGAGAAACAAGAGAAAAGAAACTATTAGAATAGAACTTATGGATACATCTAGATATTTCAACAGTAAAATGATACCTAGTAGCCAATATAGTAGGACTCTTAAATTCATATGGTTGAGGTATGCTACAAAGAAGGCGAACTCATTTGAACAACTGCCATGAAAATATTTATAAAAAAGACTCATGGAAGCCAAGTTACAACAGTGGAAAAGTGACTGAAGTTGATATATCCAGTCATTACTGATAACATTACACACCCTTCTGTCAAGAATATCAAGATATTTGGCAGGAGTACCAGACCAGATATGGCAGTAATATTCAATGCAAGGAGGAAATGTAGATTTATAATTGTGCAAGATGGATTCTGTTGAAAAAAAAAATTGTGTAGCACAACACAAAGAACAAAATTTCCTAGTAATTGATTTAATATAATCATTCTACTTCATGTCAGTGGGAGATATGAGACCAAGAAGACGCAATGAGTTGCTCACATGGAGGTTAGCATCAACATGCTGATGAGAGGTAAAAAAGGTTCTCTAAGTTGACTATAAGTTTCATTTTGGTGTTAACATTAACAAGCTATTTCTTGCCCCAGTTAACAACTGATTGGGAAAGTAAGATTGGAAGCTGATCTCCAGACTTACTATTAAGACAGGAATAAATTGTTGTGTCATCAGCATAAATACTGACTTAGGAACTGATGACATCAGGAAGGTCACTGATGATAAGAAAAAATATAGGTCATAGGCTAGAGCCCTGGGGGACATCCACATTAATGTGAAAAAACCTAGAAGAATGGCCATTCAACAGTACACAATTTAAGAAAGATTGGATCAAATCAAATATTCAGTAAGAGACACCCTAGCACTTCAACTTGTGAAGAAGGCCAGCAAGTCAAAGCCTATCAAATGCTTTCCAGATATCTAAAGCCACAGCTGAACCTTTCTTATCTAAAGTTTGCTAAACAAATTCAATAATATCCATTAGCACCTCAGTGGTTGGCCTAGAGAATCAAAAGCCATATTGTTTATCTGTCCAAAGTAAGATGCTTAATCAATTCAGAGTTGATTAGAGCCTCTAGTACTTTGTCAAGAAAAGTAAAAACTAATCAGACAATAATTCAAAGGATAAGAAGGTTCACTTGAGTTCTTAGAGACAGGAACTACAGAAGGGAACTTCTCACAAGACGGAAAGTAAGGAGCAGCATGGCATTTGTTATAGAGTTTGGAGAGGACAGGTGTACATTTCCTTAGGACAATTTCAGGGATACTGTCAAGTCTGCATGTCCTTTGTGGATCTGGTATGTCATTGATAGCAAAATTATGGATGGAGTTAAATGCATTGTTCTAGATAGAAAATCAGACAAAGATGCTCTTGAAAAGTTGAGAATAGAGTTCGAAGGGAATTTATGAGCAAAGCATTTTGCTTTATTAGTAGATGACAATACTTCAAACTGATTGAAGAGAGAAAGGATTGAGGATCTATTGTAGAAAAATTATGTTAGTGTCATAAGCCATTGCTAGTGACTTCATTTCTTTGGAAGCTTCAGTCAAGTTGCCCTTATCCAACAAGCATGTACTTAAGTTAAGGCATTTGTTTGTGGCTTTAAATATTTGTTAATTTTAGGATTTTTCAAATTGATACAAAATAAAGCAAATGAATGCATTGATATTTTGATTATGAAATAATTACAAACTGCTCTGGCTTATGAATTAGTTAAGTAGTTTTTGCTAAAAGACAAATTTACTGAAAGTTTAGTCAATGTTAAGAAAATGTCAGTTCACTAGCTGCTAGCATTCTTGATCATTTAACTAAAAGTATTGAAAAAATATTCCCCAATTTTCATTAATTCCAATAAAGGTTTTATTTGTTCCCTATTTCTGCATTCTTAATCAAATTTCTAAATTTGCAGAATTATTCACCTTCCTTGGAAGTAGTAACAGGGATTGCACTTCCCTTAACTCCAGCCTGCTTCTCTTCACGTCTCACACTTCAGCCCCCTCCTCGGTATTTTAACTCTGCCCACCTTGTGACAAATCTAATTTTTAAAGTGCATAAGAGAAAGGGTGTGGTTTATTCTCATAAATTTCAATTCTCAGTGCATTGTTCCAATTCATAGGGGTGATGCAACTGAGATGGCCCTTTATTCACTTACACATTACCAGGGAAAATGTCTTCCATTCTATTTCCTAGTTTATATTTCAATGTGTGCTTAACCCTTTTCATTGTCTTAGTGTTGCTAAATATCATTAAAAGTTACTTTTATTATTTTTGGTTCTTCTTCTATGTGCCATATCCATTCATGATGTGGGCAAATATGGCTCTTCACAACTTACTGTTATTTGTAGCTCTTAATAAGAGTTTATCTTTTTGCTATTCCTGTTCTGCCAACCATTTACACAAGCTCATTAGGTGGGTTATTAATGGTTTTTCTGATTCCCTTGCCTTCAATATATCCTTTAAATAGATTTATTCCATCTTAGAAAAGCTGTAAACAAAGCAATAGACTTATAGAAAATTAATACTTAGTTCTAAAATTTGTTGGATTTGATAATCATTATTCTTAGAGATGTGCAAGTAGCACAATGGTTATTAGCCTAGAAAGTGGAATTGGTATGCCATGTTCAAATTCTGAAGGAGTTTGTTTCATCCATTACAGACTAATGCTTTTGGAAAACGCTATCATTTTCCTTCAGTTATGGGTTAAATGAGCAGACTGTTTTCTCGTCTTGAGTGGTAACCAGTCTAGGAGAAGGAACAGAATCAAAATCATCGAAGACACACCTACATTGCTACAATACAGCATGCTTACAATCCTAATGGATTATTGGGGACTTGAACATAAATGTAGTTGAAGTGTTATGAAGTTTGAAAATTTAAAAAAAAAAAAAAGAATTCATTTTCTAATGTAATGCTTGGGTGAGAAAGCCCCCATTCATTTCTTGCTCAATTCCTTGTTGACCGTTGGTGATTACTCTCTTCTCAGCTCACTGCTAATGGACACTCTCCACAAACCCTAGCATTTTGGAAATGCTCTGATCTAGTCTTTTATTTATAAAAATTTGGCCTTTATCAAAGATATCCAAAAGTTTCATAATGTTCAATTACCTGTGAGCAATATATACGTAAATATAGGAATCTATTAATCTCTGCGTATTCCTATAAAAACAGAAAGGATTTTTTAACGAACTGTTTATACGAGAAAGTCGTTCCCCCGAGCTTGTCCAATATTTTGAAATCATCTTCGCACATTTTCCCTGACTACGTCAAACTCTTCTTGGAATCATCAGTAAGAGACCTAAAATTTTCCAAGGAACAAACTTTTAAAAAAGCCACACTTCTAGGACGCAAACTAAAGCTAAAAAACAGTATGTCTCACATCACAGCTGAGAGACTCTGATCTGAGGTGGCCAGAATTAATCATAAACACCTCAAGAGTTTAGAATTAAAACTTCATACTTTATGTGATCGCAGCAGTTGGAAGAAAATGGGCAGAGCTGATCTAGTCACTAACATCTCCAATACTACACTTAGTACAAATGAGACTAAAGCCCTTAGCTTTGGTCTAAAGTTTGCAACTGGTTTAAAAAACATTAGCAAACTGATAAATCTAAATTAGACACAGTGATTCGGACTTCCATAAAGGTTTTACCCAAGGCATCTTAGCTGCCTCTTTGGACTGCCAAAATATGGAGTTTACTTTACCCAAGAGGTATATGAATGCCTTAAAATCCCAGTCTACAAACAGTGATATTACTATATCTCCTTCGGATAAAGGTGGAGGTGTTGTCGTCATGGACACCGTTACTTACAACCAGAAAATGTTGGACTTGCTGAATGACAGAGACACTTATGAACAGATCTCCCCTCTACAGGTTTCTAAAAATCTAAAAGAATTTAATAGGTCCTATAAGAATCTGATTCGTAATGAAGATAAGATTTGGCTTTCCCTTATTAATTACCACTCCCTAAAATCTATGGTCTCCCCAAAACCCATAAACCTGACATTCCATTAAAATCCATCATCTCGGGCATAGGCTCAGCCCCTCATAATATTGCTAGGTTTTTAACTAAATTTCTCACTCCAATTCTGGGCACCATAAGTGACGCACATGTAAAGAATTCAGGCTCTCTTCTCAATAAGTAATATTGATATAAGAAACAAATCCCTAGCTAGCTTAGACGTTAAATCCCTATTCACTAATGTACCTGTTGATAAATGCATTAAATGGTTAGAGAAAACTGAAAACTTAAGAAAACTAATTTTAAGCTACCTATCCCTATCTCAAAATGCATCAAATTATGCACGTCTCATTGTTACTTCCGGTATAACAATATTATAAACAAAAATTTGGCTTACCAATGGGAAGTCCTCTCTCTGGATTCCTAGCATGCATATTTCTAGAATTTCTTGAATCTGGACCTTTCAAATATATAATCCCTGATGATATACATTACTTCCGTTACATCGATGACATTTTATTCATTTACCCACAGAAACATGATTTAAATAAAATTACTGATAGATTAAATAGAGTAGAACCTACGATAAAATTTACCCATGAACTTGAATCTAATAATTCTCTACCTTTTTTAGACATACTACTTACTAGAAATAATAAACTAGAATTCAAAGTATATCATAAACCCACATGTAAAAACGACTATTTACACTTTTACTCTCACAATGATACTAGGACTAAGAGAGGTGTTATTATTGGATTCTACTTGAGAGCTCTTCGAATCTGTTCAGCAAAATATTTAGATGATGAATTCAGTTATATCGAGGATACCTTTTCAAGGCTTTCGTATCCGAGACAATTATTACTAAGTGCTAAAAATAAAGCTTTGAAAATTCATAAAATTCGTTCATCAGCGCAAAATGACACCTCAAATACTACTACATCTACGTCAGTGAAAGGCATATTTTCAGCTGCCCCTGATAATTCTTTTGGTCGCATCTTTCTACCGAATAACCCTTTGACCGAACACATCTCCAACAATCTAAATGCGCTAAAAATTAAAACCACTATATTACCTACTAGAACTATTCGCAGTATATTAAATAACACCAGCAAACAACATATTACATCCGATGCTTGCGTCTACCAGATTCCATGCAAAGACTGCAACTTGAGATATTTGGAACAGGTAGGTCCGTAAAATCTCATGTTTCCGAACATAAACGAAATATTCGCCTTGGTAATTTAAGTAGTGCTTTGTTTGTACACTTAGCTAAATCTTATCATAATTTCAATTTCGACTCTGAAGATTTTAAAATATATCCATAATAAAAACCTTAGACGGATTTATGAAGCAGGCATATCCACTTCACATACGGTAAATACTAGACCCGGCTTCTTTAACATCTCCCCTTTCCTGGCAAGATTAATGCTTGACAAACATACTGATAAGCTCTAGATTCAAATAGAATTCCTCTTTTCCACTTAAGATAAAGTCTCTTTCTTGGGAGCGCGTTTTCGCAGCATCGCCCACACGACGCCAACGTGACCGAATCCAAAAAAGGGAACGCTGACTTTAAAATTTCAGTTTTTCTGTTTCTGACTAGTTTTGTGTCTATTGTCTCTTCATGTTGACTTAAATATAAATATGTTTCCAATAACCATGTCCTGAAGATGGTCTACTAGACCGAAACGTCTGACGTCTACAGTAAAACAAAATTAAAACAGTAAACTTGCATATTCGGATTTTGCTTTGTCTTTTCCATATTTTTCAGCATATATATATATATATATATATATATATATATATATATATATACACACAGACACACACACAAAATAGGTACAATTTTGATTAAAAACCAGAGACATGAATTTTTATTTTATTTTTATTTTTTTACACACAAGAGATTTAAGTATTGACATAGCATTTTCAACTCTACTTCTGGCAGTTAAGATCCAGGAACAAAATATATTATTTTGCTTGCCTGCTACATCAGCCATAATGCACAACTGCTTACAAAAATTGGAAAATGAATAATATTCATTTATATACTTTGTAGAACTGCCTCACAAAAGAATGCTTTTCTGACAGCTACAATATTTACCTCCTCAAGTCTAGGGTTAACCATTGTCTTTCACACATATCCTCATAAACTGCACTTCTTACCTCTTACCATCCATACAACAACCTCCTTCAGGTGAACTTATTTGGACTCATCATGTTCACAGACAAGAATTTTCTTAAAGCTTTTCTTGTTTATGGTATATAATCTAACTACTATTATCGATAGGCTGCTGCCTAAATACATTAAGATAAAAAAACAATCTAGCAATGTGTGGCAAATTTGATCATTAGGTACCCTACATGTGACCTTGTGCCAGACTAAGACAAACCACAAATATCTATAAGAGAGCTATGTACAATAAAGAAAAAAATTTCCAAGATAAAATGTTTTTTTATTTATTTTTTTTAAACATACAAAATTAATATGTATATATAAAATAGTCTCATTGGCTCATGATTGTATCTGACCATTGCAAAAAAGACAGCTTTTTTCTGTTCACTGATCAGTTTATTAAGTGTATGACAGAACAGAGTTCATCACAGCTTCCTGAAAATATAAAAATATGACTGACTTTATTCAATGTTCTATTATTATACACAATATAATTATTTACCATCAGGTCAATCCAATATACAGTATATTTATAAATATTTAAATAAAAGAAAATATGTCTGAGAAATGGAACTCGATTATACAGGGTACGGCAAAATACTTCCTACATAATGGTAAGATATTAACTAGGTGAAGACACCACTGCCATTAATGTCTTACCATTATCTGTGAGGGATATGTGGAGGGTATTTCTGCTGCACTCTATATATTAATTTCAATATGAATCAGTATAGTCCCTATTAATACATTAATGTATATGAATTTGAAAAGTAATTTTTACCAGGGAAGGAAAAATATCATTTCTGAAAGTATGAAGAATTTCTTGGGGTTGTTGCGGTATAATTGGTTAAGTTCTTATCTATTTTTTTTCTTCTTTTTGAAACTGGCATTAGTAAGGATGACAATATTTACTGTTTAAGTGGAAGACAACTTACAATTTCCTTGTAATTTCTCTGTGTAATACAAAAACGGCACATACCTTATTGTGTTGAATCAATTCTGTCCAGTTGTGCGATGCAATTTCAGAAATCACATTTTTCAAAACAGTTTCAGCTTTTTTGGCATTTTCTTTGAAAATCTTAAGAACAACATCCACAGACACCTAAAAGAACAGTTTTCCAAAAAAATGTAAGATGAAAAATAATTTTTGGCAAAATCTATTTTTAATTCTCTTCTATTTACAGAGTTAAAGCAATTGAAAACAAAAATGTTTTCACAATTTTAGTTTCTCATTTTTTTTCTACTCACTGTTGCTACAAGGTTAAATTTAATTTAAGAATCTTTTTTTCGGTATTGAACAAAATAAATAAAAAAAAAATAAATATTAGTTATTTCTTTATGAAAAAATATAGGGATTTCTTAAATGTGTTAGATGGCTAGCTTGGCTGCTGCCTCAAAAAGTCAATAAACATGAAATCCTTGGCTCACTGATTACCAAAGCTGGTGGGAAATCTATAACTATTTAACCCACTAGGATTCCCTGTACTCAATCATAAGTCAGTTGAGAAGCACTACTGTTAGTGTTTAGCTTAATAAAACAAACATTTATAGTAAATCTGTGATAAATTTTGATAGAGCTCAGAAAACATGCTCATCATAGCATTAGCATAAGTGCTTATGATTTCTATTCATCTAGACATGGTATTTACCATATATACTTGGGTTTTAAAACAAATTCATGTATAGTGTGACCCCTGATTTTTTTTTGCCTGAATTTTAACCCTTCCATAAAAATTTACCTGTGTATAATGCAATTGGTCACTGAAAATGCATGATTTAAAAAAAAAACAAAAAAAAACTGACTATAAAGACTCCCACTATAATTGAGCATAGACATTAACTGGTAAATTTCAGCTATACTGCTACAGGCTATAGAAAATAAAATCACTTCACTTCTGTATGCTATGTAATAATAATAATAATATTAAATACTAATCATTTAGATATTTGATGATGTAATCATATGAATATTTTATAGAATATGCAAACTTTTTGAACAAGTCCGTAACCAAATAAGATACCTGTTAGTTACAAAGTGTACATTGCTCAACCTATGCACTTTTCTTGAACATTTGGTAAGGTCAGAGTTCACTTGAAAGAGGCTTGCAAGATCAGGTATCCATACAATGATGCAGTGAATAATACAAGCTTATATAGATTTGAATGAATGTTGATTGAAAAAATCTATTTCTACACTTCTTAACATTTTTTCACGACTGGTGATCATACTTTTTTTATAAAGATAGTGCAGTTATTTTGAATTTAGAATTGTCCTTCTAGACTGGCTTCTTCCCAAGGCTAGAGACCTCTGCTATTTAATCCATAGATTGGGGAGATGGATTCAACAGACTAGGCTGGAATTTGAACTCTGTTCATCAATCAACACACTTCAATTATTGTTTGTGACAAACTTCTCTTTAGGACATCCCTTCCTGGTTGTTGTTATGTAAATGTAATCAAGTGGTACTTACTCCTTCTTCTCCTTCTCTCCAACTGTCATAATCTGTTACAAGAGCCATGCTTGCATAACTAATACCAGCTTCCTTTGCTAACACAACCTAAATGGAAAGAATAATCATTAACCATATATAAACTACATATTCACTTGTAATTATTATAGACAGTGGTGTAATTAATATACAAAAAATGCACAAAAACTTGCAGATAATATCTGTTTATTCATTAAATATTATTTATCCATCATATATTGATCATTTACAAGCTTTTCTTTTTTATCTTTTAAATATTGTCTGGTCTTGACTTAACCCTTCTGTTCACCAAGTAAAATATTAGACAAAAAAATTGTTAGTAACATAAAACAATTGTATATACATAGATATAGCTTCACAAAATCTGATCAGATGTCAATTTTTTTTTTTTTAAATTCTTTTTAGGCCAAACAGATAATTTTTTAGCACACCCCATCATACATACAGTATGTGCATCATGTGGGCCAGTATTGTTCTGCAAAAGAATGGCAATGCTCTAGACATACAGAACAGTATTCAATGTTCCTTCCACAAACACCAAAAGTAAGCAAGAGTGATAACTTATGGGATGATGCCAGAATTTGAGACCCTGCCTGTTCAATGTTCCTTCCACAAACACCAAAAGTAAGCAAGAGTGATAACTTATGGGATGATGCCAGAATTTGAGACCCTGCCTGTTCAATGTTCCTTCCACAAACACCAAAAGTAAGCAAGAGTGATAACTTATGGGATGATGCCAGAATTTGAGACCCTGCCTGTTCAATGTTCCTTCCACAAACACCAAAAGTAAGCAAGAGTGATAACTTATGGGATGATGCCAGAATTTGAGACCCTGCCTGTTCAATGTTCCTTCCACAAACACCAAAAGTAAGCAAGAGTGATAACTTATGGGATGATGCCAGAATTTGAGACCCTGCCTGTTCAATGTTCCTTCCACAAACACCAAAAGTAAGCAAGAGTGATAACTTATGGGATGATGCCAGAATTTGAGACCCCCTGCCTGACACACACGCAGATGATCTTTTGTAGCTGAAGTTGAAAGTATGGCTAAAGGCACATAATCCTGCTGCAAGTAAAGGATTTCAAAATCTCAATGCTGACCCCCAAAACACTGCATCTGTTCTTATCTGTGGACACTGCAGAGTCGGCTACTATTGCCCGGAAAATGCATCTTGGCAAGTGTTTATATGCTATGGCTGTCCAGAACCTGGTCTACAGGTGTAGAAATGTTCATTTGATTACTGTTACTGCCATCAAATACATGCAAATATATCATGTCTAACATATATGGCAATTAAAGTCTTAATGGTAAGCCAGATCAGTTCGATAAGGTCATTTTGGCAACTGACCTAAAAAATAACCTACAATCTGTTGTTAACTGGGGCAAGAAATGGCTTGTCAATTTTAAAACCATCCAAACGAATCTGCTCACTTTTAATCGTCTTAGAAAACTTTTTTGGCTTGCTGGGTTGACATGAAGTAGAAAGATTATACTGAATCAACAGCCAGGTTTGCTGCTTTCTCCATGCATTGAATATTGCTGTCACAATTGGTCTGGTGCTTCTGCTATGTATTCAGATTCTTGATAAAATCCAAAGAAGAATCTGTAATTTTATCCATCCTGAGCATCTTAGTTTCAATCACTTTCCCACTGCTGTAATGTAGCTTCCCTGAACCTCTTCTATAAATATTTTCATGGTAATTGTACTAATGAGCTCTCCTCTTTGATACCGTTACAAATTAAAAACAGTACTAGATTGGCAGCTAGGTCTCATTATTTTACAGTAGAAATGGCTAGATGTAACCCTAAGTTCTATACTAACAGTTTCTTCTCTCACTTGTGAAACTCTTCCAGTTACTTGCTTAACATCAATTTTGATCTTCATAAATTTAAATGCAATGTCAATAATTTATGTCTTTTTTCCTGTTTTTTTTTTATTTTCTTATTTCTTTCCTTAATAATCTTTTTCTTTTGATTATATTCTTTCACTCAGTAACCCCCTAACATTTTAGTGACTTTATTACATTGCTTGGGGTGAAATGATTAAAAAAAAAAAATTTCTCAGAAATGACCAATCTCTCAAACAGCTCTACTAAAACAAAAAGGCACATATATGCATCTCTGTGGCATGGCATCTGCTTTCACTGGACACAAAACACTATATGGTAGTACTGAAAGTTCAAACACCAACAGTGATAATATACAAATATTTTACTAAGTCAAAATTGGCACCATCCTTCAAAATGTTACAATTTTATTTTCTATATATAATATTACATGTAACCTCTTTAGGAAAGCATTTGTAGTCATTGCTTGATATTCTTCAGTGGGGAGAAAAAAGACAAGTTTATTCAACTCGAAGATACATGATTGTGTATATTTATCAGTCACGTCTCTCCTCTGTCCCCCCCACACCCTAATAAAATTGATATTAACCAAATGATGCTAAAATTTTCCAGATATATTTATATGAGCAATATATCATTTGAGTTTCAGCTTATTATTAATAATATTGATATGGCTGGTTGGGGGGGGGGGGAAGGTTTTATTATGCAAACAAAGTGCAGCATAAGTTTTATTTATTTATAAATTAATTCAAAATATATAGACCACAGAAACATTTAACATGATATGCCAAGAAATATCAAGAAATTGTTTTACATGTTAACATGTACCCCTTAATCGGTTTTTTCATTCATTGATTTTAACTTAAAAAAAAAAAATTTTTTACTTTCAATATAAATTGCTGCAGTTATTATTGATTCCCACATATCTTTGCTTAAAATCCATTAATACCCTCGACAATATCCAGTGTAAAATTTTTAAAAAAGTAAAATAAAAATCTAGTATTAATTAGTTTTCTTTCTTATGACCCATTAAAGCCCACCGTCACCAAAATGGGCCAGTGAACATTGATGGGTAAAATATTGTTTTATTGTTTTTCAGTCTTGTATATCTCTTAATGATGGAGGACACATTTGAAACAGGCACCACTGCCAAGGATCAATCATTTTTTACACAGGCTTTATAAAATACAAAGGACTTACCTCTGGAACAGTGGTCATGTTAATCACGTGTCCACCCCATAACTGAAACATTTTACTTTCAGCTGTAGAAGAAAATCTAGGGCCCTCAATAGTCACAACTGTACCAGTGGAGTGTGTTTTGAACCCCAGTTTGGTTGATGTCTCGGTAAGAATCTAAAAATACCAAAGGATGTTTTAATACTATAAATGTTAAAAGACATTTGTTTTATTGTCTACTTGATGACACATTGATAAACTTTTAACAATGAGAAATTACATCCAGTTTTCATGTTGTAGAAAAAATAATTGCCTATTTTTGCAGAAATAATTTTAATATTTTCACAGCATTTGAATGAGAGAACTTTGAAATGAAATATATTGAAAATTATTGTATATGATGTTCATTTGAAAAAATAGTGCAGAAATACAAGAATACTAATCAGAATAAGTTCTAGACAATAAGAGCAGGTTCTTTGTCTAGGCATTAAATAAAAACAAACAAATTCAATGTGACTGGATATGCGATTATGTTATGAGTCTTACAATGCTAACTAGTGAGTCAATGTAGCTATTTACTAACATTAAAAATTTGTTTTCTTTTTGGTAAGTACTCAAAATAAGGTTAGCATCACCAGAAGTTTATGCACCTTAGTTATCTTGGTTAAATTCAAAAGATAGGCTAAAAGATGGAGCTTAAAGAAATACTATCAATAATAAAAAGAAATTTGTTACCTTTGACAATTTTGTACAAAATGGAGTATGCATTGCCATATGACAGACACCTTTAGGAGCGCCATCTGAACCATCATAGAAGGTTTGAGTTCTTTTGGTTGTTCTAAAAGAAAAACAAATGACAGGAATAAAAGACAATCTATAAAAAAAAATCTAATTAGAAAACAAGCTTTATTTTAGCATAAAATGGTGTTACTTAGAGAACTCAATGTCAAGTAAGGATGTTTTAAATTAATTACAAATAATTTTTTCAAATTCATTTTCTTATTTTAAACAAATGATGCCAATGAATGATGTAGAAAAAGTATCATAAAAAAGGTGATCAAGAAAAAGAAAATGTTAAATTATAACTGCTTAGGAATACTTTATTAAGTCTGTCATGAAACTTGTGAAAGAAACAAAAAATGTTATGTAGAGAAAGTCAAATTTACCTGTCAATAAATTGATCCAGAATTACAATATCACCTGGGGCAATATGTTCCTGTAAAGAACCACAAGCAGTTGTTGCCAAAATGTGAGTGCAACCTTCTTCTTTAAGTGCAGAGATATTGGCACGATAATTAACTGAAGATGGCATAATGGTGTGTTTGGTTCCATGTCTAAAGAATAAATAAAAGATGAAACAAGAGACATCTTGCTTAGAAAGAACAAAAAAAAGGAAAAAATAAATAAAATGGTAAAAGGGAGATAACTGAAAACAAATAGCTGAGAGGGTACTTAAAAGGCAAATAAAATAAATAAATAAAAGCTCATTATAAGTTAATGGAGTGGACTATTCACTCAAAATAATTTAGCAAAAAATCTCTGCAATGAATACTTAATTTATACAATCTAAAATTACTAATTCACGTAAATACGTGAATTAGTAATTTTAGATTGTATAAATTAAGTATTCAATTAGTAATTTTAGATTGTATAAATTAAGTATTCAATTAGTAATTTTAGATTGTATAAATTAAGTATTCAATTAGTAATTTTAGATTGTATAAATTAAGTATTCAATTAGTAATTTTAGATTGTATAAATTAAGTATTTACTTTTTCTACAACATGAAAAAAATGGATGTAATTTCTCTGTAAATACAGAGTAATGGCATATCTCTTGCATTAATCAACTTTATAGTCAGAAAAAGAAAAATAACTCTTAACATGATTTTTTTTTTAATAAAAGATTTTGAGATTATATATCATTTAAAGTATTTACTTTAAATGATATATAATCTCAAAATCTTTTATTTAAAAAAAAAAAAAAAAAAAAAAATCATGTTAAGAGTTATTTTACTTTTTCTGACTATAAGGATGATTAATGCAAGAGATATGCCATTACTTTGTATTTACAGATTACTAACAACTTAGCATTGAGAGCCAAAGATGAAACAATATTCAGCTTTGTATTACATAAGCTTAAGAAAGGGAAGTAAAATTCTCAAATTGAGAAACAAATTACTTACCGAACCAAAATGACACATTCCACATTGTTGATTGTCCCAGTGACCAAACTTTCTGAAGGCTTTATAATGAAAAAAATAATAGTTACTATAATTTCTAAGATGAAACATCATTGCAAATTATCTGTGAATGATGTGAACATTTAGTTAGTAATCCGAGTATGCATGCATGTACATCATCTATGGTATAGTTATGAAATAATTAGACTCGGCTTATCACAACATGCATACAAAAGCTATGCTTGACCAATGGGTAAGCAATTAAAACCACTGAAATTTTCAATGCACTCATGTCTTCATTTTGCTGTTATATGACGCACAATTTTTTTTCTGGCATTTTGTAAAAAAAAATAGTTACTTAAAAAAATATTTGCAATTCTTCAATTTAAGAGTTTTGGTGAAATTAAAAAAAAATACAAACAGCTAATGAACCTTTTTGTACTTTGAATGACAAGAGATTTTGTGATGGTTAAAGGAATTTAAAAATTGATGTTGTATATGACAATATAAAAATGACAAGAGTTGTCTTGCATCAAAAACTAGCAAGAATTAAAAAGAATTCAAAGAAATAGTCTCCATAAAAGAGCTAAGGAGATTATGTTGAATATTTATTGCATAAAATAAATGCTTTTTTCATCATTTAGCTAAAGAGTCATCAATACTCTTATGTATATCCATTTTATTTACCTATTAGCAAAATATCACTGCAACTAGAGAAACTCTAGTCTCTTTAAAGGATAGGCTGCCAATTTTATGATTAAATTCTTTAAATATGCAAAGAACTTTTCATTTATTTCTTCCTTTAAAAACTTACAGATGTGAATGTAAGAATGTTTAAGAAATTAAATTTAACATCCATTTCAGTTGATTTTGAGAATATAAAAAGTTGGTGTAAGATGTTTTGTTTTCATGTTCGATTCTTGTTGCAACCAAGTAAATGGTTAAGTAATAACAAAAACCGGGTTCACAGATATATCATATATTAAACAGTAAGTAAACCAGAACAGTATTACACAACCAGTGAGTGTATATCGTATGAACAAGCACTCCATTCACTGTTCCCTGAAGCCTTCTGTCCTACTAATCTTATAGTAGGTGGAAGAGTCTAACAGACTCTTTAGAGGGAGGACAACACAACAATTCTAATTTGAAAAAAAAAAAAAAAAAAAAAAAAAAAAGCCTTTTACAAAAAAATATTTTTCCACTATATAGATTAGTAATCATTAGTTCATATTTCTTCAGATGCCTTTGTTAGTAAATGAGAGAATCACAAAATGCTATCATAGATTTTTGTTCTTAAAAGATAAAATGTAATATTACCTTTTAAAAGGCATTTGAACATTTATATTGTGAATATGTGTAACAGTTTGACAGCATAATAGTTGGCAATAAATAAAATAAAAATGTACTACAATACATTCTAATAAGAGGAAAGAATGGAAAGCAATAGAATTGTATAATCTAGAACAAACTTGACTTTACCTATTAAAATTTCATAGTGTTCCTATTTGAATTTTCTGATGAATCATAATTTAATGATTGAACAAGTTCCATGACTAAAATACTCATGGAAATTTCCCTGTTGCATTGTTAAATATTTGATCAACAACTTTAACAAAATATTGATAAAACAATCATAAATCTGAATTTAAATAAAGAAGCAATATGTGGCAAATGAAAAGATTCAAAACTGATAAAATTTTCCATTTCACCAAAACTGACATTAAATGCATGAGTGTTATTACTTCTGCCATCTTGAATTTTCTTCTTTCATATTAAAATGTATGCTTTCTTTCTCACTAAAACCAAACAGTGTCTTTGAGATCTTTTTGTTTCATCTTCCCTCATAAGCAAAATGGAATGGCCCATTATTTATCTGAGGTAATAGCAAGGCATAACATATACTAACTAATGGAAGACTAAGCAGAATTGTAACACAATGCTCAATTTGTCTAGAGTTTTAAAATAATAATGGTATTGATTTCCCTTAGATGCTTCAATCAAATTCAAGTAAACTATATATGGGCTAAACATAAGCCAGTAAACTAATAACAAAAAAGGTATTCCTTATTTTAACTAATTTTGAGTTTGCTTTTTTTAACTAAATAAAAATGTTAGGAATATAATTTTGTAAAAGACAACTATCTAAATCTACAGATCTTTTTAAATATTTTAGAGTTGGTAGCATTTGAAAAGGGAAAAATACAGCTCATTGCCTTTAAATTTAAGTAGGAAATAAGGATCCCCCCAATCTCTTCAAACTTTACAAAGATCATTAGCGATCAAATAAATTGCATAAATACAGAGTTATTACCCTTACATTATGTCTGATAAGTGTAAGATATGGCTATACATTTGAAAGGTTTGATACCGAACTAAAACACTAAATGATAAACTTTGAAAGCAGTACATTATTTACACTATTTGGACTATTGTCTTCATCTTTGTCACCATGTTTATCACAACGTTTCGGCCGTTGTACGCTCCGGCCTTCTTCAGGTGGTTGGAATGTTGAACTGAACCCTTTATTTCGCTCACTAGAGTAGACTGTTCTAGTTCTACGTGCCATGTTTAATGCATGTCAGTTACACTCTGAAAGTTCTTGTCCTTGAGGACACATAAAGGCGTTGGTTAGATCCAGTGACAGGACCTAAAGAGTGTGAGTTCAATACCCGGTTAAGGCAGTGGAGAACTTTCAGAGGGAAAATTAAGAGGAGATAACTGATAACTGACATCCATTAAACATGGCATGTGGAACTAGAACAGTCTACCCCAGTGAGCGAAATAAAGGGTTCAGTTCAACATTCCAACCACCTGAAGAAGGCCTGAGCATACAACGGCCAAAACGTTGTGATAAAAATGGCGACAAAGATGAGGACAATAGTCCGAATAATGTAAATAATGTACATAATACCTCATCTCAGAAATATAGACAAATTTTGAAAGCAGTGTATTAACATGACATTTACGAAATACTTCTGAGCTAGCCTAAATTTCATCAATTTAAATGAATAATTAAACTTTTCATATTTTAAAATATTGTCAACAGTCAGAATTTGTCACAACATTAACAAAGAATTCATTTAAGAACAAAAAATTTGCAAGCAAAGATTCAAATTTAAGCATCTTGCTTATTTTTTTGTATAGGCTTAGAAAAGTTAAAAAGAACAGAATAAAGTATAGTCACTGTCTGTATGTGGCAAAGCAGCCATGTTTGTTACCTCAGTTTGTAGTGATGTAAAATATCCGACAAAGTACGTAAAAAAGGAATACGTGAAAATCAGTTGGATGTTGAAATATTTTTTTTTATCTAAGTGTTGCTTTATTTGAAGACAAGCAACCAACTGCAGATGACACATGAGTGAATCATAGGGTGGTGTACTGTTTTTTTGAAGACAAACAATTTATGTGTTTTTCATGAGGATTTAAATATTGTTTTGGGGTGACTAAAAAAGAAAAAAAATGATGTGAACTGATTATTTGCTTTTTTGTAAAGATTTTTTGCTTAATTAAAATTTTTTTTAAAATGCCCTTCATAAATTCAGTAATACAGGATTATGCACTACATGCTTCCACAGCATTACCAATAAAAAACTGAATTGAACAAAGGCCCACTCAGTCATGCAATCTATGAAAATCATGTCCTAAAAGTTCTTTAAAAACAAACAAAACTTGATTTGTACTTTTTATTACTTCTGGCTGGAATAAAAGTTGCTTTGCCTCTTGCAGTGCATGAAAGTACATCATAATTAGAAATTAGAAGTGAAATTTGCTTGTTTTACCAAGAAATATATTTTTTTTTTCCTGTAAATAATTAATAACACATCTTGTATTATTAAATAAAAAGTGTCAGGAAAAAAAATAAATAAATAAATGTGTGTAGAGATTCTAATCAGTCCAGGTGAAAATGCATCAATGGAAAGCTTTCTGGAGACGGAAAAAAATTCTGACCAAGCAAAAGCAATCTACCATTTACCTATATTTTTCTGTAAGTGGGTTTTACAAAAAAAAAAAAAAAAAAAAAAAAAACTGATATTGACCAGTTTTTTTGTATAAGTAATCAGCAACTTTGAAAATATGAACATTATCAATCAAGCATTATAGTAAAAAGAAAAAAAATGTCTATTTACCTTTCCAAATGGCGTGGTGACATCCTTAGTAGATTTATTTTCCAAAATATCCAACTTGTTCAAACCACTACCACCAATGATTCCAATCTGAAAGTTGGGAAATGAGAATTACAAAACTAAAGACTAGCAAATTGCCTATTTAAATGGAATCTGACAATGACTTTTTTTATTTACATTATTCAAACTGTTATCCTCATCTTCATTGCCATATTCACAATGTTTCAGCCATTGTACACTCTGGCCTTCTTCAGATGATTGGAATTTTGAACTGAACCCTTTATTGCATCCACAGGGCTAGATTGTTCTAGTTCCACATGCCATCCCACTTCCAGGTGTCCAGTTATTTCCCTTTAACTCAACTCTCCAAGTTTCTTGGATCTAACAATCCACTGGGACATGTGTCCTCAAGGCGTTAGATTCAATGACTAGATCCAAAGAGTTGTGAGTTCAATACTAGGCTACAGCAATGGTGAACCAAAAAACTTGGAGAGTTGAGTTAAAGGGAAATAACTGAGACATCCGGAAGGGGCATGGCAGGTGGAACTAGAATAATCTACACTGATGGACAAAATAAAGGGTTCGGTTTGAAATTCCAATCATCTGAAGAAGGCCAGAGTGTACAATGGTTGAAAGTTGTGGATATGGCAATGAAGATGAGGATAACAATTCAAATAGTGTAATTAATCAAAATACCTCTTATCTCAGAGATATAGACAGACTTTTTCAAGTCTGCAGTTTGTAATTTAGCCCATATAATTAACTTAGAATAATTAGAACTGTAAATAAAAAAAATCATAATAACCATTAATTTTCTCCACAAACAAAATATTTTAATAAAACCATCTTTCAATACATATTTTTAAAAATCTTGTATTTTTCAACTAGATATTCCAAATATCTCAATGGTTACTGAAATCATTTGTTTTATTCAATGGTCTCTTCTAGTATTATAAACTAAAATACAATTTATACAGTCTCAAACTGAAAGTCAAAGCAAACAAACTGCAAACTAATCAGCATCATATATAGAAGAATATATGCATTTATATGTAGAGTCAGTAACTTAGAAAAGATTCACGAATCAACATGAACAATAAGAAATCAGGAATCGTCACTTCTGCTAAGTGATATTTTAATCAGGAGGATTATCAAATAAAGTTATCTTATAAGTCTTTCAAATTAGCTACTATTTTAGATGTAGTCTTGTTCAAATGTCTTAGATAAAGCATTGTTCTCATTATTGATTATTGACTCTTATCAACCACCCCCGACTGCCCTTTCATTTTGTTGTTTTCTTCTTATGCTTTTCCACTTGAACTAATCCACTCATCTCAGTTGTTATATTCACAATGTTTCAGTTGTTGTACTCTCTGGCCTTAAGGTCATTGTCATACTCAGTAAAATCCTTAGAATTTTGAACTAAACCCTTTACTCAATCTCCAAGGGGCAGATTCTCATTCCACAGAGATCTCATATCAGTTAATTCTTTCTCATCTCACATTTGTGTTGCTTGTTGCTTCTTCCACTGAACCAAAGTGTGTGACTTTTTTTTGTACAATCTGACACAAAGATTGAACTCATGATTTTCAGGGCAGGGGCTGGGGCAGGGGGAGAGACACATTTTAACCAATTCTATAATCAAATAGGCCATGTGTCTCTTTTCCAAGAAAAGACTGACAAACTTGCTTTTAATAGCAACTTTAGAGTCATCTTTATATTTATTCTATGACTACATGTAAGCAGCATGTATTGAAAAAGTAACACAATAAGATGAAAGAAATACTAGTAAAAAAATTAATAACAGTAGCTATTTTTGTTATACTAGTGCAATGTATTAGCAAGAAAGAGCAGGAGGGGAAAAAAGTGGTACCTACCCTAGGTACCTCATCTTGAAAAAAATTATGTAGATATCTGTAACTCATTTTTTTCCAATGGTTTTCCCTTAATGCTGCTAAAAATGGCTGCATTACAGTCAAACTATGGTGGAAACACTAGCAAATCAAAAAATAAAAAATATCTTAGTTATCAAATATTTAGTATGCCTAAATTTGTGTTTAACATCGGCCACTGGTCAAGAGAAAAAGGAGAAAATAAATGAAAGTTTTATTACATACCAATGCATTTGTGGAAAAAATAAACAGGCTCACAGTATATAACAATATGACTTTCTCCTATGTAAAAATAAAACATAATTCCTCTCATATTTTAATGCAATGTACTTTTGATTATTAAGTTTATCACTACAAATTTGTCCAGGAAATATTCAGCCAATTTGAATATCTCTAGAATTGATACATTCTCATGTGGTTACTAACATGGTAGTGACACTCTATTGAATAAGCTTCCATATCACATAAAGCATTGCAGCAAGCAGCAGCTCTAGTCTAGATTTGACACCTTGTAACTTCTGGCTTTAAAAAAACAAAAAAAAAAACACTAAAAATCAATGAAAAACAGAATTTCAGACAATGGACAAGTTTTACATTAAGGAGAATATGACAATGCAATCCTGGAAGTGGACACAACATGTTTTCTTGAAATGTAGAAGTGATACCAAAAATAGATATGGTCTCAAGAGTACTTTGAAGGGGATTAGGGTGCCTTTGCATTAAATGGGTTGTATTTTCATTAATACTAAACACCTAGATGCTGGATGAAATAAGTGGCTTCCTATGTATATGCACAAAAAACATTTTCCAAGGCATTAGTTTAAATGCCTTGAATACACATCTTTTCTTATGATATGCACAATAATGTTTTCCTTTAATTTTTGTGTCAGATTTTAATATGCTGATTTGCATTATCCTTAAATGCTTAACAAAATTCAACAAGTTGTTAATCTAGCAAAAACATGGAAATATTTTCACCTGACATTTGTTATTTAAAAGATATCATCAGGTTGGGCTGGCTCAATGTAACAGATAAACAATTATATATAAAAAGACGTAAGAAAAACTATGTATTGAATATGGACATAAAAATAAAATGAAAATATATGATCATTACATGCACGTATGGATATTTATGAAAAAGAAGTGTATTAAAGAAACATACACACACACATCTCAAGAACATGGCCTCATAGGTCATGGTTGGTTATCTGGTTGAATCCTGTTACACATTACATGTTTTTAAAAACATTAAAAATAAAATAATGACCAGCTTATCAAAATAGAAATCAGAAACAGAACTAGATTCCATTTAGGTCTTGTTGCCATCAGAGGTGGTCAGATTAAATGGCTTTCTTGTTTGATTAAAGAAATCTCAGTCCTAGTTGCATTTTGACAGCTTTAACCACTAGACAAAGATCACCAGCCTACAAAAAGGAAGTATTAGCATTGCATCAAATATACAATTAGTGCCATAAAATTATTTTCTTATAATATATGAATAATACAGTGTGCAGCAGAAATACTGCCCATATAATGGTAAGACAACTAGATGAAAACATGATTTCCATTAAGATTTTGCCATTATGTGGGAGATATTTCTGAAGCACCCTGTATATACCAACACATGAAATGTTCTGACAGCTGTTAACAATAACTGAAGAAATTATAATAAATGCATATTATCAGATTCCAATGGTGTATTGATGGTTTTTCAGACTGGTCAGTATTTACATCAAAATATGGAACTGCATGGTGCAAGAAACAGAGGAGGCACAAACTAAACAAGATAACTGGTACAGGTGCAAATCAAAAGTGATAGATGATGAATGTCAGAGTTTTGTTTCAAGCAGAATGTAACAAAATAAATTTAACTGTTCTGAATATGAAACATGGAGAATTGTGTCAGAATAATGAGCCAACCAAACTAAATCATTTGACTAATGTGATAAGATACAAAAAATAAGTTTCCTTTTAGAAACTTATTTTTTGTATCTTTAGGTTTCATGGGATATGTATTTTGAAGTTAGCTTTCATTATCTGATCTTTGCATGTTCCAATTCTGTCTCCTGCTTGTAGGCATGGGTAGATGATATGGTAGATACAGGGCATGTAGTTATTGATTGCATATATGCCCTACCTCATTACAGTTAAATAAACAATGAGGTGCTGAGGCAGTGCCACTAGCTCACCTGGTACAGCCAAGTTATTCCTTCTGGCAGAAACACATTTTGTGAGAAAGGCATATCAGTTACAGCCAGTGAAGCATGGCCTTATCCATTTTAGATTAAAAATAGAAATAGGTTAGGAGTATATAGTGGAAAATGGATTTCTCTACATTGATTTTTGTTACAGTATCAGATATGAGGTTATGTTTTTTTTTTCTAGCGGAAAAGACCATTGCATGTTGGTAATCAAATTTCCAGTGAGTGAAAAAGGAAATTATATAGTAAACATTTCATATCAAAATTAAACTGTCAGCTACAGATTTACTGATTCACAGACACACACACACACACAATCCTAAACAAAAGTTTGAAAGATATACAAAAATATCATTGATTCGTTCAAGAAACAGGTTAACAAATGAATCACTGTTCAGAAAGTAAAATGAGGCTCTCTAGGATTAAACAAATTTACAAGTGAATACCAAGTTACATATGAGAAAAATAATGAAAACTTCTCAGCCCAACCCATTTCCCAAGATCAGTATTTTAATAACAATCAGTATAATGATTTTGAGAAGTGGGTCATGCAAATAACGTTTCAGCAGTCTTTCATATATGGTAAAATCTAAAAATCTATTTCATCTCATTTAAGACCAAGCATTTCTCACTTATAGGAATTTACTAAATTTAGCTTGGCCACAAATATGGGGATCCTGTGAAGAACAAATAATATCTGTCTATATTTCTGAGATGAGGTATTATGTACATTAATTACAAAAATTAGCTTCCTATCTACAACACCACAATTTAAAAAAAAAAAAAAAAAAAAATATCAATATGCCAAATACATCTTCCACACAATTTTTAGAAATTTTTCACACTGACAAGCAAAACATATTTTGGCATTCTCTGATGCTGAAAATCTATTTACCAATGTATTTTAATGGCATCTTTAACAATGGTCAAATCAAATTTATAGCAACTAAAAAGTTCCTTTATATAGCTACAACAACCATGATTACATTAGCCTTATTGAAATTGGCAAAATGCTAATCTAAAAAAAACACACTAATGGAAATCTATGTACATCTGAAATATTGATATTTTTATGCTTGTCAATAGTATGAGAAATTAGAAATCTCTAAAGCAACCTTCAAAAACATTGTATGTTTCAAATAAAACTTAAACACTTTTGCCAGCTGTGTGTATAAGAAACATTCAAAGCCTGCAACTTTCCATTCTGATGGATAATGAGACTTTCTGATTGACTGTTTTAACAAAATTCAATAATCTCCTCTTGAAATAAAAGAAAGTCATTAAAAAAAAAAAAAAAAAAAAAAGATAGGAATTGAATGGTGACTCTTTTATATCTCTCTAAGTCAAAGGGTTCCAGAGACTTGACCCTTTTACCTTAGCCAAAAAAGGTGAATTTTGGAAAATAGTCACAAAATTATAAATATCAATATCTCAGTTGTTTTGTTACTTACAAAGCTAAATTGTGACACTGGGATCTTAAAGGATTAATCACAAGGAAAAGGAAAGACTATTAACTGGATGATAACCGTTGATAGTTGCAGGAAAGTGGATTGAAATGTTAAGAAAATTAAAAACTAAATGCATTGAAAAATCATGTTTCAAAGTAATAAAATGAAATCCTGAACAGTTCCAAGGAGTATCAAACCCAAATTCAGCTAGATTCAGTAAGATTGAGTAAAACCAAGACTACCTGCCCTTCCCCACGATAAGACAATGTAATCTCAGTTATTTTCCTTTAACTCAACTCTCCAAGTTAAGCTCACCACTGCTGTGGCCTGGTATTGAACTCACAACTGTGGATAAAGGCATTGGTTAGATCTAGTGACTAGACCCAAAGAGTTGTAAGTTCAATACCAGGCTACGGCAGTGATGAACCAAACTTCAAACTGGCAATGAAGATGAGGATTAACAGTCCAAATAATGTAAGTAATTATACCTCATCTCAGAGATATAGACAAATACTCAAAAAATTTATCTTTATTTTTTTTTTTTTAAATTTGACTGCCTTATAGCAAGTTATTTATAAAATTTCATGGTGGACTTTTGACTGGCCTGATCTACAAGGGTTCTACAGAGGTGGTTCAAATTCCAAATGGCAGATTTTGGCCCATTGCTAATGTTAATATCACCCAGTATCATCTAGTTATATATCTTTAGAAAGCTCTTTGAATGTTGATTAATATTCACATGAGAACCATGGTCATAAAAAAAAAAATCAACTGAATTTGTATTATTTGTGATCAAATTTTAACCAATTTGGAGGAAAATAACCTTATTTTTGGTTTTGTTTACATTTTTATTATACAACAAATAGATTTTTTATTTTTTTATATGAAAATGTGACAATGAAAATAATTATTTTAAAAAAGTGTCATGAATTAATGTTAAGATTACATAAAATAACATGAAAATATGCAACAAATGATGTTAATGGTTAACAAATTTTCATGGTATACTAAATGTACAAAACAATTTAGTTTTGAGCTGAAAAAAAAAAAAAAAAAATGATACATTGAAATGAATGTTTAAAAAATGATTAACACTTAGTTACAAAGAGATTAACAAGCAAATATATTTTCTGTTAGTTGGAATACATGTTTAGGTAGAAAATAAAAATTTAGACATGCAACCTTCCACTCTTATTTTTTGTGACAACCAACCTGATTGTATTTTTATTTAAGCTTATTTCAAGAAATTCTTTCCTAAAATATTTGAAGCCTTTCTCATCTCAATTTTCAAAAGCTTATAAATTCTTCCAGTATCAGTTATTGGATCAGCTAAACTAAAAAATATCAGAATATTTCAAAATTAATATATCTGTATGAAATGGATGGGGAAGGGCTCTTTGATTGTAAAAATGTCAACTTTACCTCTTCATTATCAGGATAGTTTTCAAGCACACATCCTATCCACCAATTAATAGATCTTAATGTTTTCAAACTCTATATTGTCGTGTTTTATAAAATTAACTATTTTTCTTCCATGCAGAGTTGACACTGTTTTTACTTCTATCTCTCTCTGAGACACAGGAATAAAACTATGTAGTTTTTGTGTTCCTGTAATTGTTGAGGCATTTTTTAATCTGTTTTAAGAGTTCTGCTTCATTTGTCCATTCATTTGTTGAAGAATATAAAATATTTATGCCTAAATGATTTTTTCTTGCATAATCAAACAGCTGTCTTTTTGTTCATTATAGGGTCACTGCAGGCGTGTTTTTGCTGTTAATCTCTTAATAGTGCCACTTAACCCATCACATGGTCCTTTCTCATGAGACATAGCAAATTTACCATTTCTGTGGCAACAGACAAATGGATGTAATGTGATTTGAGCATTATTCCAATGGAAGTTTTATGCAGCATCCTGCAAAAATTCTCAGCAAAATCAATAACCATGACTTCACTATCCATCAAAGAACTTTTCTTATTAGAAATAAAATTTTGACTGTTCTTTTTCAATGAAATCATGCTTCTTCAAGGTTTAAAGGCCTGCACAAAAAGTTTCAATAAATCCCTCTGTATTTACAGTTTAAAGTGTGATTCTATCAGTTGATAGCCACTGTTTGTATATCAAAATCATCTATTAAATTTTTATTTAAAATTTCTTTTATATGTAAAAAAAAAAAAAAAACTATCATATTAAGTAGCAGTTAGATGTTGCTTCATTGCATGTAACAGCAGCTATGCATTGGTGGTAATCTGTTAAATGATATTGTTCACCTTGAGTCAGTTTACCAAGATGATCCCCCACAATCATCAGTTTCATATTTTGATGTAATGTGTAAACACAGACACAATGTGTTCTGGAAATACCTGCTAGAATATCTTTTGGTCTGGGACTAGCAAATTTTGAAAAACTAATTCCGTTTGTACACTTTGATTTAAATAATTGGTATGCATCTTTCAGGTTACAGAACACAAGATATTTTTGGTCTTGAACTCTTCTACTGTTCTTTAAGACAGTCTTATAGGCATTTTTTCCAGACATTACTCTGCTTACTTCTTAACTTTTATAAAACAGCACAACTTCATCAATTGTCTCTTATGAATTGACATTTTTTGTGTATTTGGTAGAGTTAAGATTCCTTGTTCATTTAAAAGTTTTTTGGCTTGTCTTGCCATATATGTTGTGGTGCCAAATTCCATTTTAATTTTTTGGATACTTCAGCTTTTTGAAAGTAGTGTCAAAATTTAGACTTTTTGAGACCTCTTTTCACTAGCTGCAAACTTTTCTTTTAATTGAGTAATAATTTTGCTTTCATCAGAGCCTTGGTGTTTTTCTACAGTAGTGGCTTCTTGAGGAGAAATTTTAGTTGAAAATAGTTTAATTTTCTTTGATACTGCTCCTTTAATTTCTCCTATTTTTTTCTTCTTCATAACTGTTTTGTTTTTCAAGTTTTTGACACTTGATTGGCGATTCATCAATCCTTGACATGACTCATTAAGGTGCAGTTCATTTTCAGTATCTACAAAAATGCTAGAAGACTGGCTGGTCTTCAGCTGATGTTGAAATACTTTCAGAAAAACTAATAAAAGGCGAATTTTTTTTTTTTTACCAGTGATCAATTTAAGTTGTTTGATTTCATCAGCAAATTCTTTTGATATTTCTCTTAATCCTTTTTTAATTTTTTATGCATTTTAAAAGAGTTGCAACAGGTTTTGTTAAAAAGAATCCATTTTGATTCAACAAAATTAACATCTGAGAAAAAAATTAAATCTTTGTCTGAAACTTTTGTCTAAAATATTATTATACATCTAATGAAAACAGTAAGTTTATGACAGGATAGAGTAAATATTTCCAAAACTGACATGCTCTTCACATGTTCTATGAATACATGTAAGACTGTATTGAAAATCTTGTAAAAAAAAAAAAAATAAATAATTTTAAATAAATTTTTTATTTACATTTGTGACAGCAATCTCAGTAAGAGTGAATAAGATAAAAAAAATATCAGACATTCAAAACAAAGGTTAGAACATATCAGCTTTTGAAAATATTAACTTGTAAAAAGTCTCACATTTTATCTCCTTGGAAGTGAAACTGAACCCTCTTTTAATAAAATTTTTCCTACTCTTATTTTGTAATGTTTCAACATTTTTATACACAATGCAATTAAACCAAATAAATTTTTTAAAAAAAAGAAAAAAAAAATGTAAATTTAATAGTCATTCAAAGAATAGTCAAATAAAATTATTAATGAAAGCTCAGAAGCTCAAAATATTCATGTATTTTTCATGGTTATATTCTAGAAACAAAGGTTTACATGATTATTTATCATTAACAAGTTTTATGCTAGTAGTAGTATGAATAAAAACCAAAATTATGAAATGTCTCAAAAGATATCTCATGTTTTGCAGTAAATAACTTTCACCCGCTGAGGATTTATCAATAATAATCATGATGTGTCTTACAACAAAATTTAAAAACAAAAAAAACAGATATGAGATTAAAAAGTACTATTTTTACAGCTTAGATGGTAAGAGACTTGTTTCAGAGGACCAAGTTTATAGGTGCCAATTTAGAGTCCAGTTGAGGTCAGTTTTTTCACACTGATTTAATAAAATATTTTCTTACTTTTATGATCAGTATATATTTTGACTTGCCAAAAAGTTAAAATGAAATAAAATAATTATTATGGTTTAGATCCGGGGGGGGGGGGGGGGGCTTTTTATGCATGAAGGCCACGTTGAAATTCATCGACCATCATAGAGGCCATGTTCACCAAGTGATTTTTCTTTTTACAGTTACACATTTTATATCTTAGGTAAATAATGCATAAAATAAAATTTAATAAATAATCTAATAAAAACAGACATTATAAAACTGAAAAGCAAGACATGTTTAAACAAATACTTTATTCACCTTTTAGACAAATTATTGATTTTGTTGACATTGCTTCTTTCAAGATAGCATTTTGATATCATGGTGGTTTTTAGTTTTAATTGGTCTTCCAAATACTCATTTCTCAACTGTGTTCTCAACAAATTCTTGATTTGTGTCAAGTACTAGAATGTGGATTCACAACTGTATGTTGAAGAAAAACATGAAATAAGTTGGTGTGTGCATGCAAAGGTGAGGATATCCATTTTCCTAATTTCAGTGGGATCTTTCTGGTTGTCAAACAAAATTTTCAGGATATTATCTTCAAACAACTCAAACTCAATTTGTAACTCTGAGGGAGCCTCTGATATGTTAAGTGAGGCTGAAAAGCAAGGTTCAGGGTGATGTTATGCTTTAAGAAAAAAAAAAAAAAAAAAAAAAATCACTGAATCTTCTGCTGTATTCTTCTATTAATGAGTCTAAAACTGATTAGTATATCTGAAAAGATTCATAGATATTCTCTTCACTTTCACTCATTACTTTTGATAAGTAGGGAAAGTGTTTTGAAAATTTTGACTGAACAAGAAAGGACTTGAAAAATAACTTTAAATGCAAGAGATTTTTGTGCCACATATATACTGATTTATTTCTGCCTTGTAACAAAATATTTAACTCATTTTGCTTGTAACAAAATATTTAACTCATTTTGCTTGTAACAAAATATTTAACTCATTTTGCTTGTAACAAAATATTTAACTCATTTTGCTTTTTTCATTACATCACACACAAAAAAAGCAGCATCTCTGAAATTTTGTATCTGATAATTAACAAAACGTTTTGTTTTCTTTGAAAAAGTCAATTATTAGCTCCCATAAAGACAAAACTTTGACCAATACATGTCTTTGCAATAACCAGGGTATTTTTGAGTGATAGACCAAATCTATACTAATTACCTTATCATCTATCATCAACATGTTTCAAAATTGACAATGTCTCTTGGCATTTGCTTGTATATAGTTCACAATACTTATAATCTTTTGTAAGGTGTTATTTAAAATAGCAGATTTTGCACAGAAATGTTGCTGGTGCAAAATTCAATGAAAAGAAATCAGTGGATTTAAAGCTGTTGTTTCTCTTTTTAGATGTGCAATGAATTTTTATCCATCATAACTGGAGCACCATCAGTACATACACTTACCAATTTAGTACGATTCAGCCCAACCTTATGACATTTCTCTTTGAAGTTATTACAGATATCTATTCCTTAAGGGTGACTAAAACAAGTAATTCTTCAAATAATTGAAAATTATCAGTTATTGCACAACTGAAATACAATACTCGTGCCAAATCAGTGGAATCTGTTGATTCATCCAAAACTAAGGAGAAATATGCATTGTCTTTTCTTTCTTTTTTTTTTTTTTTTAATTATATTTTGGAGCCTCTGTTATATTGCTGGTCAATTCATGCTGTCAATCTGCATTAGCCCTTCTTGAAAGAGGCACATTTTTATATTTGTTAATTCTTCTACAATGCATTCCTTTATGCATTCTGCATTGCTGAATGGTTTACCTTTATTTTAAAGCAAATATGCAACTTTATAGCTTGCTTCTGCTGCAGCATTTCCTGAATACAGAATGGAATAAACTTCTGCTTTTACTTTCCAGTGAAAGCTGCTACAAAACTAAAACATTAACCAGAAAACTAGTCATGTTCTTAAATAGTCTTGTTAAAGTATCAAGACTTTCATATGGATGCCAAACTTATTAAGAAATAAGTAAACTGTCAGCTGTATACAACTGCTTTCTCAGATCGATGGTTAAAAATGGTATTGAGCAAGTGTAGTGTGTAGGTCTCAGTGAGAACTATCCTTCGAACCTCATGGGCTTGTGCTACTGAATCACAAAGAAATATATCATAGCAGAAACCACATCACTCAAAGATTTTCAACAGCAGCAACAACTAAAATGGATAACAATATTTTATAAAATTAAATAAATGAATTTTGAATTTAAAATATTATTTCCATAATATTTTCTTCCAAAACAAACTTTCCTGATTATTGAAAATTTTATTGAAATCAGATAATTGGAAAATTTTTAATACAAGTTCTTTTATATAAGATTTTCTAATGCAAATTATTACATCACACCATTTCATTGAGTGGGAACAACTTATCAAATATAAATATCTCTAGTTCTTTATAATAGGCACAATTTTTATATCAGAATTTCTTCAAAATCTTATACAAATAGCACAAACATTATTACAATAAAATTAATTTTTATTTACAAACATTGTTTATGTGCTTGTTCTTGTTAATCTTACTTTTAATGAAAAGCATGTGGCCACACATATCAAATACAAAAAAAATAATCTTGATTAACAAATCAAACTAAGGAAAAAAAATAACAAAATCAACAACAGAACAATTTAACTGTAACCAAACACATCAAAACTGAAAGAAAAAAAGGTGAAAGTGCTCAAAAACTTTAGCCATAGATATATATTTCCTAATACTCAAAATGTTAGATATATATTATCTTCAACTAAACCAAACAAGCATATAAGACATATTATTATTTAAAAACTAAACTTACATCCAATAATTACAGCAAGCAAAAAATTC
The DNA here is from genome assembly GCA_964036315.1 of Acanthosepion esculentum. Taxonomy (NCBI): domain Eukaryota; kingdom Metazoa; phylum Mollusca; class Cephalopoda; order Sepiida; family Sepiidae; genus Acanthosepion; species Acanthosepion esculentum. Next base: position 23,467,454 of record OZ038483.1, on the reverse strand, counting down.
ATTATCAACCACTCTCATATATAAATTATGTTACATAAAAGTTTGTATCTCCACTAATAAACAAGCACAATATGTATGTTGACCATAGAAATAGCCATCTTATTTTTGTGGTTAACCCACTACTTATCTAGTAAAAGTGTGTTCTATATTCTCATTAACAAATTCATGAATGCCCCTTAACATCTGTTTGCAAGATCCTTCTTGACAACACATGCATTTTAGATTATATTGGTTGTACCAAAATACTAAATCCTTGAAGTTATTAAATAAATAAACCTGAACAGAATGTTCTTCAAGTGTTCAATACATTCAGTTAAGAAATGCTTCATTTACATGCTTCTATGTCGGCAGATGTCATCCTAATGCTAAAGTTAAAGATTAAAATTTAACAGCAATAAACTATCCTATATCATAATTTCTTTATCTTTATACATGAATGATCAACCAGGAGAGAATGTGTGCTTTTACAATTATGAACAATTTTAGCATTCACTACCAAATGAAATCCATGAAGAAATTAAAATAATAACTAGTTTTAACTTGTGAAGATTTCACTGTTTTCCTATTTGAATTTTCTGATGAATCTTAATTCTTAAGTTAATGATAGAGCAAACACATGGAGAGTTCTATGACAAAATATCTGTAGAAATTCTCCTAGCACATCATTAAATATTTGAGCTTAACTTTAACAAAATATTGCATGACAATCAAATATGAATGCTGGTCAACTGGTCATTATTTTAAGTGGGTACAAATGAAAAGGTTTGAAATTGACAACTTTCTCCCTTTCACTGAAACAACCATTACACAATTCTATCTTCTCATCTTTCTTTTTCATTTTCTTACTGAAACCAAGTAGTGTCTTTTCCCCACTTTCCATGTGATCAAAACAGAATAGTTCATTATTTATAAGGTTTTGGCAGGACATAATGGTCATGCAAACTAACAAAAGAAAGAACAAGCCCAATAATAATAGGATAATAATAATGATGATGTCACTGTCATCCAGATTTTTACTGTGTGAACAATGTGTGCATATATAATTCTTCAAGGTCTATTTTTTCAAAAACAAAATTGGTTTTCAACATGTTAAGTTATAGAAATAAATTTAAGAAAATGAACATGATATTCAAAGCAAATATATCAACACTTTGTGCAAAATAAAATGAGTTTAAAAATTTAGAAAATAAGACCTTTATGCAATATGAAATATGGAATTAAATCCCTAAGGAACTGACATGAATTTTTCCATCAGAAATGCTGAAGATAGACACTAGTCACACTATAAGGTAAATTAGTGTGTAAAGGAGAGAACGTGCAGATAAGTAATAAAAAATGGAATTATCGAGTTCAAAATTCTGGCCTAGTTTGTTGCATTCATTTTCATATTAATACATTTGGGAAAAGCTTGACTCAATCTCTTCTCTCTCCAGCTATGGATTAATTAATAGGTTAGAATAGAACCTCTAGCTTTAAAGGGTGGTTAGACAATGAGAGAAGAAACTTCGCAAAGAACTTACAATTACATCTAGCCATTTCAACTGTAAAATGAGGAGACCTAGCTGCCAATCTAGTACTGCACTTAAATTCATAAAGTCGAAGTACTAAAGAGGAAAGTTCCCCAGAACAATTAACATGAAAATATTTATAGAAAATGGCACGGGGAAGTTACATTACAGCAATGGGAAATTAACTGAAACTAAGAAACATGTCTGATGTTATAAGGGAATATCTCTCATTAGTAAGTATTGGAGATAAAGTTGCTAATACATTGCATTTATTTCATTTGTTGAATGTTAGTTTTCTTTGGATAGCTAATTTGACTTTTAATGATTTTAAGACAATGAAGTGAAAATATTGGACAAGAAAGAATACTAGAGAGTTAGACATCTGAGAGAATCAGCGCATATGCTAGGTCTCCTCAGTAGACCTAACATATAAATAAATACAATATGGTAGCTGCTAATAAAGAGAGACAAATGACAACAATTGTGCAGCAGCAGTAGTCAAAACATTGGCAGCAGTTACAACCTAATCAACAGGCAGGTTAGGTTTAAAGCTCTAAGTTCACTACAGCAAATTGTCCCATGAGACAATGGCCTAATGGATAAAATCATTGGTTTATGAATCATAGTGGTTGTCAGTGGAAATAGGTAACTGAACACTTAAATAAAATTAAGAACAGTTTAGTTCAGAAGGTTACCAGATTGATATATGGGAACAGTGTCCAAAATCTGATAACAACAAAGATGAGGACAATAATCCTAATATAAATAGTGTAAATGTACTTGTAACAATAGAGTTAATTGTAGAAATCAATACAATTGCAAAATTTAATATTGCCATCATTTTTGGTTTTAAGAAAGAATAATGTGGAGTGAGTAGCCATGGTGAAATGCAGAATAAATAACAGAAGTGTCCAAGAAACAGAATTAACAAAGTTTGCAATAAAAAGGAAAAGGAACATGGCAAGATAAAATAATATCAAGCAAACAATATGCAAGGCAAAAAGTTCACAAACTAAGAATTGGTTGCTGACACACAAAGGCAAGTTCAGACAAGCAAACATAGTGTTCTGTCTTCTAGACAAGGCAGGTAGGGACTGAATCATGTCAAACTGCAAACTGGCCTATTTTCTTGGTGAAGTCACCATCAGCACCCCCTGCAGTATCAGCATGGGCCTCTAATAGGCCAAAGAAGAGCCCCGAGAACTACATAGCCCTTCAGGAAAATATGCACCTTACACCAATGGAAAGGAGTTCCTCATCATCAAGGCCCTGGAGGCTGTTACCACACAGACAATTTCCCTGCTGACTACCAACATGAAAACATATTGGCTCATTGGTGTCAGTGGGAACACCATGAAGGAGGCTCTTAAATGCCTCCAAATACAGCCAACGGTCCTTACTGGGAGGTCAAATGCTATGTGAGACATCCTGCTGACATGTGAAGGAGGCAAAAACATTGGCAGGCAGCATACTGACAACAAAGTCAGTACATCTGTAGACTAAATACATGAGCACCCAGAGGACAAGGGTGACACTATACAGGGTGTCCATGGATCTCAGAGAGGAGTGGTGGTGGGGGGAGGGGGTAGAGTGTCGTCTTCTCCCGGTTTGGGCAAGTAGGGGTTGTCTCAGTCATAATCAGTGAAGTGGGCATTGCGACAGGAGAGTACGTCCTTCAGATCACCTGTAAGGACTTCACGGACATCCCCGACATACTTCAATAAGAAACACTGGGGGCAAAATCCGGCCAAGCTCCCAGTGGCTCCAGTGAGTGGATAGAGGTTGTGAGGAGAGGGACAAAATCAGCTACCCCTCTTCCCCAGCAGGATGTCCTACCAAAAAAGACAGTTTTGCCAAAAATCTAGGTGAAACAGCCAAAGGAGCAGCGGCAGTAACCACCACCTAAAAAGCAGCAGTCAGAACAAGAGCTCCAACAACAAGAGCAGCTGCTGGAGTCAGTGGTTCTGCCACAATTGGACTTGTTCATAGAGGTGGAGGAAATACCTTGATCCTCCTCACTGAGAAGTGGGAAGGAGGAAGAAGAAAAAGTTACCAAGAAGAAATCTGGTCAAAGTAGGGCGAAGTAGGCCCTGGTAGAAGCCAAGAAAAAATCTGCCTCTGCCTCACCAGTAAGATCAAAATCACAGCAGCTGCCAGGTTAAGGCAAGAAGCCTACCCTCGTCCTCTTCTAGGGCTCAGTCTTCTCTTTCCAAGGAAAAAAAAAAAAAAAAAAAGAAGAAATCCATCTCCAAGGGGGACAAAATTTATCAAATTGACAAGCAGGCTCTTGAGGGACCTTTCCTCTCAAAGGAAGGCTCTCTTGACAAGATGTAGAGGACCTCAGAAACTTTCTCAACACCCTCAGAGTGATTACCCTCATACAGAACACTAGGAGGTAACCTTAACACCACATTCCTTCTAGAATTGTTACTCCTGTTACAACAATCTTTTTGAGGGCACAAAAAACATGAGCATCTACAATATCTTTGTGTTGTGCATATAGAATTAATAAAAGAATGGGTGAATAATAATTTATGTAATGCATTATGTTTTGTATGCATGTTTTGACATTGAAAACAAAAAAAAAATTGAAGCCCAAAATAAAAAACAAATACATTAATAATTTCACATACTTTAACTTTTATTACTACTTGTAGAGTTCTGGGGTATAGTCTATCAGACTGTAGAACCTCTGGAATCAGGTGTATGGGCAGAGTGCCGCATTGCACTTTCTACACACAAACTGGGTCTGGTGGTGCTTCTCTCAGTTTGAACAGACACCACAATCTGGGCAAGATGGCATTCCACATTTCAGGCATTTGGGGTTGATAAAGTGGTGTCCTGTTAACACCAACCTTTCTGGTGAGTTTTGGTCCTCCTAACTATCCTGTGGGACACACCTGACTTGTTGCCTTTCAGAAAAGAATGAACAATGTGCAGCCTAAACTTTTCAGCATTGATCCGGCAAGATGATTTGGCTTTCCAGATGACCAGGATATTGCCAAAACAGAGTTCAAGTAAATAATAAAAAATAAAAAAAAAACGACATTTTCCCCCACTACTTGACAGATTAATGCAGCACCATGTAGTTAGTATGTTAGCTGCTTGTCAGCTCTGTCTACTACCACCTATGTGTTGAGAGTAGGGACTGCACAGCACAAGGCTTGTACACAATTCTGGTATGATTTTCATGACATTTTGAACAAACTTCTTTTCTGAAAGTCTCAGCAGACATCAAATTCACTGGCCTTCCATTATACCAGGAAATATACAATTTGAGTCCGTCTCTATGCGTGATGTGGGGGACGGGTCACCTGCTCAGGGCTTTGTCATTTTCATTTCATTAGGTATAATACCCTTTCGGTTCACACATAGCATGCTGCATGCTCCTGTTCCATGTTGAGATAGTGGATGAAAAAGAAATTGTCCATGTAAATTACATGTGCCCTGTTTTGTATATTCTCTGACAGGGAGGATACAACTTTGTGGGCAACACCAACTGTCCTTGGTACTTGAACCAAAGTATAGCTGTCACTTATAAATGTAGCCAGTTTTCATGTCTGCTAGTCTCCAGGCTTTCAGGCCCCACTTAGTTGGTTTTGCTGGCATGTGCATCAACAAGCTTGCCCTGCCTTTGAAAGATAACATAATTTCATCTACTGAAAGCTCTTTTCCTGGATAAAAGTATTTCTGCCAATGTGGCACAAGTTTATCAGGAAATGGCTGGATCTTGAATGCCTTATCATGTTCAGGGTAGTTCCTCAGTTTTGCAGTTGAATTGTCAGAAAGATGAAAAAAATGAGAAAATCTTCAAAAACCAGTCTTGTTGCATGATGTTTCTGAAACCTGACATTTGGATAAATTCATCCATTGACCAGTATAACTCAAATGATGGCTGATTTGTGAGTCCAACAAGTAAAATTGCTAAGAAAGCCTTAGTTCCACGTGTTTGCATGAGTAGACACCGCCATTTGTTCCTATCCTTTCTTTTATTTGACGAGCATATTTATTTGTCTCATTGACAAATAAAGTTATTATTTCGTCATTTATGAATAAACGAAATAATTTACCTTCAGAAAGGCTGTCATGTAAATTTATGGGGCCAGTAGCTTCCATAAAATTAGTCAGCCATGGATTGTAGTAGCCGCTCAGTATATCATGGTCATCATAGTTTTCCTCCACGTCACTAGAGTGGCTATCTTCTCCACCGCCGACATTTTCACCATCAATATCCGCCTGAGTAAATCCTTCAAAATCATCATTGGAGTCTGAATTAAATAAAAAATCCTGAATAAGGGCTTCATTCGATGTTTCAGCAGCCATTTTTGTTAATAAAAATATTGCGACAAAATTAATGTGGTTTACACATTACACACGTGTAGAATAAAGAAGAATTCAAAATGGCATTGGAAAATGAAGTTTAGCATCATCCCAAAGGGCACGAGGCTATTTTCAGCTTAAAATAATGGAAATAATAGTTGACAAATGTTTATTTATAGCAACCCTCTCAAGGTGACAGAATGTACCTACATCTACAAAAGGAGAGAATTTTACAGTGACAATTTTCGCCTCTAACATGCTAAAGATTAAAAGTTTGGAATCACTTAGTGGGAATGGAAGACACGTTCCAGAGTTCAGGATGGTGCAAACAGACTATACTGTTATTAAGAAATTATTGCAGCAATATGCAGGGAGGGTCCCGGTTCTTCTCCATCCCTTCTTATACAGGGTTTTACAAACAATGTCCCCGACATACATCGACAGGATTGTCACAGATGGGCAAATTACATCCAACATTAGCACTGGCATTCTAGGATAATGCATCAAAGTCCTAACATCTGCAGATTTCTATCCAGTCAGCATATAAGGAACAAGCTGTAAAAAATGTCTATCAAACTAGCCAGTTTGAATGCGAGGAGCTTAAGTAAGTCAACCCATCTGCTTCAAGTTTTCTTGTCCTTCAGCTTGGATGTGGCCGTGATCCAGGAGACACACTTTGCAATATTGATGCCCATGTACTGTCTAGTGGCTTTGTTGCCTATTCAGCATACAGGTATCAGCTGACCAGAGGGATCTCCTTCCTGGTTAAATGTACTCTGTGTGCGAAGATGGACCTTGTTCATGTTGATGCAGGGGGCCAGTTGATCACGGCTGATATTGCTGTGAAGAGTAGTTCGTTTTGGATTGTTATGGTTTATGCACCCAATGATCAGATGGGGCATGTGTCCCTTTTCTGTCGATTCCTGGTAGATTCGTTGCACTTAGCTTTAATGGGGGACTGGAATGCAACTTTTATTTTTGCTACCCTTGACCGTATGTACTACACTATTCATATGCTAATATCACAGGTGGGTATTTGCCCTGCAGCGACAGGTTTGGCCAGGTTAATATCATGAATTAGGTTATGCTGCTTGCACAGTACTGGGATCAGTAGTGTAAAGAATGATATGTTGCAACAATATAAGTTATAGCACTTGGACATAAGTCATTGACTTCACTGTATATTGCAAAATGATTCTGTTGAGTTCCAGCTCAGGAATTTTACGTTTTACCAGCGGAATATACAAAATTTTTAAGCTATGACTGTGGATATGGTAGGCCTACGACAAAATACAAATTACATTTATGTTGATAGTATGGCAAATTTAGAAATAAAAAAAATGGCTCTGATTTTCACGATAACTTTTTTCCTTTCTCTCGCTATTTCTTTTTTTTTATTTGGATTTTATTTTTTACTAGTAAAAATCCCATTTTCTGTGATTTTCCATTTTCTACTTTATTTCAGTGTTTTTTTTTTTCAATTTCTGTATCACAAAGAACTTGCCACTCTAGCCTAGAGGCAGAATGTAGCGGCTGCTCTTATTTTTGTGTGGTGGACTGGTCCTACTAAAATCCGTCATGTTTAGTTTGAATATTTTGTTATATTTTAGTTTGTTTTCTGGGTTCATTTCCTCCCCACTCATTTCACATAATTATATTTTTGTAAGAAAAAGAAAAAAAGTGAGACTTGAACCTTGAAATTTTTATGTCATAGTGTTTTTTGTAGGTTCCCTGTGAAGATGTGGTAATGTGATATATGTAGGACTGGATGGTGGTGGATGAGTTCCTCTGGTGAATGAGCAAATTGTAATAAATGAATGGGTTGTGAATCTGATTAGCTAGATCTAGGATAGTTAATATTGACCAGCTTTACCCCACTTCCATTTTGGCCTTGTGCCACAATTGTTGTAATATTCTACAACAAATAATCATTCCCATTACAGACTGAAAACAACAAAGAATATAAAGGATTTTTGTAAAAATATATTTTAATAAATCAGTATTTATGAAAGGATGCTGAAAATTTCTTTGCCCAAATCCACTTCTCAAAATGTGACTAAATGACCAGTGATGGGTGGGGAGATACTATTATGGTATAACACAAAACATCACAAAAAAACGTGTAAAGTATGGTTTCAGGTAGCACTTCATGATATAGCCAAAAGGTGCTTACTTTTTTCTTCTTTTATATTAAGTTTATATAAAATACACACACACACACACATATTAGTTTGTTCAGTTTAAGTAAAATAAAAGATAACAGTGATAAAGACCACCAGATGCTGATTTTCATACTTTTATAAATTCAAAATTACCAGGTAAGTGCTCACAAAGAAAAAGAAAATGGAAATACTTGTGTGCAGGTTAATAGATTTTTTTTTCAGAGCATAACAATTAAGACTTCAACTAAGACATGAATTTTTAAAATTACAATAAACTTTTGCAACTGAGACCATGATTTTATTAACCAGCCATACAAAGCACAAAGAAATATAATATGCATTGATGCCTATATGATAATTAAACTTAATAAAATAAAAACACAATAGAACAGTAAGCATTGTCATCAGACTCATCATAAATATTAGGTAGTCCATTTTTGTCATTAGGATCTTTAAGCTGAAAATAACTTGATTCAAAAAGATTGATTTTTGACAGCTGTTATATCAGCATACATGTTTTTTTGGCAATGTTTAACTTTCATGCCCACAAAGAAACTGTGTATCAAGAGAATGATTAATCCATTAATACAACTACTGTATACACTTTTGACATTGCTGTTTTGTTTTTTTGTTTTTTCATACTGATCTATATTTGTTTGATTCTAACATTGAAAATGGAAGAAATTAAGCAACTTTTTGGTTTATTCTGCTTTTTTTTTCTCTTTTTAAATAAACTTATGTTCACCAAATTAGAGCCACTCAAGGGTTACTGAATGAGGTGTGTGAGTAGAAAGTGAAGATTATGAGGACAGATAATGATTGGACCTTTTTACTTGAAAAGATTAACATTGTAGCATTTGAGGAAACATTCAGAAAGAGTCTATTCCGCAAAGCAATTCTTAGATAAAAACCTGTCTGAAAGGAACTTCTTCCTTACAATTCGAATATGGATGGAATGAAGACACAGTATGGTACATCTTAGCTGTAAATATCTGAACTGATAGAACAAAAGGTGTTCATTCACCATGGAAACTGCAATAGGCTTGCAACATTGTGGGAAAGAAACTGCAAGGCAGCAATACTTCATTTTTGGTCTGATCTGATTTTTGTAAAGAAAGCATAGCAGAAACAGTCGGGTACTATCTGGAGCAGTACAATGAGCTGATCAAGATAAATGTGTATTATGCAAAAAGATTATTGCAGTTTATGAAGATAAAATGAATGATCAAATGCATCAAAAGTGGTTGGCAAAGTTTAACTCTAGCATTCAATCTGCCTCATAAATATCGGCCTTCAATGTTCAACCTGATGTAACTGGCTTCATGTATACTGTGCCATAATATATGATGAATACTAAAGGGTTAATGATGGAATTTGTTTTTTTTTGCTAAATGTTACTCTAGTCTTGTAAAGCAACTGAGTTTGATAACAATCAAAGCATTACTTGAGAATAATCAGTGTTGTTGAGATGGCATACAAAAATATCTAAATTAAGCACTGAAATTCATTTGCACCAACTGGATATGTTAGGCCATTTGGCCTCCATATAGGTTTAGTACAAATTAATAACAGGCTATTTTCACATGCAATTTGCTTCTTATATATATAATATATATATATATATATATAATATATATATATAATATATATATATATATAATATATATATATAATATATATAATATATATATATAATATATATATATATAATATATATAATATATATATATATAATATATATATAATATATATATATAATATATATAATATATATATATAAATATATAATATATATATATATATATATATGGGAATAGCAGTTTTCAACCTATGATTTCCTCCCAAAGAAGCAAATGTCCAAACATATACTACTCAAAAATAGACAAACTTGAAGCAGAAATTGATAAAAAGGCATCCAGAATTAATTAAAGTCATAACATTTTGTCAAAATAATGCTATATTACAAGTTTCTTTGGTGACCAGACAAAAATTATACCAGCTTGGCTGAGGAACTTTCATTGACCCACTATATTTACAAAAGAGTGCACTTTTGGATTACTGTTTACTTTGCTTTTTGCAGAATTCTCATAAGGAAAACAAATTAAAAAAATACTTCAAAACTTCCAAATCACTGAATGAATGCAAGTCACCAAGAGCTCCTCTTTGTTCATAAAGATAAAAGGATAGAAATATGAAGTTTCCTGAAATGTGGTAGAGAGAAGAAGAAAACAGGAAATATTTGGCTTGATAAAGTTAATGCTGAAAATTTGTAACAACGTTTAAACTGAATAAACATTGACAGCCAATCCATTACAAGAAACAGTATCTTAATGTACCTTGTTTAGTTTATTCATAATCTCCTTTGCCTCTACAAGTCAAAATCAACTGGTGTATATTACCAGGCTAATGACCTAAGAAGAAAGAAAAAAAAAAAAGACTTACTGATATTTCATTATTCCTTTCAGTTATTTTATCAGTTTGCACAACTCATTTAATATCTTATCTGCCATTGCTTACTTTCCTAACTTCTTATGTTACACAGTTACCAAATAATGTCTCTTCTTTATATCTAACCACTTTGATGAACAGTTAAAAACATTAGTTTCTAAACAATGCTCTAATGGTTTTCTCATCTATTTTTTGACATTTGATTGACTCAGTTTTAATATCTAATTGAGACAGGACATGTCTAAAAGAACAAAGAATAGACAAATCTCTCAAGAAGATAAAATAAACAAAACTAGGGTTAAAAAAAAAGAAAGAAAAAAGAAAAGAAAAAAGCTATAATTCATTATATCACTGCCAGTTTAAACATATAGTCATAAAAAAAATGAATATTGCAATTACATTATATAATATTAAAAACTTTCTATTTTTTGCTTGTTTAATATTTCATAAATATTAAAAGAAATTACATTCTGTCTGATTTTCTGAGATGTTTATAATGGCCAGCACAATGAGCACAAATGTCTATCTGGATGGGCAGCCTAACCCTATTACAGACATCTGCCCTGTTGTTTATACTGCAACTATGCTGAGTAGTTAACAGTTTCTGGGAGAGAATGCATAATCTGGTATGGCCAATTTTATTTTTTAACAAGGCCAGTATGACCAAACCCTCAATGAATTACATTCAAGCACAACCACCAATAGCTTCTGAACAGTTCCATCTACCTAATTTCACTCACAAGACTTGGGTCAATCATTAGTTACAGCCATATTACTTTTCCCATCTTTGTTATTACAATGTTTTGGCTATTGTGGTCATCTCCCTAGCCTTCTACAAGACTACCATAGTTGATTAAAGCATGGGTTCATGAATTTCGTGCCATAGTTCAATCCCTGGGAATGGTAGTACAAACTCAAACTCAGGGGAAATTGGACTAGCAATAATTAAACAGTACTAAATATTTTTTTTAATTAAATAAAGAACAAGATATCCCTAGACATGGATAGCAGAATGGGAACATTCTCCACCCATAGATTGGATAAAATGCTGAATGTGAAATTTCCTGAAGGCTATCTAGATTGACAGATGCCTTAAAGAGGCTGGAGGGCACAATAACCAAAATGTCTTCATAAAGATGAGGACATGATTCCAACTGTAAATAACAGTCTATTTATCACTGAAGCATTATGGGCTTTTATTCATAAAGTAGCATAACAAAATTATATTTCTACTACATCACATGCATAAAAACACATGAGTGTATGGAATTAGATATTCCACTATCTTATAGTATACTTAAAGCCTTCTATAAATTAAAATAATCCATATAAAAAATATAGCCTTACCATTACCTCATTACATATGTAAAAAACACAGAAGTGAGAGAAATCTTAGAATGTGGACTAGACAGACTATCACAAGAGAAAGGGGCAGTTCAACCTCAATCTAATGTCATTTGCATGCAGATATCCTTTCCATGCACTAAATTTACTTATCTCTGAAGTATCACCTGTTCTAAATTGCATATATGCTCGACATGATTCAAATTTAAATTTCGGAAAATAGTAATAAAACTTTGCACAACAAAACACCTAATTATGCAACTCTGCTTTTTCATTGATAAGAATAAATTGATTTGTCTGATTAAGTCTAGAGAATTTAGTATATGATTTTTCAGAAAATGTATGTTATTCTCTCATACTGAGAAACAAAAAAAGATTGATGCTTTAATTTAATGTCAACTGAAATAAAAATTTTCAGTAATAAATTTGAGTGGTATCATTAAGAAGCAGAAATACAACTTAATTCTTTTCCTCTGTTGCTTGCCAAAAGTACATTATTTTGACTGATAAATACTAAACATAAATTATTAATACTAATCTAATGAAGTTTGTGTGCATATCTGAACATTAGAAAAAAAGGCAAATCTCAGGGACCCAGGCTTTTTTTTTCACATGGATAATCGAAAGACTTCATGTAACAATATAGGATGTGACAGTGACCTTTGAGTTCACTCAAGGTCACCAGAGTACAGCACAACATTCCAAGCAAAATACAATGATACTGAGTTTGCTGTTACCATGAAGACTCACAAGGCATTTAATTTTAACATGTTAAGGGATGTTGACCTTGAAGGTTTTTCTAGGTCACCACAAATCATTTCTAATCAAATGGAGTGTGATAATTCAGTTTTTCTATGAGTATAAAATGCTTTCTGACCTCACAAATGATATGACTGATAAGGTAAAAATCAACCTATGAGGTTACTTGTGACAGAATTGTGGCCTTATGATCTGTATTACAGCCAAACAATTATATTTTTGGCAATAAAATGGTACATGGGGTTAACTTGGGCAGATGATGATAGCATGTGGTACTGAAATCTAAGGTCATTGGAGCTCATTAGCTGTCAATTTGGGATCAAAAGAGCTTTTTTTCAGTCTAGTGAAATAACAAATGGCTTAAAAAAACAATAAATGGATCTTTCTTGTTTTGTTTGTAATATTTTGTGTAATACAGACTGTGTACACAACGTTGTGGCTATTAGTATAGAAAATAGGATTGGTGAACCAAGTTTAAATCCCAGCTGAGGTCACATTCACACAAATATTCTTGGGAAAATGTGAATCCATTGCTTCTCTCCCTCTCATTATAGTTTAAATGGCAGTGCAGACTGGGTTCTCTGGGTTGCAAGCATTCTAGGAAAAAAGAACCCTGAATTTAAAACCAACTGGGCATGAGGCTAACAATTCCATTCTATAAAATCTACTTGTTACTGAAACAGCACCACCTAGTATGGTTTGGCTATGGCTTAGTGTTTCAAAGAATTTACAGATTCAGTAAATCAATAAAAAAACCCATTTCAGACAAAGTTTCGAAAATGTTCAAAATTAAACTTTATTTTTTCTGTTTGAAATAAAAAAAAAGAGGCTCAAAACTATAGAAATTACCAGTAATTCTATAAGCAAGAATGATACAATCAGAGAAATAAACTCAAAGATGTTGCAACATATTCTTGGTTCATTGGTTGTTTTTGTTTAGCGGCATATCAACCTCTATATAACATATTCTTGGAGAGATTCAACTGTACCAATCAACACTTTTCCATAAATTTTGAAGTCTGTTCAGAAGCTCATCAAGTTTAACTCTGGAGCAACAAAGTGTTCAACCCCCAAGGCTTCAAATTGGAATCCTCATCATTTTTACAGAAATCCTTACCTTCTGAAGTTGTAGAAAGGTACTTGTCTAGCAATCAGCCAGCTTCTCAGATATATCGTCAAAACAACTATCCTCTAAAATGGATGTATTTACTCCCAAGATGCTCATAATTTCATCAAATTTGTCCTTTAAATTCAAGCAATTTCAAGACTACTTCATGCTTTTTCCATAGCCAGCTCTATGTACTGAGAATGGATCCTTGAACAACTTTTTATACTGGCACCCAATGAGAGAAGCACTAATATTGTGTACACAAAAGACATGTCAAAAAGGCTTTGAGAGTTTGTTTTGAGCAGAATAGAATATTTTCAATCAATGAAAAAAAATTTTTTTCAAGGGCAACAACAGATATGCCTATTGATTGAATAATTCATTTGAAATTTGCAAGCACTTCTTATTGAATAATAGCTTCAAACTTCCTCCACTTATCACCACATTGAGCCGGATGTTAATTTGCTCTCCTTTTTGGTAACAAGGTCTAACTCATAAATTACTACAGATATTAAAACAGCAGAAACTGAAAACTAGTATAAACTACTGTAACTAGTCAGTAATGTTGATGAACCATAGTGTATGTCACATGTCAATCTGCCCAAGTTCTTTATGGAAATGGCCACCACATGCAAGGCAGAAAGCCTAGTGGCAAGTTTTTCCATATACATGGTTAACAGTAACACAAACTTTTTTGCAGTTATGTGTATATTTTTAAATGATTGAAATAAACAAATAGCTTATGTTCATTTGCTTTTAAGTTTTAGCAAAATATTTTGAATAACATTATTTATTCAAAACAAAGTTTTTCACGTATGCAATGGTGAGAAAATAATAATGTTCTTACCTTACAACAACCATAGAATTTTTTTTAAGTTCATACAAAAAACACTTGTTTTTTCAGGAGTTAATCTTTAGCCAAAAATTAATAATAGCTAACACTTCATTAAAAAAGAAAAGATAATATTCTTGTCTGAATTATTGTCATTATTATTTTTAATAGAAATTAAAATGAAAAGTAAAAAAGATAAAATAAATAATTTTTTAGTCATTTAGTCACTAAATGACTAAAAAATTATTTATTTTAGTGAAACTTTTTTTTAGAAACTTCTGGAATTTTCATTTTTTAACTGATAACTTTTTTTTTTGTTTATCTAACCGACGATTTAATTTATTGTATTGCAATGCAAAGATATTCAAGAAAAAGAGTGAAAATTAAAAAAAAAAATTTTTATTTATTTATCATCAGTCTCTCCTTTATAAAAATTAAAATTCGTTTATAGTTGGGAGGTGGGATCACACTATCTTCGTTTTTGATAATTGTCTTTATTTTTAAACTCACAAATAAAATGTCAATTCATTTCATAACAATTACTCGTGTTGTTGCAGTAGAAATATTTGTTCAGCGGGTAAATGTTACTGATTTCCATGTATTATAGTCTTCAGCTTCATCCTTGTTTTAAATGTTTAAAAACAAAAAACAAAAATGGAGACAATAATTCGATAAACATGGATAAGTAAAAACTAATCTACGAAGAGTTTTATTTAATAATTTATTTTAAACGTCTACAAATGGTCTAAAATAATCCTGAAATAAAAATATATATTCAAAAATAAAAACAAAAAATAAGCTAAAAACAGGATTATTTTTCTTAATTTTGTAATTATTTTGAAGCATAATTCATAAGATTCAGTTAACTGATTTTTATATGAAAATGCATTTTTTTTTATGTAGCTTGTTTTGCTTTGTTCGAATATGACATTTTCATTGACTACTTTCGGAAATGTGTATTTGAGAAAAATGAAGTTTTAATTAAATTGGAATCGAGAGGAATGGTTGTAAATGTAAAATGAGTTTAATTTACTAATTTAGAATCTATGCAATAATAATACCATCACTGACACAGTTCGCGCCCAGATTCATAACCACCAATTTAACACATGAATTGAATGTAAAAAAAAATGAACTGACTTTGTGCCCGTTTATGCTACCAAATAAAGGCAAATCCAGTTAAAATAATATTGATATTTATTTTGAATTTAAGAATTTGTTTTCCAACACTGACACAATTCACATACATATTTGCAGCCATATTTCCGTAAACGGGCACAAAATCAGTTAAAAGTTTTCGATTCCCATATTAAATTGAATACCAGCAATCATCTTACTTTTTCTAAAAAGAAAAAAATTAAAACCTCTCGAAAGAAATGAATCTCGTAAAAACGAACCATATAGGACAAATAAATGTTTTTAAAAGCTTCTTCGAATATTTAAAAAATACTTAACAATAATGATGCATGTTTAAGATTGTAATAATTGCTAAGAGGATGGACTGTTACTAAAAAATACGTTTGAAAGAATAGCATACATTTTTCAACACAATAACACTCAAACAGTAAACACTTATTTAGTGAAATGTCGCGTTCATTTTTAAAGTTTAAAAAATATTTAAACTAAAATATTTTTAAGTCAAAGTAGTCTTGCAATTAAAATAGTTAAATTTTAAGCTGCAGTTTTTCTTCCTAACAAATATCGTGAAAATGTATTTTTTGTAAAAGTTTAATAAAACAATAATACGAAAACAAGTACTAGTATAAAACTTGAATCAACCGTACACATGAATTGCGTTAAAAATGAAAAGCCACGTGCTTTTTACGGAATTGCAATATTTAATTTTAAACTAACGTTAGAAAACTCCTACAAAATAAAGCATTTTTGCTTTAGATGGAAGAATTCAGTATTTGAATCTAAAGTAAAATAAAAAGATTGCTTTTATTTTTAAAGTTTTCTAAATCGGTTATTTGTGAGGATTAGAAAAGATAGTTTAAGTTAAGAAGTATGTATAATTTTACCTTTAGCTTGGTCATGACTGAAACGTTGAAGTAGTCGACAATCCGTCTATTACAGACTCCTAACCGAGTTAATCAGAACAGCCAGAGAAAAACGTTCTCGTCCAAACAGTTCTCTAGTAGAAACGTCACTTACGATTGGTTAATGACATTTTTTATGATTTTATAAACTAAACATATGATTTTGTAAACTAAACATATATTTCAACTTAAAAAGAAATAACTATTACAACTATATGTACACAGAAGTGACAGTTAAGAAATGAAACGTCACAACAAATCTGGCTATAACTATACCCACAAATATTTAAAATTGATTTGCTTATAGAATTACTTAGGTGAGCCTATCTAAGGGAAATAACTCCAAAGTCTAAAATGTTTTGATATGGTAGGCCACAAGAACAGTAACCTGAACCATCATGCTCTAATATTGGCGTTTAATAGCAAGCAACTCTTGTTAGAACAGTAGTTCTATTCTCTGTTTTTTTATTTTATAAAATATCAGGCATCAAAGTTTTCTATTATATCAGCGAAATTAATAATAGAGCCTATCTACCATTTTTGAAAAACTGTTACAGATTGACAAATTTTCATGAATAAACGATTAGAAAAAAGTTGCCTACTTATTTCGACATAAAACAGAAACAAAAAATGTCGTAAAAAGGCAATTTCAATCATAAAAAAATTATCCTGGTACACTAAGACATCTCTCATCTCTTGCTATTATTTTTTTTTCTTTATGCTTCTTGGGCGAATTTTCAATGTGGAGCCATTGTTTTTTGTTTTTTTTAATTTTTTTTTTTATTCCAAACTAGACTGATTCTGATGTAAACTACTAACTTTAAATTAAAAATAAAATGATTTGAGCTCCGCCTCTCCTAATGCTTCACCAGACTAAGTTAAACTTTGTACAATAACAAATCATTCAATCAATCAATACAGTAATTAATAAAGTCTACTTGTTGCTTTTAGTTTGCAATATAACAATAAATAAGTGTATTTTTCTATACATTTTATTGAGAAATAATCTTAAAGCTAAATGAAACAAAAAATATTTTACTTACGTGAAAAAAGTAAAAAAAAAACTATTTGAAATTGTTTTTCAAAATTTAGTCTAAACTTCACTACAGGTAGTTGAAAAATCGGCGCCTACTTTTATAACATTATTTAACAATTACAATACATAGTCTTGCAGTGAGTTGAAGAGTGCTGTAAAATAAATGTGCCAGACACGGATCTGAGTGTTGTTCTGGCAAAGTACAGTTGCATTTTTTTTAAATACCAAAATAAATTTTTACAAAGAAAAAATTCAAATACAAGTAAGACAACAAAGAATAAAAACAAATTTTATTTAAAAAATTTTTTTTTTTGTGGTTAATTTCTTTACTTATTATTTTCACTTTACTCTTTCTTTTGCTAATTAAAGCTTTAAAAAGCGACGATTCAAATGTAAGTGAAAAATAAAATGCGAAATTCTCAGTTGTTAACACATTTATCACTAATTGTGCCTTCCATATTTTTATGTATCTGGACCCCGCCCTGCTCAAAATTTGTTATCCGCTTCTGTGATTTTTCGCTTGTTAAACGCAACAAATTACGCAGCACTTATTTCTATAAACTGCGTTACTTAGAATGATTAAAAACAGTCTTAGTTGACAAAATATAAGTAACTACAGATACCTAAGCCTAAAAGACACTAGATTATTTATGACTAATTTGTTTAGCGCATTTAACTATCGTTTTGTCAGGTAGCAATAGTTGTTAATGTTAAGTAAAAAAGAAACAAAAAATGAAGCACTAAAATAATTAAGCAAATAATCGTTTGAACTAAGTCCTCTAAATATAGGAGCCCTTGCTACATACATTTAAAAAATACGTATGGGTTTTAAATTTTAATAACAGTAACAGCTTTGCTACTTGAACAAAATAATGTCTCCTTAATTTTTTCCACTATAATGAAGGTCACACATTAATGGCGTGTTTTTTTTTGTTTTTTTGTTATAATTTTTTTTGCTTTATCATTTTAACAGTTTATGGATTAAAATCATCATTTATAGATCTTGTATAGAAAATGTAAGAAAGATCACAAGTAGATCATCAACACATTTAATTGGTTATTTTTCAACTTTCTACTTTTCCTTGAAAACGAAACGACCAACAATGATCAAAGAAGTACTCAAAATACAAAAACTCAAACAAAATATTTTCAGCAATTTCATTTTATAAATATCCACCTGATAAAATGACTTATTTGACACCGGGAGAGGTTCACAAAAAGATCTAACAAGTATTTCGTGAAACATGTTTAAAGCTCTAAGTAACAATGAACACAGATTTAGTAGATAAAAACAAAACGTGAAATATACTGGGATGATTGTTGGTATGGGTAAAAAAATAAAGGTCTGTAAGTATATATGCAAATAAATGCAATATGATTTAAAAATGGTTGACCAAAAAAGTTCATTTGGTTTATTAAATAAAAAATAATCTTTTCAATACATACTTTAATTAGCATGTTTCCCTATCTCCTTCCATCTTTTAAGAAAAATTTCATAATTCCATCTTCTTATAAGTTTTTCTAGGTACCGCAAGAAATTCACTAAAAAAGAGGATACATGATGAAAAAAATGACCAAAATAAAACTAAAAAATTTTTTATCGTCAAACCTTTGTATTATTATTAAGAAGAATATACAGATGTAAAAAAATATAATACAGATGTAGTAAAAATATATACTTTTATTTTTAAATTTTACATCTTCTTACTCGACAGTACACTCATTCAGTTTCCCGACATTTCGAGAAATTCTTTTTTAGTTTTTTGTATCGAAATATTTTGGTTAAAAACATAAAAGGATTTGAGAGAGAGAGAGAGAGACGAGAAAAAAGAGAACGTCAGTAAAATATTACGTAGAGATAAAAAAAAAAAAAAAACAATGAATAAAATAAAGATTTTACAAAAATTTACACGTGAATTTCTTTTTATGTGTCTTTTTTTGAGTACAGGCCAAAACAATACATCAAAATAAGAATTTATAGGCTCATAAAAACTAAAAAAAGATATGCCATTCAAACTTCCAATAATCGGGAAAAAACACTCAGAAGGTAATAATACAAATACCTTTAAAAATAGGTTTAAAATTTAAAAATACTCTTTAAAAAAGAGTACCCACCTAATTTAAAGATAAAAAAACAAAAGGGGGCTTTGTAAAAAAAAAATTAACTTGCATCACTAGGACTTTTAACAATTTTTTCTTTTTAGAACTTAGTTCTTAACAGGTTTCACTTGAATCACTTCTTTTTCCATTTGCTTCCGTAGTGACTGCGAAATAATATCTCCCTTCACACGCTCTCTTCAAATTCGGAAGACTGAGGAAGAAGAAGGAAAGAAATTCGCGTGCCTAGGTGAGACTTTTGCTTTTCACGGAAATTAATAGGTGAGCGAGGAGTAGGAAAGAAATTCGCGAGCCTATGTGAAATTGTTTTGGACCAATGAAAACCTCGCCTTCACAGAAATTAGCCGCTGAGCCAAGGAGAAGAACAAAAGAAAGCAGCGAGCCTACGTAAAATTCTTTTTGATATAAAATGTGGAGAAAAATTAATCAAAAGCGTGTCTGAAGTCATGAAAATTTTCGTTTCAGTTCCTCGCAACTAGCGTTGAAGTGCTATCCAGTGTAAAAATTACTCGCCAATTATATTATCGGACTCTAACTACCACGCCACACTCCAAATAATTTTCTCTCAACAATCCAAGAAAAGCTAAGTATTTCAAACTATCTCTCTTTGTCTACTTTGGAACGTATACAAATCGTATATCCCTTCGGCGAACAACGAATTCTCTTACCTTTGTCCTAAACATTTCTGGATATTATTTGTTTGTGTCAGGTCATTTAATGTTGTATGAAGATTTCCTCTTCATGACAATAAATTAAAACTACAGATTTATAAGAATTCTGATTTATTTTCCTGAAACGAGCTGCTTGTAATATTATGATTCCAATTATCTTCCCTAGCCTAGCTCGCTAAAACAAAGAGGTAGAAAACCGATCGGGGAGGGGGAGATGAGAAAAGCATATTGAGAATAAAGCAAGCCGGCTAGGCCCTAAGATGTGTGTTACGTGTTTTCAATCCTCATAAAAATATTACATGGTGGCAGCGGTAATGGATATAGTCACAGGGTTTACAAGGAACGCTACCAAGCCATTAAAAAAGAAATACTTCTAGTTGAACAGACTTCAGATCCCTCTGGGAGGAATGACAAGAACTACTACAAGTAACAGCGACACCACATGAACACTTAACGGACGCCTCCATTTTAATTTTTATTTTAAAATAATAATAATAATTAGTACGGAAGAGAAAAGAAAAAGGAGCTGCCGCACACTCTTCAGTGAAACAAAACCACGGCTGTACAAGTGCTTTACAGTATTACATATTGTTATAGACAAGCGTATGGTTGCAAGACAGAAATACGACAACAGCAGAAATAGATTTACGTGATTTATTTCAATAGGAACGTGTGGTTTTGGGACAGCTACCTTGTGGTATAGTTCATAAGCCGGCTGCCGATCCGGGTTGATCTCTCATAATAGTTCCCACTGGTTGGCGTGGCATTCCTCCTGCTGACTGCTGCTGATTGCTGCTGACTGCCCAGACTGACCGTGACAGATCTCTTCCCCAGCCTCCCGTTGACTGCATTGTACCTCCCCGTGTGACCCTTTTTATGGCGTTTTTATGGCTTACCGGGCTCGAAAAACGACGCGAGTATAATTAGGAGGGAAGCATTTTTATTGGTCGAAAAATAGAAGTACTTTGAAATATTATTTTATTTTTCGACCGGAACTCGTGCGTCGGGCCTATGCATAAACGATGATAATGGTCATTTTGTGACGGGGCCTTGTTCCGTTCACACCCAACTCTCACTCTTGAGTATATTAGTTTATTTGCCTGCAAATCAGCCGAGATATGTCTTATTTTATTTCATAACAATATTTACTGTTAACATTGTTAGTTGCAATGGCTGCGAACACGTGCGAACCGACTATGTGCTAGACGTCCACAAACCTGGTTGATTCGTTCAAATTTTAAAAACTGCATTGCAACCTCTACTTCTCTGTCAGAAGTATTCCAACTGACAAACAGGTTGACCACATTCTTTTGCTAGCTGGAGGAGAAAATCTGAATAGGTTCAACTCGTGGACTTTCGCTAACAAAGCCGACAAAAAAAAAACTAGAAGTTATTTGGCAGAAATTCGAGGAGCGATTAGAACCTCAAGTAAGCTTCCATATCGCACAATTTTACCTGCGACAGTATACGGAAAAGCATTGATGATTTCATAGCTAGGTGCAGTTTACAAGCAAAAATACAATTTCCGGGATGCTCAGGAAACCGAAGAACGACTAATGCCGCAGACTATTACCGGGACAAGACACCGGAGTTAAAGAAACAGCTTTTAATGAAAAGCGAAAGGCTTACACTTCGTGAAACCCTGAATATCCGTAGATTTCATGAGGCTTCTCTTAATCATATGAAGCAACTGGCCAAAATCTAAGGAGGAAAGATCTAGGAAATCAATGCAATTAGATGCAAGCGACACAGCAGCACTCACTCCCACAAAAAGGTAAATGTCTCGCTTGGGGTACTACATGTTCAGCATGTGAACGGAAAATCACTGGGCAAAAGTATCTAACAGCAAAAAAGAGAACACAGAATGACGCTCACACAAAGGCAAACGACGAAAAAGTGTCAAAACTTTAAACCAGGGTGCCGGAGAATAGAGGGAAATCACCAACACAGGCACCAGGGTAGGAAACGCAGTAACTGTGTCTACTCAATAAATGTCCGCCAGAATGGCGGTAGCGAGTTATATGAACGTTTCGAGAAAGTCTCTTTTGATACGTTTCAGCGACATAACAAATAAGGCACTCGGACCGAGGCTTTTGCAGATCTTCATTGCAGGCTTCCCAACCTATCAGGCACCCATAAACTAAAGGCTAAGTTTGACACAGGAGCTGAAGGAAATATCCTCCATTTACGTACGTTCCGTAAGATGTTTCCGGAAAAAAAACAACCCTTCTGGACAGCCACTCTCGGGCTCAACATGCAATGAGTCAGCTATCCTGACTGCATATAATGACTCCAGTATCACTCAACATGGGTCCATAAATATACAATGTTCCTACAAAGGGAAGTGGAAAACACTGAAATTCTATGTAGTGACCTCAGTGGGACCTAGAACTATATTCGCTCAGAGACCTGCGGTTGGTACGTTGCACTGCGCCATTCAAAAAACTTCAGCTTAGCTCAATTCCGCAAAAGACCAAATAAACATGTACCCGGATCAGTTTGACTGTACAGGCAATTTCGTGGGTGAATGCCACATTGTCCTAAAACCGGAAACCCACCATGTGATCGACGAATGTCCCATCCATATGAGAGATGAGATCATGACCGAGTTAAATGACATGGTGAAACATGATATCATTCGCAGAGTAAGTGAGTCTATGAAATGGGTTAATGTGTATGTCAGCAAAGACAATGGCAAACTTCGTGTTTGCTTAGATCCAAAAAATCTAAATAGGGCTATCATGCGATGTCACCATAAGACGCCCACAATGTAGGAGCTTGCACACAAACTCTCTGGTGCCAAGTACTTTTCCAAACTGGACACCAAAAACGGATACTGGTCAATCACGCTCGATTCTGAATCACAGCTACTGACCACTTTCAACTTTCCATTTCGAAGATATTGCTTCCAAAGAATGCCTTTTGGCCTGGTAATGTCCCAAGATGTATTCCATCAAAAAATGGACATGAACTGGAGAAATGCCTTGGGGCACTAGGTTTAATCGATGATGTCGTAGTATATAGCAAAACTAGAGAGGAACACGACTTGAATCTGCACAACTTAATGAAGTTAGCATAGATCGAAGGGCTCAGGTTCAACAATGACAAATGCGTCGTCGACCAGAAGGAAATACATTTCTTTGGAGCTATCTATGACGAGAACGGTGTACGCCCTGATCCCAATAAAGGGATGAACTAAAGAAATTGCCTAGCTCGACAAATGTCACAGACTTACAAAAAGTGCTGGGAATCATCATCTATATCGCATTTTTTATTCCACTCTCTCTGATCTCACATAACCTATGAGAGATCTACTAAAAAAAGAAACAGAATACAGGTGGACTAAAAGTCACCAAAAGTCCCTTCAACAAATCAAAGAACTGGTTTACGAAGAAATGCTACTGAATTACTTTGATCCTTATAAAGGAACTGTAATCCAGGTCGAAGCATCCAATAGAGGCCTGGGCGCAGATCCTCTGCAGGATAAAAGATCCATGGCATTTGCATCGAAATATCTGAGAAAACAAAGCAACGGTATGCTAATATTGAACGGGAACTCCTAACAGTTGTGTTCGGATGTGAGCGTTTTCGAACATACATCTACGGTGTATGCTTTCCAAGTGGAAAGCGATCACAAGCACTAGAAATGATCAACCTGAAAAACCTGATTGCAGCTTCGCCTTGTCACCATCGAATGCTATTACGGTTGCAAGGTTACGACATGACCATTGTTTATCGCTCAGGTAAAGAAATGACACTAGCAAATGGATTTTCCAGACTCCCTAACAAGAAAGCGAAGGAATCAATTGATCTTGGCATTAAAGTCAACTTCGTTCAATTCTCAACAGAGCAGTTAGCACAACTACAACTGGCAACAAATGCTGACCCAACATCGTAGCGAACTAAGAGACATGATTCTAAAAGGTTGGCCCGACACTTTCATACAAGTTGGCAAGAACATGCGACCATTCTACGATATGGCGTGATGAGTTAAGCATTGAAAATGGGATTTTGATCAATTGTCCCACAGTCCATGCAACAAGACTAAGAGGTACTTCACAGGAGCCTCTATGGCCATCAAAGGATCGAGAGGTGCAGGCTAAGAGCAAAAAGCTGTGTGTTCTGGAACAACATCAATAGACATGTGGGATTCACGCTACCCCCACCTTCATTGTGACGCACGCGCGACATTTTCACCCCTTCCTCTCACGTTCGGTCAGTCATAGTAGTAAACCGTCGTCTTAGCCGAAGATGAGGAAGAATTTATTTTTCGCGCGCTTTTGCGCTGACGTCACGGCAAATTTGGCGTTTCAAAATTAGTCGCCCCAGGTCGTTTGACCCGACCGGGCAGACTCACTTTCCTCTCGCCGGTGAACCCATAGATACTGGCAGAGAATTTAATTCGGCAAAACCTTGCCTAGACCTCATGGCTCGTCTCGGTATCTTAATACATACGACACAGTCGTCACTTTCATGACAGAAGCTAACATCTACCGAGCTCAACTTCCAGGAACCTTCAAAAAAACTTCCAACCTGATGAACGAGCATTTTTCACATTCTTCGAACTGTACTTTCAGAACCTGTTACTTTAAAAAGAACTACATACACTCACAATCATAAACTCTCGCAGTGAGTATTTTTCCTTGCCGTATGTTACTATGCATTACAACTGACTTTCTGAACCTTTCTTCTCGAAGAACTCCTTCCCGCCATAGTCATCTTAGATTTGAATTTTGGCGCGGGATCTATTCTCATTCAACTACATTTCCAGTACATTTACTGAAGGTCTTCACAGAAGACAATTTACTAATCTACTTGAACTCTTCAACTACATATCCAGTACATTTACTGAAGGTCTTCACAGAAGACAATTTACTAATCTACTTGAATTCTTCTTCAACTACATTTCCAGTACATTTACTGAAGGTCTTCACTGAAGACACTACTTGTTAAACTCTAATAAAATCTATGTTTGTTCTTAACCTTTTGTTGTTTTGCCTGTCTACTTCTTTTCACTTTGTACGTTTGTACGGTGGAAAGAGCGCGTCTTTATATTTTCTTTATTCTTACTTTGATTGTGGATTCGGTAGTGTTGTGTGGTGTCTGGCACAAGGCCTTATTTTCGTAAGCCAGATCTGCACCGCTATCGGGTCCGCAACAGACATTGATAGGACAATTCAACTATGTGATACATGCCAAAAACAAAAAGTACAGAGCGCTGAATCCCTGATGCCACATTGGGATTTTAGTAACCTTTCTTTTACTTTTAAGCATTTCTTGAAATTTATTAAAAATTATTTGTTATTAAATGCACAGTAAGCTTCTAGAATCTTCCATCGCAAATCAGTCAATTTTTGTGCAAAAGTAGGCTCAGCCTACTTGAAAAAAAACTATTTCTCTATTTTACCCCTAACTTGAATGTCTCATGCAATTCTATTGGTTAAAAAAAAATAATAGAAAAATACGCTCTCGCCCACGCATTTCTTCGAATTAGTGGCAGCGTCTGCTGAGTTTCCGGTGAGCCGGTTTAGTCATTAAAAAAACTATAAATACAAACAGTAAGCAAGTTTCTTCGTCAATGAGATATACAGACTCAGAGAGACTCCGAGAGAGAACTTAATTTTATGCTGATCAGAGACTGCTTTTTTGAACAAACTTCTTTTATAAAAGATTTGGAAAAATACTCTACATCACAATTCACCAACGTTTTCAACAACTAATTGTGACAAAACTTTTTCCACTGGAATATCTTTCTCAGAAAAATTTTGTCTAATTTAAATTTAACTTTTCTAGTTAAAGGTAGACAACTTTCACTTACTTTCTCCATTTAACATTTCCAAACCAGCAACGAGAACATTTTCTCCTAAATATTCTCTGATCAATCTGACGCACACATCATTACAAAACAAAATTGTAAAATTATGGATATAAAAAATATATTTGTTGTTTCGAACCAATCCTTTTGGTCGTAATTGATTTGATTTTTTATTTAAATTTATGTTTGTGGATGTTGCATGTTTCATCTGCAGCGAAACATTTAAAATATTCACGCAGCCTTCTCAGATCCACTACAGGATCCCGGTAAGACCATGACAAATAATGGCCACTGACTTGTTCCACTTTAAAAGATCCAACTTTATGTTGATTATTACTTCAAATACACTGTTATACGAGTGAGTTCTCCAACCAGGAAGTAATAAACCAAACCAAACAAATATTTGGGGAACAAGGAATCCCAGATATGGTGATTAGTAACTACGGTCGCCATTTCAGCTCAGCGCTATTTAAGCTATAGAAGCGTTCATATTTTCTACTCACCTCCGTAAAAATACACTCTTCCATTAGAATCAGTTTTAACCAATCAACACCTCACATTGCGAAACTCGACGTTTTATTGGTCGAGACGACACCAAAATGTGTATCGATTGTCGAAAATCTATTACCGCCAAGCTCGCTGGAGCCTACTTTGACTTCCCAAAACAAATAAAAGGACAAATTTCAGTCCAATTCACCAGTCAGTAACTCAGCTTCAGAGAGATGTCATACGAATCCACGCATGTCACTATTTTGACTTAAGAAACTTTTCGCGCGTCAACTGCTGACTCAACCATCATTCTCTCTCTAAATCCATTACAACTTTCTTAAAAAGTGTTCATTTACACTACTAAATAGAAATTGTAATTTCAACAAAAGACAAACAAAAGACAGTCCAAGGTAAACAAGTCTGGAAGAATAAGAAAACAAATCCTACTTTAATCTCGCATATTTACTACCTAAATAACCTTTTTGATAAATTTTCCTTTCTTACCCTATTTGAACATTTCTTCAACAATTGAACATAGCCGAACTGTAATTCATTAACATACTTAATTCACACTTCGTCAACTTTCATATAACCAAAACACAAGCTTTTTCCAATTGTATTAATTGTATATAAATGTTCGATATTTTCTAATTGAATTCACGACTACCGTTGTTTCTTATTCAATTTTGCCTTGAGATTTATTCAACTTGTATGTCTATGCTTTATATTGTTGTGATTAATATGAAGAACATGCTTTCAAACTCATCATCTTAAAACAAAAAACCTTCTGATTACACACTCATTTCATAGCAATCCCAACAAAGTATGGGGATTTCACCATCGCACATCATCTCCAAAATATCCACAATCAAATGGTCTCTCAGAACGTTGCGTGCAGTCAATGAAATGTGCCATCAAGAAAGCGACATCGAGCAGCTGCGACATTGATATGGTATTATTATGCCTCCGAGCATCTCCGATAGGCCATATCATCTCGTCACCATAGGAACTCCTGTACAACAGAAAATTGATTAGCAACAATTCCAGTAAAACGTGTCAAACACTCCACGCAAAAAAGGGAATATCAGCCCGTTTATACCAGTGACAAGCTTGACAGAAAATGTTATAACCAGCACACAAAAGATCTTCCCAATATTCGGATAGAACAGCATGTTAGACTGCTCAACAAGGATACAGGTATATGAATTACTGTAGTTGTGACAACTACAGTAATTCATACGTGCACTGAACCACGATCATACATCTTACAGACTCCATCTAGACAAATCTTCCGCAGGAACCGCCAGCACCTAAGGGAAGACTCATCCCAAACCAAAACGAATCATAAGGTATCATTCAAAGATCAACCCTTGACCCTACACCAAGAGTGGAGACCAGCTCATCACCAGCTGACCCAAGCCAACATGCTCCACATGAAAAGAAGGACGCAAATCCAACCACATAATAAGGCTACCAACGAGATTCAACGAATAAGAACATTTATTCATTTTTTTTATTTTACCTGTTTTTGTTCTCAATTCTTTACAAAAAAGGAGATATAATATTATGACTCCAATTATCTCCCCTAGCCTAGCTCGCCAATAAAGGAAGGTAGAAAAACGATCGGGGAAGAGGAGGGAGAAAAGCATATGGAGAATAAAGCAAGCAGCGAGCTGGCTGAACCCTAAAAGATGTTTCTGACTTCTTCGTTATCTTCTAGTCGAAATTTTCATTACCTTCTTAAAAAGTATTACATCTTATCGAAATTTTTCGCACATTCTGAAATTATCCGCTGACCAGCATGCTTATATATCCACGAAAGAGGCTCAGGCGGATCTCAACTTTTAAATTTACGTGGATGGAAGTCACACTTTTGATTAGACAATATTTTTCACATTTGAAAAAGAATTCACAAATAATCCGCCTTGACCGAATTAATTTTGGCGGGTCTTTGAGTGAGTATATCTAGAAAATTTAACAAACAAATGTAACAAATTTAATTTGTATTAACCGTCTGGCTTTCTTTTAAATACACTTCTCTTAAAAGTAAGTTTAAAAGACAAATCTAGACCATTATAATATTTATTTATCTATCTACACTTTTTTATTCATTATTTTGAATTATTTTTTATTTCATTCCCCCTTCAAGAGAATGTGCAATAAACAAAATTATTTTGCAAGAATTTTTTTGCTTTTCTTTGAAACAACATATTCATTAAAACAGTATTTATCTATTTACAAATTTAGAGGATATTAATTCTCAGTTTAAATTGTGGGGTCAGTCTAATCGGACTTTAGGAGGAAAAATAAAATCTGAGTGTCGTGTCCTACAACACAATTTTTTATACAATGCGAAGAAATGATCTTCGCAGAAAAGGAAGACCAAGCTAAATACGAGAATAACAGTTATACAGTCATATACAAGTATTTACATATTAAATATCAATGTTCTTTATCGTGGCCATGAAGTGACTAATAGCTCGATTGTTCGAAATGATTTGCCGCAAGTAAATCTTCAAAGTTTCGAAGTGTTTTTTTGTTGCAAGTGAGGAAATCAAGTGGCATGGTACGCTAATATGTGTGCATGTGTGTGTGTGTGTGTGTGTGTGTGAAACACCCGTTAATGAAACATGCGTGTGACTGCTGACTGATTGCGTGCGATAGCAGTAATTTTAAAACACAGTGAACAAAGTGAGGGGAGACAAGACTTACTTTCGACGAGGCGTTGTAAGTATAAAAATCATCGCTAACGTACGCGTTACCATAGTAGTAAGTCTATGTTGTTGATTGGGGCCTGGTCTGGTTCGCCGACTGTCCTCCAATGACTGTGGCGATGCAGATCTGATCGCTGACTTGTTGACGATCCGTTTTTATCGCTATTTTACAGCCGGTGCCCAGCTCACGAATCCTATCTGAGGTTTTGCACAGGAATATACTCAGTAACCCGAACCCTGACCTAATTCCAGGTCATTTGGAGTTCAACCGCGCGGACGTATTAGAAAGAACATCACGTGACTTGTCCTTCCCAATCAGGTTCCAGAAATTTGGAGCCGTGTTTGTAAAGAACGATTTCAAAAACTTCCCTTAACCACGAAAGTTTTGGAATAGTTATAAACAAGTAAGCCCAAATTTCAAAGAAACAAAGTGGGTGTCGATTTTTTCATTCATTGCGGAAAAAGGCATCCATCTAGTAGAGTCTAGACTCCAAGGAAACTTAGATACGACGTACTAGAATGATTTTCAGCAAAACAAAATGTATATATAATTGGATTTTTCACATTTTTTCGTATTGAAATTCTGTAACGCAGAACAAGACTCGTTTTGGTTTGATGTTTTGTCAGATTTAAGCTGGAAATCTTTACGACTGTTATTCTTAAATTTTGTTATCATAATAGTTTTTATCACATTGCGAAAATTTGTGTAAGCGAAGGATAGTCCTTGCAATATGAATGATTTCCCCATTCAAATCATTAGTCATCCTTGAAAAAATATTTCCTGAAGGAAAACACTCCTGGTAACTCATGTTATTACCAGGAGTGTTTTCCTTTAGGAAATCGATTTTAAGGGAAAGTTTTAATTCCAACAAGTAAGCTTTAAGTTTTTGTCAAATATTGCTTGATTCTCACAAATTCAGAGTCAAGCTCAGATTTACTTTCATTACTTTCATATTTATTTGACAATATAATCACTATCCAAATATTATTTTAATAGCTAAATGAATAACATTGTCATTCGTAATTGTTAAATGTTGGATTATAGTGGCGTGGGACTTAGGGGTTAAAATGAACAATTGATTTACCCACGACAAAAAGATTAATGAAGACTGATAATGGCGAGGAAACACGGATAATTTTAACAACGCAAGATAAGGAATTTATTCATGAATTTACACGCTTGAAGTAATGTCAGCAGCTAGTTTCAGGAATCGTATTGCATATGTTCAAAAGTAGACGAAGAGAGATAGTTTGAAATACTTAGCAGTCCGCCATTTTTAGAGAATCTTAGTTTTATTTAAAGTTCAAAAGTTACCTTTAAGGTAGTTGTATTTCAAGACAGAATTTTACTCTTAAAATTATCCTGTTTACTTCTAGACTTTAAAAAACTACTTCACTTTCAACATTGAAGCAGAATCTTTTTTAAATCTTCGGTTTAGTTTTTAAAGTTAATGTGCTTAGCAATGTGTCCCCTCCCCGCAAAAAATACTTCAATTTCAACACTGAATTTGCATGAAAAAAAATCTTATAAAATTCTCTGGATTAAGACTGTATAAAAATTATTAGTAGCATAAAATAATTAAAAATAATAATTAATTAAAAAGTGCGCGTAAATGTTAAATAGTCTGAATTTGTCTTATACACTTACTTTTGGGATAAGTGCATTAGCCAGACGGTATAGTAAGAAGAGTTTTCATATTGTGTTTAAAAGTTATTTCTATTCAGAATTGGTTCTAAAAAGGACCGGCAGAAATTACCGTCATGGCGGACTGTTTTATTTTAACAATTGTAAAATTGTTATGTGGTACAAGGCCGAAAGGGGGAAGTGTGAAAAGACTGGTCATTTCCTACAGCAAGCTAATCCGGTTCGCGACCCATACACTAACAATGGACTCGTTCACCACAAGAACCCATCGTTCTACAAACCAATCCAACATAACCACATATTCGCAGGGATCCATGATAAAAATTTCACAATATTTACAGATGTTTCTTTTTCAATTTTCTTAGAAAAAAAATAGATAAAAATCTCTATATAAAATAAATGCGGGATGAACCCCAAAAAGAATGTTGCCGAGGTGAAGGTTAAATAAGTTTAAAAATTGATCAGAAAGCTGTTCAGTCATATGAGGTCGTCTGCGTGTATAAAATTCCACTTCTCCACAAGCATTTAACTTTAGATGTATGGTACAAGACTAATAAGGCATCTGTAGCGGACCGTGAGGATGAAGATGTGAAGAGATATCAGAAGGTTAAACTTTCCTGCTGGCGGGTCCAGCTACATGTCGTACTTTAATTAAGTCCAAAGAAAACAAACAAGACCGATATACATGGGTAAACAAATATATATTAATAACAAAACAAGTTAAACAAAGACATGGACTGTTACATAGAGTTTGTATGAAGAAATTATGTGTGTGTGTTGTAAGTGTTCGTACGTACGTGTATTGTTCTTAGCGTATTCCCAGAATTTGGGAAACGCTGTATCTGTGAGAGGTCACATATTGGCCTAAGTGGAAAAAGAGAGATTTTACCTCGCCTCCGCGCGAGGTAGCGGCCCAAGGCCTAAGTCGAAAAAGAGAGAGAGAGAAGGGTCAGCCAGTATTTATAGCCAGGGGAGAGAGACCCCTGTTGAAGGATTAAAGAACTGAGGAGGAGCTAACTGCGACACATCTGTCTATATTTCTGAGATGAGGTATTATGTACATTATTTACATTATTCGGACTATTGTCCTCATCTTTGTCGCCATGTTTATCACATTCCAACCACCTGAAGAAGGCCGGAGCGTACAACGGCCGAAACGTTGTGATAAACATGGCGACAAAGATGAGGACAATAGTCCGAATAATGTAAATAATGCTAATAAGGCAATACAAATGATGTAAAATAACAATATTTATATAGGAATCATACAAATTATCAAGAATAAAAACTGCTCAGAATATTTAGCTGAGTTATGCTGAATTTCAAAGATCAATATTCTTAAATGAGAAAATTAATGTTCCTTTAAAACAGTGTTTTTGGTACAAAATTTACAATACAAAAATAAAAGTTGTTTAACCTTAACTATGAATTTAATTGTTTGGAAACTTTTCTTTGAAAGAAAGAATATTTATCTGGTCTCACAATGAAAAAGAGTTTGTTTTTACAAGAAATGTTCTTTGTGAAATAGTTGAAAGTTTTTGTGTAATATGAATATTCTGAGAATTTGTTTGGTAAAAAGGAACTTTAAATTATTACTTGATGTTTCAAGACGTTTCTGTATTGTACTAAATTAAATTTAGTTTGTGTACTTCTGAAAATAAATACAATAGATCTTGCTGCTAAAAAAATGTTCACCAAGAGAACTGAGTGAGAAAATTTGAAGAGAACTGAGTGAGAAAATTTCTTTGAATTATGTCCTGAAAAGCCGAAAATATGTTCAGTAAACTTGTAGCTTCAGAAAACTTTTTTTTTAAAAGTATTTTCTTGCTGGTGTCTGATTGACTTTGTTTGGTCTCATTGTGAGAGAGAGAGTTGAAAGAATTCTGTAACTTGAAGTTGAAAGAGTGAATGTAAGTGTATTTGAGTGAATTCGTATATGTGAATGTTCCATACGTACGTGTATTTTTGTGATGTTTTCATAGCGACTGCCCATAAGGGGTCGAAACACGATTTCTTAAATAGCTACATTTTAGTAAGTGAGAGAAATCAAAAAGAGGAAGAAAGAACTTGTGTCTGGTATTTATAATAAACGTAGTCACGTGATAGGGCTCCGGAGAAAAATTTTAATTTTGGCAGAATATGATTTTGAATAACGCGTCGGAGTTGTACGGACGTAGGCAAGAACATGACTTTAATATTAACTGACCAATGAGAAGCGAGAAAAATATCAAGGCTCTGTGATCCACTTTTTGCACAGATTTGCACAAAAATTGGTATTGAAAGAAGAGTGGTTGCAGGATACTAAAATAAAACATTCAAATAAAAGAAAACATCCATTCCCACACAGAAATACCGCCATGGTGGACTGTTGGGGATTCATTTTTTCAAATTCAGTAAAAATATATTAACATCGTATCTATTGTCCAATGAAAAGGATGAATTTCGCCATCGTAAATTTAAAGTCGAGGTCCGTTGAACCACTCCCGAGTGTATGTAAGAACACGGATCATCGGAGAATAATTAGAAGGTAGTGGTGGTAAAGAAGAAGAGGGCGGAAAAGTTACTGATGTACCGAAAACTACCTCGGGTGGTGTGCATCCTAATTCCTGTTTAATCACTTTCTGTATAAAAAGTAAACCTGAGGGCAGCCAGGTACCAGAATGTGTGTTTGCTGTAAAGACTGTTTTAAGCTGCCTATGAACCAATGAATCAAGGATGATATACTGCGGTTCTCATATGTTTGACATCCAGTAATTTTATAATTTCTTCGAAGAGTCACGCAGGTATTTCTAAAGAAATGTTATCTAGCCAGATGGTAATATTTTCCTCAATTTCACAAAGCCGAGTCTTGTTAAAATGAACAAAAATGTAGTTACTTTGCGTCACAGGGATTAATATTTTGAGCAAAATAAACAGATTTTTATCTCTGAGAAGAAATGTAAGAAGAGAGAACGTCATCCCGATTATAGACAAAGACGCAAGAGTCGAAACTCAAAGTGAAATTTGAAAGGAACAAACATTTATTACATAGACATGAAAACAAATGAACAAAATACATTTTTACAAAAGCCTGGCATAAAAATTTCCTTTTCTGTAGAAAGGCCAAAAAAGATCAAAAATGTAGATTTATAGGCTCTTAAAAAGATATACAATTCAAAATTCCAATAATCGAAAAAAAAAAACATTAAAAAGTTAATACAAATTCCTTTTTAACAAAAGGTAAAAAATACTTTAAAAAAGGTGAACTCACCTAATTGAAAGATGAAAAAACTGTGTTTTTAGTGTGTAAATTACTCTCTCTCTCTCTCTCTCTCTCTCTCTCTCTCTCTCTCTCTCTCTCTCTCTGAGTGCACCCAGGGGCAACTCCGTCAAAGGACAGAGTCGCAACTGAGGAAAATTATACTGAGAAGTGCCTACCCTGGGGAACAGCTACCCGAGGCCGCGCCTCTCATTGCCCTAGAAAGAGGGATTGGTGCACGCACCGAGGCCAGCGCAATCGACGGTTGCGAGGGCTCGGGGAATTTTTGTTCCTAGCCCGGGTCTACGCGCTCGGGCTCTCCACATTAAACTGACCTTGTGTCACAACCTGACCTCGTATGGGGTTGAGTAAATACAAAAACAAAGATGAAAAAACAAAAAGGGTGTGGAACAATACACAGTGTTTACACTTTCATCTGATGCGCGCGCGAGTTTTCACTCCCGTCCTTTCACTTTCGGCTAGTAATAGCAGTAAACCGTTGTTCTTGGCCGAAAGTGAGGAAGATTTAGCTCGCTGCCCCTGTTGTTCATTTTCGCGCGCTTTTGCTCTGACGTCACGGACAAACAATTCTTTGAATTTAGTCGCCGCCAGTACATGGAAGAGATAAGACGACTCATCCATCTCTCGTCGTTCAACCATATATTTAGACAGAGATGCCTTATTAGCAAATATTGCTTCGTCCCTCCTTACCAGCAAATATTGTTTTGTCCCTCATAGCTTGACGCGTGCAACCTTAGCACCTAAGACACTGTCATTTCATTATCTCTTTGATGACTTATTTCTCGTCATGCTGCGAATATTCTGACGAACGTCATCTCTTCGATGATTTATTTCTCATCTTGATACGAACATCCTGTTCGAAACGGCGAACGTCCTAGACCAGAGATCTGTGAAACTTCCAACCTGAAGAACAAGAATTTTCATATTCTTCGAACTCTGTCCTCTCAGAACCAGTTACCTTAAAAAGAATTACATTACACTCACAATTACAAACTCTCGCAGTGAGTATTTTTCTTTGCCGTGTATGTTTATTATTCATTGTAAACTGACTTTCTGAACTCTCTTCCCGAGGAACTTTTCCCGCCTTAGCCATCTTGAATTGCATTTTTGGCGCGGAACCTTACCTATGTTTTGTGACTACTTGACACGGCCTTACCATTGATTTCAAATTTCCAGTATCTTACTGAAGGTCTCCACTGAAGACAATCTACTAGCCACTGCCTCTTTTTCAACTACATATCCAGTACATTTACTGAAGGTCTTCACTGAAAACAATTTACTTGTTAAACTCTAATAAAATTGTTATATTTGTTCTCTTGACCAGGCTTATCTTCATCATTCCTCCTGCCTATTTATTTTTACTTTGTTTGTGGATTCGGTAGTAGTGTGTAGTGTCTGGCACAAGGTCATCTTGTCGTAAAGCAGCGCTGCAACGCTATCGGGTCCGCAACAAGGGGCTTTGGCAAATTCACTTACGTTACTAAGACTTAATTTTTTCAGCGGAGAGAGAGACTTCACACACACACGCTAACCATAGAGGCTACTCGAGAGCACGGTTGACTGCTTGTCCGACCATTAGGCCGTGAAAACGACTTTCTGTGAATACAGAAAGAGAATGGACTCCACTATCAACAAGACAAGCACAAACCGATAGCTAACAAGCAGCCAGCCGGGATAAGCATACTCCTTTTTCACGCTCTCATTTAACACCTCGTACACCGTACATTCGAATGCTACACTATACGAATCACCAGAGACATTTTCATATCTTGTAAATGAAAATAAATCTTTGGTCATTTCCCCAAACATTCTAATTTGTTTCTTTACTCCAACTTCCACCTCACACCAGTTTTTGCAGCCATTCTCATACAGTTTACCTTTTCCCACTAAAGCCTAAGTAAAACATGGTGTCAGAGAGGTATTCGATCTAAAAGAGGAAATTATTTTTTAGACGAACAGAACTCAATTAAAAAAAATATTAAAAAGCAAAAGTTCCTGAGATAGGCACAGAAGTATGATGTCTTGATTATGGTCATTTTAATTTTCTTTTTAAGGATTTCAATAATTTAAATATTGCTGAATATCTCCGAGTAATTAATCTATATACATGTTTTTCTGGGTATATCTGGTCCTAGTGTGACACTTTAAGAAATTAATAATTTGAAGAAAGAAAAAAGACTTAAATGAAATCGATAGTGAACACAAAAACGAAGAATGTAGTAGATAGATTGAAGGAGAAAAGAAACAAAGAAAATATAATTTTATTTTGTTTTCTCATTTTGTGAGTAAAAAGCCATGATAAAAGATAACGCTGAAGTCCACTTGGGCATCTGGTTAAACTAAGGCCTAAGGGACGATGTGCGGGGGAGTGCCGCGAGTCGGCCAGGGCTGGCATTTTTTTGGACAGAGACTATCAATCTAGTCGCAGATAATAATTTTATGGCTACAAGTAGGAAAAGAGAGTGAGGAAATGATTCTATGTCACTTCTTGATAGGGGCGGGGTGTGTGCGTATCGCTGGAGAAATGAGATATCATTGGATACAATGCAGAAATCCGAATGACGAAGAATTTGGTCAGTTGGTAACAGCAGTTTGGCCAAAGCCTTCCCCGAAGACAAGGAAAGAAATTATAATTATCCAAGATGGGAAATCTGGAAAATATCAAAAAACGTTTTATGACAAAGGACATTTCTGATGATGTGAATTTAAGATAGATAATTTTAATTAACGAACGCGTGCTAGTCATGCCACCCAGCCGAAGAACCCCGAACGAAAGAGTGGGGGAATAGACTACGCTCATTGAGGGCTGTTGGTAAAAAGTACGAATACGAGAAGTAGGGAATAAGTGGGACAGGTCGACGCCCTGCTACCTCTACACTCCGGAGGAAGTATTCTCCAAATCTGGACATGCAAATTGCTTCCCAGGACACTGTCAGCAGTAAGTTCTGATTGGATATTTGGAAGATCTTGGAACCCCAGATGACGTCGGACCCCACCCCGATGTTGGGCGGGGGTCCATAAAAGCGTTAGATCAGAGGGAAATTGCAGAGTAGCAGCTGAAGCAGAGACGAGCGTCCATTATACCAAGAGGAGACGATCGCTTCGCTGATCCCCATGTGATTTACTGCCACGGAGAACTCCTGACTCACGCCTTGTTCCAGACTATTAGATAAATTGAGCAGAGTGCCCTGACAAAATTGCAAAGTAGAAGAATTGAAATTCTCTTTATAATGACAGAAAGAAAGAGAGAGAGAGAGAGAGAGAGAGAGAGAGATGGTGGGGAGACGAGTGCTTCGTCAGCATTCCGTAATTCGCTGCCTGAAAAAGTCTACGACTTAAAGTTTAAAACCTCGACTCCGACTTGGAAACGAAGAACAAAGTGTCACGAAATTAGACTACGAAGGAATGGTCATTAGCCTGCATGCTTGTAGATTCATATACAAAAAAAAGTGTTCCTGTATAAACCGCATTTAAACCTTGTTGATCTACACAATTTACTTTTTTTGTCTTATAACATCTTCCCGCCTAACGACACCAGTCCAGCGAAACCTGGTGATGATTCGATCCATGCCTGCGTTGTGATTAAAACAAACAAAACATGGGACAGGGAGAAACTTGGATCGAAGTGACCAACTTCACGGTTAACCGCGGGATTCGATCACAGACATACCGGTGACCGAGGACAGGACGGCGTTGTCATTAGCGCAAAGACAAGGACGTTCTGCAGTGTTATACTAGTTAGAAAAATGTGTTTGGCTATTTTGAGCAGGAATTTATTATGCTTTCCGATTGAGAAATCTGCTTTATAATATTAAACAGGAATACACACACACACACACACACACATACACACACACACACACTTATATATATATATATATATATATATATATATATATATATATATATATATGTATGTATGTATGTATATAGATAGATAGATAGATAGAGACAGAGAGACAGAGAGAGAGGATATAGAAGAGAGACGGGTTGACTGGTTGGTTAATGAGAAACAACAAAGATTGGCGGTTAGAAGATTGCCTCAAACAATCTATAAACTATTGACTAAAGATCACTTAAAGCATGAAACTGATAATCACAATGAAGTTTTGAGTACCATATCCACATTGTATATGTCTTTTGTAGTGTAGTGTTGCTGACTCACGGGAAGTAGTATGCACTCAACCGCCTCATGAGTAATATATGTAGTTACTTATAGTCGTTGTAACTTTATATGTAAATGAGCCACCTCATCTGCCAAAGAGCTTTTATCTCCTTATTTTCAATTATCATAATGTTCTGTCCACTTTACATTATGAATCTTGCCTCTTGTAGATTAGATTCACTATTCTTCTTATACCATAGTTTTTCGTTGGTAGCATAGGACATGGTCAATGGGGCTCTAATTTGTCTACCCATGAGGGCGGATGGGCTTTTTGATTTTCCAGCATGCGGTATTGTCCTATATGTTTAAATATATATATAGGGAGAGAGAGTAAATATACATGTATATGTATGTATATGAAAAGTGTGTGTATATAAATATAAATATATATATATGTTTAATATATTATATATATTATTATTTATATATTATATGCACAGTACTTATTAGAAAGCGCTCAATATCAGAGAAAAAGCTTACATATTTGGTTGGATTGATGTGAGTTTGTGACCCTGGGTTTCACGCTTTTGCGATCATCAGACAAATTGATTAATTTTTTAAAATTTTGGATTTATGTGGGTTGCGTGTATTGGTGTTATTATGGAAGTGGGAGGGAAATCGTTGTCATGATGTTGTGTATATGTATGTATATATTCAAATATTTTAGCATATTAATATGGTGAGTTAGGAGGCTATCAGATATGATTGATTTGCTTATGACAACAACTGTTCCCACCATATATCAGTATAATTGATTTGGGTGTATATTTGCCTTTTGTAATCATTAAAAGAAAATGCATAGTGTTGATAAATGCAAAATCATTATCTACACAAAGTAATAGTACAAAAAGATAAGGTGAAAGCACTTATAAAACCACATTAATAATTCTGTTTACTTCATTAAAATAGATTCAGTAACAACAATTTATACTTGTTGCTTTTATAATTAGTTTTAGAACTTTTTTACCATTGTAAAAGGCTAAAAGAAACATTTTTGGCAAGGATTCATAACAGTGATCCTCCATGACAACTTAAGTAATCAATGACACTAAGATTCATAAATATAAGGTTTAAATAAAAAATATCCAGTCATTTTGAATATCTCCAGAATTAGTTGTGCAGCCTTGGTGTAACTTGGAAACCAGTCAGAGGACTTTACTGTGTATTCATGATCAGACACTCTCCCATGAAGTTATTTAGTTCGCAGTAAAATGTCATTGAGTGAGCTTGTGTACAATGTGAATGTTGCATTCACAATGGCAAGGTATCAAGTTTTGCTTGAAACTTGAATATTTTTCAGCAGAAACCATTGAAATGATTGAGAAATTTTTCAGGGAGGAGTTAGTGTGCAAAACCAAGATAAAATTTTGGTAATGACGCTTCAAATTTGGCTAGGAATCTGTTAAAAGTGATCCATGTGCTGGAAGGATTTCAACATGTGGAATGCATGAAAATGTTAAGCATATGCAGGTGGCAATCAAAAGAAGTTGGTAATTGATGATGTAATAATTAGAAGATCTAGAGATTCCAAAGAAGCTATCTAGTCATTCTGAATATAATGATTGCTCATTCTTTGCATCTCATACTGGGTTTTTGGCAAGACATCCCATCATCAAAGTTTCTTAGTGAACCCCAGCATAATACAGATTTGGCTCCCTGTAATTGCTGTTAAAGTTAAAATTTCTGCTAAAAATGTGATTTCAGACAATTTATGAAATTAAAGAGAATGTAATAAGGCAAGCTAATGAAAATCCTGAAAGGACTTTACAGACTTATTTGAAAAGTAGAAGGAACATTGGAATAAGTCTCAAGGGGATTACTTTGAATGGAATTATGGGACCATAGCTCTAGGTTGGCTACTTATTTATAATTAATATTAAATAGTTGAATCTTTTCAGAACAGACCTCAAAACACCAAAATGAATCAATTTTATTCATTGAAAATTTGGTTTGCTTGATACAATCTGGAGACTACATGTCATTCACAAATGTCCATTTTTTGACTTATAATATTTTGCATTAGAACATTTTCTTTCATATATTATTTTAGGACTTCCCTGTTAACTGGGCTTAGAATGCACTGACTGCATCCCTTGTAAAACATGCCACAAAATGTGCTACCTACTAAGTAAATACTTGAATAAATACTTTTTGATTCATGCGCAAGCCATATAGATAACAATATCTAACTATCTATTAATTCATTGTGAATTTTATCCTAGAAGTCATATTTAATATTAAATAATGCAACAAGGGTTTATGTGTCATTAAATTAACCAATCTAACTTTAGGAATATTGATTCTTCTCTCAAAAAATGAAAGAATATAGCTGTCATTCTGTTTCAATATCAATCTTAATTATTTTTTAGTGTACACTATATCCAAATTTGTATTTTACCAACAAGTTTCTTAACATCTATAATAAAAAAAAATTTATTGTCATTAGGAATAGCTGCATAATCTCCTTTTTGAAAGCCAATTAATGTAGGGTAGCCCACTATTGTGCCCAGCTAATGTTATAATGAGCATTTGGTTGTGAAGGAAAAGAATAACAAAGATTAAATTTTCAACACTGTGTATTTGTTAAATAATACATATATTTAGTTGTTAGAAAATTGGCAAAAATTGTTAATATGTTATTTTTGGTTGCTGATTGTCAGGAAAGCGATTAGGTGTAAGGGTGTTGTCAATAGTGCCGGGAGTTGACTGACTTCTTGGATTGGTTTGGCCAAGTTCACAGTTGGGGGTTAGAGGATAGGTCTGGAGTGGATTAGTTGTTGGTTGGATTTGATACACACTTTTTCTTTAATATTGAAATTGACATCTGTGATGGTGTTGATGGTCTGGCAGTTGTGTGATGCTGAGATGTTGAAACCAAACTGCCTGGTTGATGTGTTTATCAATCATGGTTATGCTGATGGGTTGATTTGTTGTAGGGCAGTGGTGATGAGAGATTAGGTGTAGCTGGTGAAGATTGATCGAGCAGAAGGTCTGTTGGATTTGGGTTGAATGTGGTATCAATGAAACGGACTCATGGGGGTGATGGTGGGGGAGGCCTGGAGTTGGGTGATGATGATATCGAGGTGTTATAAATCATGGTGGTTGGTGTCAGGAGCCTGACAGTGTCAAAGCTGGTCTGTCATCCCCATTCCACATATGAAGAGTTGGATGAGACTAGTGATGTCACGGTTGTGATAAGAGAAGTGACCATGGAGGTGACGGTGACAATGTACCTGCATGTTGGTAGGTGGACTTTCAGCCTGCAACTGTGTACGTTGTTAAAAAATAATACAATAGCCAATCACACACATTCCCACTGAAAAAAGAGATGACCCAGATTTGCTTAAAAGAAGTTTAAGCAAATCTGGGTCATCTCTTTTTTCAGTGGGAATGTGTGTGATTGGCTATTGTATTATTTTTATTGCAGGAATTTGTTTCTTGGATCTGATGTGATGCCCAGAGCCCATGTGCAGAAAACAACTTTTTTTATTTTTTGTTCTGCCCTCTTGGCACTCACAATCCAGCTGACATGCAGAGTGAATCAGAAAGAGAGCTAATTGTACCAGAGTATAATCTGTAACACTGTCCTGCATTAAAAATGTTTTTACAAAGGTCAAAGTTTTATCAAGTGATATATGATCACCATTTTATGCTGAATTCAAAAATACCATTCATTGTGTTTGGTCAGGTCTGGTTTTTGAGATGTACTTGAATACTACACAAGTTGTACACAATAATAACACTTATTCAAAAGCCTGTAGACTCTACTTGTCACAGCTGATCGTGGGTGCCTGATGTTTAGTATAGCATATAATGTTGTATGTCTACCTAACTACAGTGTACCACCCTACTCACTAACACCCACATATCTCAAGGGGGGCAGGGCTTATCCCTCAGCATAAAATGATTTTAATGTACTGTGTTAGGTGTCAATGACGAACTGAGTGCTGATTTATTTTTTCCTCTTTTCAGCTTGACATTTATATCCCTGTAAGAATTGATTGCAAATGTAAGAATAATCCTGACAGGTTCTGTTATATCTGTGGTAATGTGGTTCTTCCTAACTGTCAAGCAAAAATCACTGACTTTGTGAAGAAGACATATCGCAATTACTTTGGATTCAAACTAGGGGATCAGGATAAGCCATTTGTTCCCCAAGTTTGCTGTAAAACATGTGTGGAGAACTTGAAATATTGAAGGAATGGTAAAAGGAAGAGTATGCCATTTGTCATTCCACTGGTCTGGATGGAAGGAAAAGATCACATTACAGACTGCTATTCTGCATGATAAATCTAAAAGAATAAATCACAAGAACAAGAACCATGTCCAATACCCTGATGTTCCTTCTGCCATAAGACCAATCCCTCATGGCCCTGACCTTACTGTTCCTGAGCCAGATGGTAACATGGAATATAGCTCTGATTTTGAACATAGTGACATGGCTGTTGTAGCTGGGGATGACACATACAAGCCAGAAGAAGATGACCAGCCAGTACCCTTGACACAAGCAGAACTCAATGACTTGACACAAGACCTAAACCTTTCTAAAGAACCTGCTCAGCTGCTGGGTTCATATCTCAAAGAGAAACATCTGTTGGCACCAGGAACAATGTTCTACTCATATCGAGACTGTGAGAGAGAATTAAGACAGTTTTTCATGTTCCAGGATAAGACATCATTAGTTTATTGCAACAACATTGCTGGATTGATCAAAGAAATGGGCTTAGAGTATAATGTTACAGAATGGAAACTTTTTATTGACTCATCCAGCAGAAGTCTCAAAGCAGTTCTACATAATGGGAATAGTTTTTCATCTATCCCTATTGGGCATTCAGTACAAATGAAAGAAACTCACAACAACATGGATCATTTGCTGTTTGCTTTTAATTATCAGGAGTACAAATGGTTAATCTGTGGAGATCTTAAGGTGGTTGGACTGGTCCTAGGGCTCCAAGGTGGGTACACAAAGTATCCTTGTTTTTTGTGTCTCTGGGACATCTGGGCTGAAGACCGATATTATGTCAGACAAGAGTGGCCATTTAGACAAAAGTTAAAACCTGGATTGCATAATGTTCGGTCTCACCCTCTTGTTGAACTGAACAAAATACTGCTTCCATCCTTACATATCAAGTTAGGAGTAATGAAGAACTTTGTGAAGGCAATGGACAAGGAAGGCAGCAGGTTTGCTTTCCTCCAGGAGAAGTTTCCACGGATAAGCATGGAGAAACTCAAGGCTGGTATATTTGATGGCCCTTAAATAAGGGAACTCACGAAGAACCCAATGTTTTATAAAGCACTAAGTGAAGCTGAACTGTCTGCTTGGCAGTCACTTAATTCAGTAGTTACAAACTTACTTTGAAATCACAGGAGTGCAGAATATGAGAAGGAAATTGAAGAGCTATTGAAGAGTTTCTGCCAACTCAGGGAACAAATATCAGTCAAACTGCTTGAAACAGGATGCAGCGGCTGCCAAGCACAGGAGAAAGTCCCTGAAAAGACCTTTCATCCATAAATAGCTTACTTTTGTGAATTTTTCAGTTGACTATAGCACCATATGAGCTTTCTGCAAACATATCTGACCTAAATTTAGCATTATTTGTTTAATTCAACATGGAAATAAATAGAGTTATAATACTGTTCTATACATTTCAGGTAAGAGCTTGTATCTTGATCTGATTAGAAAAAATGAGTATGTTTTTGGATTCAGTGTAAAAACTGCCTTTATATTATATATTCAACCTTGAAAACATCACAGGCCGGTTTAATCTAGGGTTTGTAAAAATAAATAAATTATTCTGATATGTACATTTACAATAACTAATATTTTTTTAACAACTCTACTTTTTATTTATCAATCAAATATTGATTAGTTCCAAGCATGTTTTCTATTTCTTAGAGTTACTATCATCATTTACATATCTATGCATAGAGAGGAGACCAGAGCTGGATGATACATAGGGCAGATTGAATCACTTGCTTTAA
Organism: Acanthosepion esculentum; assembly: GCA_964036315.1. Classification (NCBI taxonomy): domain Eukaryota; kingdom Metazoa; phylum Mollusca; class Cephalopoda; order Sepiida; family Sepiidae; genus Acanthosepion; species Acanthosepion esculentum. The sequence goes on along the minus strand of OZ038483.1, from coordinate 23,423,040 downwards.
CTTTTATTTCCACCATTTGATGGTACCACTGTTTACCTCATTTTGGCCAGAAAACTCTCATCATTTTCCTTGTAGCCATTTTTCTTATAGCATTGTAGTGATATTGAACTAAGTCTTGCCTCATTTACATATGAGCATATAGACTTGTATGTATAGTCTTTCTGCTACTGAGGAAGAGGAATTCAAGTAGGAAATCTTGAATCATATACTTCACAACATGCATGAAAAGTTTTGCATAAAAAATATTTTTTTACCCTGATAACCTTTTCACCTTGACAAATGTGTGTCTAATTCATGATATGATATGCAGTTAATGATAATGCAGTTTATATTAACTAGGAGAGACAATAAACAATATATATGCTATATTTCAAGCATCTTCTATGATTACATTTCTAGGAATGCAATGTAAACAAAACTGTGCTTAGGGTTGGTTGGTACATTGAAAATGAGGCCACATGTATCAGTTTGCTCTGGTAAAGAAATAATAGGAATATGGAAGAACATAATATGCCTAACTTAAATATAACTATTGTGGATCAGAATCAGTTGTAGATCTGTGGATTTTATACTTATGTATATGGTAAATGTTTCTTATTTTTAAAGAGGTTGTGTTGATCTTTCCATTGATATAAAAGTCATATACATTTATTGACACTGATTAATAAATCTTGTTAATTTATGCTTTCTAATCAAAATTCATTGATTTTTGATAAAATGTTGCTATGATACAAACAAAAATTTTAAAGTTTTCAAATAGTTGTAGTTTTAATATTATTTTGGTGATTGGTGTATAAAGTACATCAAACAAAAGCAAACCTCTTCTCATTCAGATGTAACCATTTGAAGTTCCTGTTTGTGCATGAAAACACCCTTTAGGAGACTTGTAGCATTAAAATGAATTAATTAAAGTAGATAAGAAAAATCATGAAAAATAGTTATATTGAACAGAGATCAACGAGAGAAAGAACAAATTAAGAATCTTAATTATAACCCGCAAGTGAATAGGGGAAACAGAATCAGCAAGGACTGAAGATTGGTTTAACTTTAAGTAAATGCGGTATAACTAAAATTCATCCAATCTCCCTCTAACTCAACAAGACTGGGATTGACATGATCAATGGTTCCTGAGATAAAATGCAAGTTGGTCAACCAAAAAGGTTTTTATTTTATATTATTCATTTAATTCTGCAGTTAATAATAGGAAGGGTCAAATTCTTGGTCTTAGGCCATGTGTCAACATTAGGGGCATTTGGTTTTAAGATAAAGAAAGAATCTTGAGAATTTGAGATTAATTACAAGAATTAGCTGTACATCAATGTTAGCATAAAGGAAAATTGTCTATTTAAGGAAAACATGTGGAGTGATAAAACAGAAGGCCCAACAACAATCATGTCTACAGATCCCATAGACTATGAATAAACAAGCACAGATACAATGACTAAACTACAGTATTGTATTTGTATAATAAGAATATTACAAGCCCCAGTATATGTGTCTTTTCTTACCAACTACTCATATCTTTATAATAAACAAAGAGTTGTTGAATGCTAAATATGTGTTGAGGTCATTAATGACTGTGAACAGAAATGGAAGATATTCTATTTCAGTCAACAAAAGCAGAAGGTTAAAGAATCATTAACATCACATCAAAAATACACAGGCATACAACAAACTAGATTATCTAGAAATTTGTGAGCTATTATGATCAGATAAACCATCAATGTTGATAACAGGTGTCAGATTTGATAGCTGCAGTCCTGCACAAGGTCATGTTAGTAGCATTTGCATGCTTTTACAGATCATAAAATTAGCACTGAAACACAATTAGTATCTCCTATCTAGCACTCAGTATATGGCCCATAAGACTCACTCAACCACTTTTAGGAAATTTATACACTGTAACGAGAGGAGAGCTAGGGAAGAAAAATTTATTCTCCCTTTTACGTTTCTCCTATTATGGGCATTGTTATATCCATGATATAATAACACTTTAGTTCATGGACAGGACGGAACAGAATGGCTGAAAGAAAAAAGAATGACAAACATGCTTTATTCTCAGAGAAACTTTTATAATACTAAAACATACACAAAACCATATATATAAATATATACACATGTCCCATGTGGGAGACCATATATCACATATATCTACACAACAAAGCAAAATATAAGGAGGATCACAAAGGAAAGTTCTAACATATAATTTGGAGATACTCCTGACCTGAAGAAGCCATGTTTAGGACTCCAGATTTAAACAGGCCGGATTCATCTATGTCCTAAAGGGAAATGGCACCATGTGCTTGCAAGATCCTGGGGAAGGCTGATTTAACCTCAGGCTAGACAAAAGCAACCTTCTTGTTTGGTTGCTCTGCATGAATTGAAAAATGACTGCCACTTTGGCCACTGTATGAAGTGACATCAAGCCTTCATGTGACACACAGAACATATGTCCATCAAAGGGGGATAAACACCTCCCATATCCTTACAATACCATTTTAAAAACTATATTTGAAGTACTTTTCACCTGTAAGAAGCATATAAATGTCACTTATAATTGATGTTTGGTTAATCTTCTGTCATTCCAAGCCAGATAATACAAAGTTAGACTTTAGAATTTGTATCAGTAGAAAACTGACTTCTTACATTACTTTTTCAAACTTTTCAAACATTGTTTGAACCTACAATAAGGTTAAAAGTTTGGGGTCATCTTCTGGATTTAATAATTAGTAAGTTGCATATATTCCTTGGTTTAATTAAATCCTATTAAGCTAGGATGAGCTGAAACTGTTTAACCCATTAGTACATGGCATTTTTTAAATATAAAATCCACCATCCCCATGGTTATCATTAGCCAGCAAGGTAGATTAGGTAAAATTAGCTAAATTTTTTTATGCAGAAATAAGTTAATTTTGCTATTTTTTTTACTAGTGAATATATGATAAAAACCTTAAGGAATAGACAGTCCTTCCGGCCAAAAGTGAACTAGTGAATTTGTTTTGAAATGGCACCCACCCAACCTTCAATTTTAGGCAATTGTTTGGAATATAGAGGGTTGCTACAGAACTTTGGCCTATAGTGTATAAAAAGAAAATCTCCTTTAAGCTAAATACTCCTGTGAGCCTAATACAATCAGTAGATCAAAAGTTGTCTGAAAATAGAAATGTCAGATCGTTAGTAACTATAACTAACATACTCTTCAATGTGTTTAGGAGATATGTTCAAAAGAAGGGACAGAAGGAGGAGAAGTATTTGATTGCATTAAAATGTGTTAATTTCATAGTGATAAACAAGAAGGAGAATTAGACAACTACATTGTTGCAACAACAGCAGCAACACACACACATATATACCAGGTGTAACAGCAAAATTGTTCAAATCATGTAACACCATAATTGTCCATCACACAAGATGTTTAATATTTAAAAAAAAACACTAAATTAATTGAGTTTCTTTTTCCAGGTTTTCAGATAAGACATTTGGCCATCTTGACACCATTTTTCATAAGAATCATTGAAAAACCTTTTGAATTATTGAGCGAGAAAGAGAACAGGTTAAAATTGTTTTGTGTCAGACCCACTCTTTTAACAAATTAGCAATGGTGAAAGGAAAAAGATCATTCAGGCCTTCAGTAATGATACCAACATTCATACTCTGGCTCCCATCTTCAAAGTCCATTCAAAAACCATCAAGAGAACAATGAATAAATTTAAAAAAAGAGAGAATAGTAGAGAGGAAAACTGGATCAGGAGGTCATAATAGGAAGAGGGATCATCATTTCAACTTAGAGCTAAAGAGATCAATTAGAAAAGATCCAACTCAATCCATAAGACGTTTGGCACATGAGAGAGGGGTTTCAACTATGACAGTCCAAAGAGCAGTGGAAAAAAACTTGAAAATGAAATCATACATGAAACCTGTGAGGCACCTTGTTACTCCAGGACAGAAAGTTAGGTTAGAGAGGGTGAAGATCATCTTGAATAAGTTAGAAAATTATACTAGAGAAATATATATATATATTTGAACTTAATTTTAGTTCTTCATGAGCTTCCAATCTTTAACTATAATTAATTAATGATGAATGATAATGATAATTAATGATTTTCGTTCATGAACAATTTCATTATAATTCTTATGTTAAGCTTAGAGAGAAATTATACATTCTTAATGCTCAAAGTAGAGTTCAATAGTGTTATAAAAACCTCAGAGAATTCCAGTAAGATATCTTTAATCATTTCTAAGATACAACAGTTCAAAGTTTAATCTAACAAATAGACAATTTTGCTTTTACATGATTTGAACAATTTTGTTGTTACACCTGATATATATATATATATATATATATATATATATATATATATATCAGGTGTAACAACAAAATTGTTCAAATATATATATATATATATATATATATATATAACGTAAATCATTCACAATAATGAAAATATTTGTTTTTCGTATGAATGATTTACGTTATATAAATTGAATACGCACTACATAATTGATATATATATATATATATATATATATATATATATATATTGGTTTACTCATAAAAAAATTATTTTTACCTATATTCTGTCATCCATTACTCAAGCCTATCAAGTATGTTATCTACTGTTTTTTTCTGTTCCTCTTTCCCTCAATCTTTCCTGTGAGTATCAGATTTTCCAAGCCCTTCTTCCTCATTATGTGCACCAGAAATTTCAACTTTCTCTTCCTAATGTTAAGCATAAGTTTCCTTTTTGTTTCTATTTTCTCTAAAAACTAGCTTTAGCATTGTCTAATATAGAGTAGAACCTTTTCATTTCTTCTTCTGTACTTCGCACTGTCAGTGCATACACAACTATGATGGATGTGTTGAGTTGCTTTCCTTTCAGTTTAATAACAAGAATTATTTCAGATAACTGACAGTATCCCAAAACTCATTTCTTCATGTCCTGCTCTAGAATCAATCCAACTCCTCTTTCATTTTTCTCTCTGTCTGCATGTATAATTCTGTGTTTGTGAGTGACAAAATCTTCATTGTTTAGCCACCTTGTTTCACATTTTCTTATAATGTTGACATTTAACCTACTAATCTCCTGTTTTATATTTCCCAACTTGACACAATGATTTAATGTTCCAATATTCCATATTTCAAGAATTATTTTTTGTTTGGTGTGAACAGTCACTGGATGACAGTCAGGTAACACCTGTTGCTCTTGTCGCTCCTTACTGGTGAGGGATCAATTCCAAGGAGTTTAGCCCCCTTTATGCCATTTCTTGTTACTTTTCCATAATGGCCAGATTTGTGGACTTATAGTCATCTTGAGGACAGATTCTCCTACCTGAGCTGTGGAGCTTTGCAACTCTTCCAGAGTGACCACTGGTCTCTTGGTTGCCTCTCTGATTAATGCTCTCCTTGCCTGGCCTGTCAGTTTAGGAGGATAACTGTGTCTTAGTTGGTTTGCAGTCATCCGATACTCTTTCTATTTTAGGATGATTGATTTAATAGAGCGCCATTAAAACATGGGATATTTTTTTATAACCTAACTTTGCTTTATACTTCTCCACGAGTTTATGCCTGTCCTGTCTGGTGAGCTCATGATGCTGTTTGTTCAGTAATATTCTCTAACAAACTTCACCTGAACAGGTGTATTTAATAGGAGAGTGCAAAATCAAGGATCATAACTCTTTTTCAAGTTTTTATTAATTAAAAAACTACCATCATAATCAGGTGGACTCTATTTACTATGTGACTTCTGAAAGCAGTTGGCGGCACTGGATTTTATTTAGACGTTTCATATTAATGAGGCTTGAATACATATGCATGTAACTTTTTTTTTCAGATTTTTATTTGTAAATAATTTTGAAAACCATGTAATATTCCCTGCCCCTTCAAAATGATACACTATTTTGGGTTTGTCCATTACATAAAATCCCAATAAAACATATTATAATTTGCAGTTGTAACATGACAAAATGCAGAAAAGTTCAGAGAGTGGGTAAATACTTATACAAGATAAGGTATTTAAAGACATTTATATTATGTTTAACGTTCTTTTTATAGATACAAGTATTTAAGCAAATATTTAAAGACATTTATATTATGTTTAACGTTCTTTTTATAGATTTGCTTAAATACTTGTATCTATAAAAAGAACGTTAAACATAATATAAATGTCTTTAAATAAATTGTCGGACAATGTCCAATTCTAAAATATAAGATAAGGTATCTATGACCATTTTGAGTAAAGTTATGATGTATCAAATGATAGTTTATCCAATGCTCTTAATAATTTAAGCAAATTTTAATTGATGTTTCAGTTAATCATTTGCATTCAACCATTGCACAAATCTTTTTCAGTTATCATAAAAAATTCATTTTCCATTACAAGTGATATGATGAAAACAAATCAATTCTATACAAATTAATATGATTAATGTCGGTGTCATACTTGTTTCTCATTCTATTTTATTTACTGAGTGTTTTTTTACTAATAGCTACTAAGGAATATTTTCGGTCCTATATTCAAATTTACTGTTATTTGACTGAGATTTTGGAATTATTCCCCTCCCATCAGCTTCAGCTTTTCATTGATTGTCTTGTCTAAATTCTTTCCTGGCTTCCTAACCTGAAATCTCAGTTTTAAAACCCATATTATTTATTCCCTTTTCGTCATTGTGGAATTTATATTTTTGGCAATTTATATTTTTTTATGATACAGCTTGAAATTATATAATTGAAAATCATGAGTTGAAGGACATTCATATTTGCCTAAATGAACTTAGTAAAAATTAATAGGATGAACATTTTATTGAATACTCAGCAAAGGTTATATTATTTAGGAATAAAATATAATTCCTAAATTAATTTCAGGGACAAGATTATCATTATTTACATTATTTGCATTCAGACTAATGTCCTCATGTTTGTTGTTTGAAGAATCCTTTCCCTGCTCCCTGTACTGAAGAGGTTTTATCCCCTTATTTTCCTTGGTACTTCTTCTGGGAGCTTTTGTCTCCTCACTATCTTCCTCCCTCTCTCTAAGTGATTGTCTAGATATGAGAGATCTTGACTTTCTTCTTTTTTCATAGGAGTTTTCCTCCAATGATTGTCCTTGTTCATCTTCAGAGTCTATATTACTCTCGATTTCACTGTCCAGTTTGTCTTTCCTTGACATGACACTTTCACCTTATGTTGTAATCTAAATTGGTCTGCATGCACGAATATCCCATTTCCATTGTTTCTATTATCATAGCGTTCTGTCCACTTAGCACTATGAATCTTGCCTCTTTTAAATTAGATTCACTATTCTTTTTGTACCATAGATTTTCATTGGTAGCATAGGACATGTCCAATAGGGCTCTAATTTGCCTATCCATGAGGGCTGACAGGCTTTTTGATCTTCCAGTATAGCATTGTCCTATAACTTAGCAACAGTCTAGGAAGAAATGTTTCTCTCTTTTCTTTCCATTGTACACATATTTTCAATCCATTTTTTATAGTTTGCACCATCCTTTCTGCTAATTTGTTTGATTGCAGATGGCATGGGGGTATATGGTTTCCATCCAATTTTGTTTAACCATTGGTATAGTTCCTCATCGCAGAACTCTAGGGCATTGTCAGATACTAGCATTTTAGGAATTCCATTTCTTGAAAATATGATCCTTAATACTTGTTTCACAATATTTGAGTAGCTCAATTCAGCTTTTGACAATTTTCTTGACAAATACATAATAGGATGACCATCCTGAGCCAATATTCCTGAAATCAAGTGTTCACTTGCATCACTTGTTACTACTAATTCTTTTCTAGAATTGAATATTTTCAATATTGGCTTCTTTGTCAGAACAGCTTTTAAATTTTCAAATGCCACTTGTTCTTTTGTCCAAATAAATTCCACATTCTTTTTCCTTAAAGCAGCAAAAGGTTTTGTCAATTCAGAGTATTACTCTGTATATTGTCTGTAGAAATTTACAAGTCCTAAGAAAGATTCCAATTCTTTTTTGTGTTTAGGTATTTAAACTTTTAATATTTTGTCAATTAATGATTGATCTGGTGATGTGCATTCCTTAGATATGGAATATCTCAAAAATGATATTTTCTTAGTGTTGTGCACATATGTTTTTTTGGTAATTGTTAATTCAGCATTTTTTAACTTGTTCAAAACCATATTGGTTTTCTATTTTAATTCTTCATCATTAATAAGCCTATTGGTGTGTTTAATGTTGTAACTTCTTTAAAATCTCTGTCAATAGGTATTTGATGGTATGTCGACTTTAGATCAATTTTAGAGAATGTTTTCATACTCACAAAGAAAGTCCATTTTACATTTGGAATAAGATATGCTTTTACGCCTATTTTGTAGTCACCATAAATGTTTAGATCCTTAAGCAATCCATAACTTATAGATCGCCTTGGTAGATCCTCATGCTTCTTTCTTAAAATTACTAACCAGGAGGCCCATTTGTTACTGGTGGAACTTGTTCAAGTAGATCTTGTTCCAGTAATTTTTTTAGTTTTTCCACAACTATTGGTTGTAAATGGACTGGCACTTTTCATGTTTCAAAATATGAGAGGGAGATATTTTCCTTTAGTTTTAATTTTGCTTCATAGTTTTTTAATATATTTTATCCTGAACAATATACTGTTCAATACGGGATGTCACTTCGCAGTTTTTTAATATTCCAGTTTCTTCTGTCTTGACTTTATTAACCAATTTTTTTGAATTTATGTTCAACACATGATTTCCTGTTAGACCATGATTCTTTTCATAGTTTGCCATGAGAATTGGTAATACGTGAAACATATTTTTTAGTCTTCAAAAGTCTATTCTTTAGACTTCAAAATAATTTTATCACAGATTTGTCTAACGGATTCAATTGCACAAAGCTTTTCTTTAATCTTGGTTTTCCTGATTTCTTCCAGAAATTTCTGAGTATCAATGTCACATCACTTCCTGTATCTAGTTGTATGTCCAATAATACATTATTGATTTGAATTTTTAATAATCATTTTTTTTCTTCAATGCAAAGATGTCCATAATTATTTCCTCTTCATTTTGTTGAACCATCTCTACATTTTTCTTTTTGGATTTAAACATATGTTTAAAATGATTCATTTGGAAACACTTTTCACATTTTTTTTATATGCTGGACATTTTTATTTTTCTCTTTGATGTTGGTATTTACAAAAAGTATACTTTATCTTTTTTCTTTATGGTGTATGTCTCCATTTCCTCTACAAGATCCGTAACTCTTCATCTATTATATTTACCAATTAATTCTTGTTGCTGAACAAATTCAACACACTGTTCTAGTGACAACTTTCCTAGTTTTAAATGCATTAGAGTCATTTGCTGATACTCTTCATTTTGAAGACCATTTACCATTTTCATTTGAATCAAATCTTTTTCGATTGACTGGTTTTTCAATCCCAGTTTCTTAAATTCATAATATTTAACGGCCTGTTTTAAACAAAGAACATAACTGGTTCATTCATTATTTCAAAAATTATTCATAAACTTAGTTCTCTCTGCATTCACTAGTTTTTTCTTGGGTGTTATGTTTTTCACTATTAGTTGACTTATATCATCAAATGTCATATCCTCCAACTGTCTTGGGTGTGCAATTGCTGATAATTTTATAATAGCTTCACAACCAGCAGTGGCCAAAAGGAGATTACTTGTTAGGTTTTTTCATCCAGTTGATTTTAACCTGTATAATTATCAAGTGATAATTGTTTGTTCGATTCTTTAGATATCAGCGACGCCATTGTAGTACAATGTTACTGACTCACGGGAAGTAGTATGCACTCAACTGCTTCATGGGTAATAGCTGTAGCTATTTATAGTCTTTGTGACTTCATCTGTAAATGTGTCACCTCATCTTTAAATGCTCTTTCTTTTATAATGAGTACTTCTCTTTGATAAATGTACCAAATTTTAAATGATACAGATACACATATATGTATATTTATACACACACATGCACACACACACAATGATTCAGCTCTTTATGCTTCTTACCATTAGGTTAGGTGTATCTCCATTGACAAATGCATTACTTAACAACAACCTATTTTTATTTTTCTTAGATGTATTGTCAATATTATCATTTTTCACCAGGTATTGTTTATCTCTGTTTCATTTTGTTTATTGACATCCATAGAATGACCATAGAAACAGATGGCCATATAATATTAAGAAAAGTCATATTCATTTCCACAACTATTGATTTAATTATGTTTGTTGCTATAGCAATGTTTCAGCTAAATACTATACACACTGCCTGAAAAATTGAACACTTCTTTCTAAAGACATGCACATATATATATATATATATATTCTCACCTATATATATATATATATATATATATATATATATATATACACTAATACATGATGAAGCAATTCTTTCTTGTTTTCATATGTTAGTATCATCATAAAAAGCAGTCTATCTACACTTCACAAATTCTTTTATTGAAAATAATCCATAGTTGCTAGACTAAATCAAAAGCATTAATAACAAAATAGGAAACTTTATACCTGACTTTTATCAAATAGAGCATTGCAAGGCAAAACTCGTGCATAATTTAAAGCATTTACCTGGCTAGAATAACATTAATCAAATTTAGTTTTCTTTTTCCTGGATTGGAGCCTGGTAGTATTTATTACATATTTTACTGTACTCTTTGAATTATATTAATGTTTTATCATTAGTATCTGGTTGCAATAATTGCATTTGAGCATGTCTTGTCATCTGAGCAGGTATATGTGGATTAACCTTGCAATTCCAATTTGGATTTGGGTCAGCACTGTTACTTCTCTTCAGAAAGTTATTGACTTTTTCATTTTTGAATTGACTTTTGGTTGATGTTCACATAGTTTCTTATGTTGATTAGTATCCCATTCTGTTTACCATTCTCCCCTTATGAATTCTGTAATTTTCCTTTTAAAATCTGTGTAGAGTATCTTTAATGTCACTATTTGCATGTTAACATTTCTTGACCAATTTGTCTGCTTTTTCATTCCCTGGTATACCAACATGACTTGGTATCCTAGAGAATATGACTTTCTTATCCTTTATCATATTTTGTTTCTGCTATATTATATATGTATGGACGGTTACGTTTCTATAACAACAATGTTGATTATGTTGATTTTTAAGCACTTCCAGTCTCACTAGAGAATGCTGGGAGTAAAACAGTTTGAGTGGCAATTTAAATAAAACAGTTGTTGAGTTTAGCACATTTCGTGTCATCTTTGCTTTTAGCAGCCAGTTATAGTTTATCTTTCCACCCCAGTCTCAAGTGGAACATGGTGTCAGAGAGGGATTTGTTCTAAACAGGACCCATTCTATTGTACTACAATCCAACTAGACATACAGTAGTTAATATTGGAACAAGCAGTTATGATCTCAAAGCAGGTCCATTTCAGGAAGTAAATGGCAATTTAAAAATAATACCATTTTCCTCACACACACTCAATAGTGCTGACAGGAAATATGCACAAATTGAGAGACTGTTTAATCTGTCTATGGGCATGTGAGAAGTTTGACAGATACATTGCAGGAATTGAATCCTTGAAACTGTTAACAGACCACAAAACACATACCATTAATAAATACACATAATATATACAATTCCTCATTACAATGTCAAAAGCTTCAGACAGGACTGAAAAGATATAACCCAGTAGCAGAACACATACCAAATAAAGCACTAGTCATACCAGATACACTATCAAGAATTCCTTTATTCAACACTGATAGTAATACCATAAAAAAAGTTGGCGTATACACAAACTTCATGGCAAGAACAAGACTAGTATCAGATTAAAAATTAAATGAAATAAAAATAGCAATTAAACAAGACACAATATTACAAGAAATAATGCACCTCACATTATATGGATGGACACATGAAGAAGGAAGGATAAAAGAAATCATAAGGCTATATTTTCCAAGTCAGAATGAATTTGTCAGTCCAGGACAATTTACAAATGACAGAACTAATTTCAACTCAGAACTAATTTCAACTTCATTTAAAAACCTTAACCCTTAGTTCCAAGGTGAAATTAATTCTTCACCCACAAGTTACTATGGTTTCTGGACAGAATTGTTATATCTAAAAGATGTAGACCAGAGATATTAAGGATACTTCATAATGGTCACTTGGGTCTAAACAAAAGTCAAGAGAGAAAGAGCCAAAGAGTCTGTGCGGTGGCCTAGAATATCTCAGGAGTTCGAGAAGCCTCTAAAAAATGCAGTAAAAAGGATTGACTGGCAGTTTGAATAAAACAGTTGTTGAATTTAGCACATCTCATGTCATTTTTGTGCTGTTTCAGCATTTAGCAGCCAGTCTCATATAGTTTATCTTTCCACTGGAACAGTTTGATTATTTTTCATTTATAGCTCTGGAGATTGATAAGAGTCTTTAAATATGATATATTTTTGTTTCAGTAGATTGATTATGAGGTTAAGTGCCTTCTTCAGTGCTTGTAATTCTGCAATAAAAATAGACGCTTCATTGGGTAATATTATTTGTTTATGGTTTTGTCCACTTACTGCTGCTGCTCCTGCTTTATCTTCATTTTTGATTCCATCTCTGCTATAAAAAAGGGTTTGAGAGGAAGTAAAAGAAGGCTGAGTCCATATAGCTTGAGTGAAGCTTTATTCCACTAGAAATCTACTCCGGTAGCGAACCGTAAGAAGAAAATGGCCGACTACCTCATGAAGAGAGAAAGACGAAAACAAAGAGAAATCAATCAGTCCTGGAAAGTCAGGGAAAGATTAAAGAGTTCCATTATTTTCACCACATTCTGTATATATTGTTCTGTTCGCTATATTTCTCATTTTGTTCACCAAATTCATTTTGATATTCAGTTTTATTGATGGATTCATCTTTTTTAAATTGTCTTAATGTGAAATCCACTATTGGTTCTGTGATTATTTGAGGTGGTATATTTGGGGATGCAGCTGGTGCTATGCTGTTGGAATTTCTATTTATTTGTGAAAGAGCTTCCTTAATACATATTCCAAAGGAGGGTATTGTTAATGGTTTGCTGTTATACAAATGGGTATACTGTGAATTATATATTTTTTGATATGTTGGGTTATTGGAGTTATTTTGAAGTTTTATGGCATATTTGAGGGAGAGATTTTTCCATCTTAAATGTAGAGATAGTTTATTAGGCTCTACATCGAGGCTTTACATAGGAGAGGTGCAGAATGCATTTAGACATAACCTTAGCCCTTGATTCTGGATGGCTTGTAACTTTTTAATGCATGATTTTTCCACTGCTCCATAGACTATACAGCCATAATCAAATTTTGTTCTTATTAGTATTCTATACAAGTATAATTTTGTTTTTACTATCTGTCCCCCATCCATTTTTGATTGGACTTTTAAGAGATTTAGGCTTTTTATGCATTTCTGCCTCAGGTAATTAATATGAGCTTTGAAGTTTAGCTTATTATTGAGGGTGAGTCTCAACTCTTTGATTTGCTGGACTACTGGTATTAGTTTGTTATTTATTTTTAATTGACGGTCAGGAAGTAGTGATTATTTGTTACAAAAGTGCATGCATACTGTTTTAGTTTTAGGAAACTGGAACCAGTTTTCATTAACTCATTTCTCTATTTTATTTATGCAATTTTGTAGTTTTTAGTTCTGCCATTGATGTATTTAGGGATGAATAGCCAATAGAAAAATCATCTACAAACAAAGACTTTTCAATCTTGGTGTTCACTAAACCAACTATACTGTTAATTTTCAGTATGAACAAGGTAACTGATAGTATGCTACCTTGTGGTACTCCCATTTCTTGATGGTGGGTGTTCAGATATTGTTGTTTCACTCCATACACTAAAACTCTGATTTGACAAAAACTTTTTGATAAAAGTAGTTAATCTACCATTTAATCCTATGTTGTATATATCTTTTAGGATACCATATTTCCAAGTAGTGTCATATGCTTTTTGAAAGTAAAAAAACTCTAATTACATGGTGTCTTTATATGAAGTCATCCCATATAAATGATTTGATAGGGACAAGTTGGTCAGTGGGAATTTCTGTTATGCTGGAAGCTGCTTTGGTATATTATATTTCTTAATATCTATAAAAAAATTTATAATAAAAAAGAAATGTAATATTATTAAAATTAATTTAAAAATGTTTGTGGGCCTTTTGTAACCTCATACTTATTTTGGCGCTTGGGCCATATAACATCGCACCTGCCTCCAGGGGGTCCACAACACACACTTTTTTTCTTTATTGAGTATGTCTCCATTTCCTCTACAAGATCTGTAACTTTTTGTTCTATTATATTTACCAATTAATTCTTGTTGCTGAACAAATTCAACACACTGTTCTTGTGACAACTTTCCTAGTTTTAAATGCATTAGAGTCATTTGCTGATACTCCTTATTTTGAAGGCCATTTACCATTTTCATTTGGATCAAATCTTCTTCAATTGACTGGTTTTCCATTCCCAGTTTCTCAAATTCACAATAGTTAGTAGCCTGTTTTAAGTGAAGAACATATTTAATAATTGGTTCAATCATTTTTTTGAGAAATATTCATAAACTTAGCTCTCGCTGAAATCATTAGTTTTTTCTTGAGTGTTATGTTTTTTCACTATTAATTGACTTATATTGTCAAACGTCATATCCTCCAACTGTCTTGGGTGATCAGTTGCTGGTAATTTTATAATGGCTTCACAACCAGCAGTTGCTAACAAGAGGTCCATTATTTGGTTTTCTTCTCAAGCTGATTTCAAATCCTTTAGCTTTTTAGTTCTAGCTAGTAACTTAAACCATGCTTGTACGTACTCATAATTGATAATTGTTCATTTGGTTTGATAGATATTGGAAACACCATTGTAGTACAGTGTTACTGACTCACAAGAAGTAGTATGCACTTAAATACCTCCTGGGTAATAGCCATAGATAGCTATTTATATTTTTTTGGACTTCATATGTAAATGAGTCACCTCACTTTCATTCTAATCTGAGCTGTCTTCACAATAATACATACCAACAGGTTAGTAAATAATGTGGATGGAAAATTATTTTAACAAAACTTGAGTTCACATTCCTTTTGCCTCAAGAAGACTGTCTTTTCATAGCTATCTTGCCACTTGAACTAAAAGATTGACGGAATTAAGATTGACAGAAAATCAAAACTGACCATATAAACTTACTCTTTATTTCCCCACATCACTTGATGCCATCATATCTAATGTCATTCTTTTTTATTATGTTAGTATGAGGGGATACTGAAAATTTCTTGACCTAACTAAGAGATTCCAAAATAAATTTTAATATTTCCTCAGATTTTAGTAAGTGGATTGGGCTAAGAACATTTCAGCACCCACTCATAGAATTATTAATATTATTACCTTTTAATAATTTTTATGAGATGAAGCATTGTTAACCATTATCAATTTTTACTAATATTTTTTCCATATTAACTTAGTTACTTTGCTTTTTTTGCTGTTGCACTGATCATCAGTTTAAAGCTATATTAATAAGGTCAAAAATTAATATACTAATATATAATTGCCATATTTACCATATTTAGGATAATATTTATATTAGATCTGCTTCCCCTTTGGTAACAAAGTATTTAAGATGATTTTTATAAACTTTGATAGCAAAGGGGAAAGTAGATCTAAGAAAAATAATATTCTAAAAATGGTAAATATGTTAATTTTTATATTTTAAAAACTTACAAGAAATGTCTCATAAAAAAGCACAATTATTTTCCATGTTCATATTATAGTTTCACGGTTAGACATATTTCTACTTTTGTTTAATCCCTAAATCCATAGAAATTATTTATGTCCATAAGCTAAATTAACTTGTGGCATTTTAAAATATCAAATACATTCCTCTTAAGAGTTCTTGATCAACCTGAAATCAATAAATAACCAAAAACTGCGATGCTCTTAGCCACTTGTTTTGACACACAGGCCAAGTCAGAGCAACAATCAAATTGCATCACATCCAAATTTTTGTTACTATTTAGTTATTATTTAATTTTTCTTCATCAAGCATCTTTTTTGGGCTATAATGAAACATATTGCCCATATTATTTGTATAAATAAGTGGAATGTGCATAAAACTTGATCATAAAACTTCATTATTATTATTATGCTGGACTAAATAACTGAAAAAATATGCTATGAGTTCTGCATTTTTATGAGCCCTGAACTAAATACATGTAAATTATCCATTCCCATTTGGAGAATCAACACTTATTCTGTTATAGAACTACATTGTCTTCAACTTTTATAAACAATTAAGTGTTTAAGGCTAGCGAATTAAAAAAATTATCGCCTTTAACTGGGGTTATTATTTGCACAGTAATTAATGAGTATGCAGTATCTATGTGATACCTATACAATGTATAAATAAAAAGGTATTTAAATGAAACTTGGTTATAGCTGCTGCACAAAGATCCAAACCAAAATGGAAATGTGCCATTTGTGAACAGTGAAAACATGACTGAGAATCATACCCTCAGTCTGAGTGCTTTTGTAGCATCTTTATAACAGATGTTACAATAGCACTTGTATAGAGATTTTTTATTTATTTTTTTTTTGCAATCAAACAAGTATTGGAGGATGTTTCAAATAACAATGATCAGAAGACAAAGTGAACAATCGTCATACCATAGGATTAAGAATTACAATATTTTCAAATAATCAATCCTTCTCTGAGCAATTATCGAACACAGCCTATGAAATTTATGAATCCTTACATAGATACTTAACAGCTATGGTAATGATAAAGAAATTAGTTATTTCCATACAAGGAAACATTTGTCATTAATTAACCTAACAGATAGCATTACTGTTGGTTGAAATTTATAAAAGCTTTCTTTTGAAACTCTGCTACTCAGAGTTTCATGCACTAACAATCATCAGGCTTTTAGTTTAAGCTTTAACTTTTATCCTTACTATTTGTGTGTGTGTGTGTGTGTGTGTGTGTGTGTGTGTGTGTGTGTGTGTGTGTGTGTGTGTGTGTTTGTGTGTGTTTGAGTGTGTATTTTATTTTAGATATTAGAACAAAAACATGTTGCTACACAATAGCTTCTGTGGACCTCTCCAGGTGAATGGTAAGTAACTTGTGATTAAATAATTTTACAACGTAATGCCAAAACATGAAAGCTATTGTGTAGCAATTTCAATATGTTTTTGTTCTAATATCTAAAATAAAATAATAATGATATATTGCTCTACTTTGTATTGAGCACTTTTTAAAAAGTAAATGGTACAAACAGTGGAATTTTACTTCATCTGTTGTTTCTCTCATTTGGATATATATATATGTGTGTGTGTGTGTGTGTGTGTGCGTGTGTGTGTGTGTGTGTGTGTATTCAATTTTTTCAGTAATTCTTAATGCAACATCCTTCTAAAACTTATCCTTGAATATTAAATTAGAATAAACACAAGCATGTATCCAAGGAAATGAGCCCAAGTTTGATCTGGAAGCCCAGCCATGTTCAGGCAAATCACAATTAATAAGATTTCATAAAATTTTCACTGCTGTCTTCTTACAGCATTGTTACCTAACTGTCCTAGCCTATTTTTAAAAAATAGGAAACTTCCATTTACTGGAAATAAATGATTATAAAGTGTGGGTTACCCTACTTGACTTTGCCAAAAACCTGTTAGGTGGCACTGTTTAAGTTTAAAAAAAGACAAACATTTCCTTCCTCTTCCTCTTTATTTCACTTGCTCCAAGATGTAGCAGAATGTGGATGAGAATGTCTCCACAGGGTAGATTTATTTCCATGGAATGACTGAACTTCTAAACACATATGCACACATATGACACACACAAAATAGCACATAATAGCTAAGTTTTTATGACTTTTCCTTTTCTTTTAACTGTGTACACATTAATATATCTTCGTATTTAAAATCAATGTTTTTGTGTCATTTATTTTTACTTGGACTCAAATGAGAATCCATTAAATATTTACTGAAAAACATCTGCACCTTGCAACAAAAGGGTTGAGTCCTACAACAAAGACAGTGGCAGCAATATCTATTTTGGTTTTGATCAGATATTCTGTATATAGACTAAGCTGAACTATACACCAACACAATATAATACAAATACATTACCAAGTAGCTCATATTGTACATTATTATATTTCTACACTGGTTTGGAAATAGCACTAAGCACTAGTTAGTTTATAACACAAATACTAGAGACCAGCATTCTACACTGTCTTGAAAACACACACACACACACACACACACACACACATATACATATATATATATATATATATATATATATATATAAATAACAATATTTTGTGAAGACATATAAGTATAAGTAAGTATAAGTTTCATAAAGACATAATATGACCACAGTAGCAAAAGTGCTAAATATCTAAATAAAAAATATAAATAAAGGACCCCAAAAATCTCAAGTAATAAAAACAAAATTAGAAAACAAAATTAACCACCAAGATATTGATCACAACTGGGTTCACAATAATTTTTTCACATTTGGATCCTGTCATGCTCAAAATCCTAGATCCACCCCTTATATAGATAGATCTCCTTGGTTACTTGTGTTTTGCAACTAACACTGTACATTACTAATTCTATGCAGTCATGCTTTAGTGCCTCTACAGTAGTCACTTGAGTTACAGAAGGAAACTGAAATTAGCTTCATTGCAGGAGTAAATCAGTTCTTCATTTTGCTTGAATGGTAAGTAAAAAACATTTTTCTTTTTTATAAACATAGATAAAAACAAAATTCTTTATTTGTATAATAGATATGTTTTGCTTGGTTTATGACATATATATGAACACATTTGGTTTGAATTTAAATGCAACTGACAAGTCTTTCACTCTCATATTACAGTGAGCTCATTTATTTGCTAGTAAAATCCACAATAGCCAAAGATAAAGATTTCATTTTGTGTGCATATAATTATACAGGTATATCTGATTATGCTATGGTAATCTTCTAAGACGAGAATACCTGCTTGCCTTGAAAATCATTATTCAAAGTCCTGAATTTTACATGGCTTGAACACTAAATATTAGTATCAGTAAAAAATATGTAACCATCTGATACCACCAAGCCACCCACCACCACACACAAAATCATGTATATATGGATGGGTGTAAATGTGACCTTGTACCAAAGTCCAGTGAATACCTAACCCTATTAATTTCTTCAGGATACAGTCTTAAAATAAAGAGAAGCAAATAGTATGTAAATTCAGTGTAGATATTAGATAAATTTGAAAATTTTAGGATTTATTCTTATGTATTTTCCTTTGCATTAGTACATAAATGGGACCAAAAAGAATGTTTCTATAGAAAAAAACAAATAAATGTTTTACTTCACAATCCAACTATATTTTCAATCAAATAAATATTTAGAAAGTTCACATTGTATAAAGTCAAAATAAGACTACACAAGCTGCTTAATATCATCTGCATTTACACTTCCTTGTCAAACATGAAACAAAATGAGTAGGATTTTCTCCAATTCATGTTGTCAATTTCATTAAAATAACTTATATAATTTTGATTTCAATGATCTCAGAATTAAAACTTCATTTCTTCTAAACAATTGTAGTCATTTATTGAATTTGCTACCAAGCATGTGACACAATATCTGTTCCTTTTGAAGATCTGAAAAAAGGGATTGTCATTATTCAATGATTATTTTAGAAATTTTCACTTTGTTTTTATTATTTGCCAGCCAGTGTGCTCTTTACCTTTCTCAGTGGTATGACATCATTTGAAAATTTTAATAAAAAACTTTTGGACAGAATCCTTTATTTTGTCAAATGGCATTTTTGTTCTTTTTAGTTATATCAGATGTCTTTCTTAAGGATGTGAACTTACAATTCCTTCTTTTTATTAATCTTTTCTACTTAAGATTTTGCATTTCATTTTAATCTTTAATTGGATCAAAATACTCCCATACTGAGCTGAGATTGTACTTACAGCAGAAACCACTAGTAGAGCCCAGTAGTGAAATTTAGGAGCTACAAGAGATAGGGGGGGGGCGTAGTAGAGGCATTACATTTTTGACATAAATAGGAAGTTGTAAATTCAAATTCTTAGAAAGGATACCAGACATAACAAAATACAAAGGATAAGGACAATATATGCTATTTCTCTGTCTGAATTTATGGAATGAGGACCTATTATTTACATTATTTAAAATTGGACTAATGTCCTTATCTTCATTGTTATTATAACAATGTTTCAGTTGTTGTGTTTTTAACCTTCTTCAGGGAATTTTGAATAGTGCCCTTTATATAATCAGGACAATATTGATAGTACTGGAATCGATTATGTGAGTGTGGAGAATACTATAGGTTTGGAACAAAATTGACAGTAATGACTTGAAGTCAGCACAGCCCATATAACATAAAAAAATTTTTTCTTTGATTTGGGCTTGCTAAGAAAACACCTGAAGCATCTCCACAATACTATAATGTCTTGACCTTTTCTTTTAATTAGGATGTGATAAGAATATACATATAAGATGTCTAAGATAAGAAATGTTGCTAATGTCCAGAGAGATCATATTTTGCAAATCTCACATAAAAGTGAGAGCCAAAGTGATGAGACTTTCTTCCTAGAAGGTACACTTAAGTTTACCACTGTCAGATAGGCCTATTAAGTTTACAGGATTTGGATATTCATCATAGACTTCTTTTAGAACAACAAGGTAACTTAGACTTAAACATTAAAGAGAAAAAAAAAGTATTTACATTATTTACATTCAGACTAGAGTCCTCATCTTTGTTATTATTACAATTGGCCATTCTGCCCTTCTGCCTTCTTCAGGTATCTGTTGATCCATGTAACCTACATGGAATTTTAAACTGAAACATTTACCTAATCTATGAGGTGTGTCTTCGCTCCACTGTACCTATCTAGAGATTTCTCTTCTTTTTCCTATTTACTATCAATCAGTTATTACCCAATTTCCACTGAGTCTAAAGCCACACTATCTGGCCCAGAGATTAAACTCACAAAGTCCATGAACCAAAACTTTAGTCAACTTGGTTGTTGTCCCATGGAACAATCGTGAGCCTAGAAATTAATGAGCCTTAACATAATGACAGCACCAGCAGCAGGCAGGAAAAAAGAACATTAGTAGTCCAGAATAAACTTAGTGGAAATAACAACCAAGCAGTACTAAATAAGAAAAAAATTGAGACATCCCTGGAACATGAACAATGTACTCCTGTAGATTAAATAATTAATAAATGATACAATGCAGTGGGGTCTGTATCAGCTAAATTTTATTGCCTCCAGTAGGGAAATGTTGCTGAGTACATGTCAGTGAAAAAGAGAGTACAGTGAGTGAGAGAACTTCTAAACTCCAGCCTTTTGTTTTAGGCCATCTGCTCACTAAGGCAAAAACCTTGCTGAAAAAATTTGGCAGAAAGAACTCCTTTTTTACCCAGGAAAGCTTGCCTTCTCACTGATTGTTGATTAGTCAATTCATGGATCAATGAAAAGATCCTGCTGCATCCTGCTTCTTTTCCATTTTTGTGCAGAACTTGTGACCATCAACTGACCCTGTCAAATATATCGTATTTCAGAAATACAATATATTTCCAACAACCTGTGTGGCCATTTATTAGTTAGATTTTTTCCTCTTATCCTTAACCTTAAATTAGTGTCTTTTATTATACACCAACAATGTTACAGTTAATCTAAATGTAAATAATGTAAATAATAATAACTCGTCATCCCAGAAATTCAGACAGAAATTAGTAGAAAAAGTATTTTCACAAAAATGTTACACTGTCAATAACCAGGCAACCGTTTGTCTAACAACTCTTAGAATTTAAACAAAATTATCTAAAGTTCTTTAAATATGAGATTATTTGAGATGGAAATAACAATTTTTTCTTAATTTTTAGTTTATTTTACTTATATATTATCCTGGATATAATTTATAAATGAGATGTAAATAACACTAGTCAAGATAAGTTTAAACTGTTGAAAAATTGTACAATGGTGTTCTATACATATAAGCTGGATGAAATTTTGTACTGATACATTGGTTAACATGCTTATTCGATAAGCTACTGACAATGGGATTTGTTATCTTTGAGTGTTACAGAAATGCAGCTTGATACCAAAATTGTCCTCCTCCAACAAATTCCTATTGGTTCAAGAATTGATATTGATAGAAAGAAGTAAAGAGATAAAATAGTGTAATTTTCTAGTTTTTATACTCAAGTTTATCCCTGAATGCTTTCCCATGATCAGGTACAGCTGCAAAGAAATAGATATTTGAAATGAGTACTTTCCTTTTCTAAGATAAGCCTCTCAGGCTAACAAGTTCCATCTACCTGACTTGAGTATTACCTCTCTCTTATCTATATCATGCATTTTGAGTATATCTGTTAAAAGTGAAGTTTTCTTATTTTTCAAAAGAAAATGTCTGAATACTTTATGTCTTAGTCTCATTTTGAGTTTTTCAGTTAAAATGTGATTTTTCCTTATTAACAGCAAATGTCTGAATACTTACTGTCATGATGCATATGTAAAGGAGAGAAAAAAGTAGAAAGTTAAGAAAATTATTGCTTAATTATCTTTAAAGTTGAAAGAGTGACAATAATTTCAGAATAAGTATGCACTCTGAAAGATCTTCTCAGTAAATATTTAATAATTTCTTTTCTTGTAGGAACAGAAAATTCATATGATTTTGTATTGTTATTTTGCTTTTATATTAGTCATGGAGTCTCCAAAGAAAGAAAAGAATGGTAACAAAAGACAAAAAGGTTGTTTTAATATATTTCTACCTTCTGCTTTTTTAAAAGTTTGGTTGTTTCATTTTTTTAAAAATCAAAAACAGTACAAGTTCCATGGCACATGTGATGAAATGATTGCTTTCATTAATATAACAACTTCAAATAATGATTCTTTAAAAACAATAAATTTATATTCATTCTAAAACGATATAATAAACTTTCTATATATTTTAAGTAATAAATATTTGTGATGCTTAAATTTTAATTTCATATAAAATGTATGATCAGATTTACTGTACTGAAAAATCCTTAAAACAACAGGAAAATTAATCAGGGTTCATTCACAATTCCTATCAATGGAATACACATGACAAAATTTGACTTGAGATTTGCTTTTGATAGTCACAACTGTGCCATGAGAAAAAAAGAATCTGCTAATTCACATTTTTATTTTTCATTTATTGGCTTATGTTATGGTGAAACATATGTTTATCTTCCTTTATCACAGCAAAATTTTCTGTAGAGAAAAGAAATCATTGAAAAAACTACACCTGCTAAATATTATTAGAATGGCTGGAGGAGAATAAATTCTACCCTGCCATTCCAATATAAACATTTATTGTACCTGCAATATAGTAACATTTTGTTCATTGGTGACATCAGAAAAGGACATGTATATATGCTTGAGAGAAAATACAGAACTTGCATGTGACAATAGTTTGTTAAGCCAGTGAAATAAATATGCATATTAAAAGATACTGAAAACAGAAATGTATTATCGTCTTACTTGATACTTGAATTGGCAATACCTAGGGTTCATAGTTTTGCTTCATCCATAAAAGGCAGCAATAATATAAAAGAACTAGTGTTGGTAGATATAACTGAAAGATAAAAAAGTTATTACACTTGATATTTAGGCCATCTGACATATTTTGTTTTGTTCAATACTACATGTAATAAGAACTCAGTGGAGTAACCAGGTCATGTTATGCAGCAGCCAACCTATGCCTTTAGAGAATATTGAAGGGTCATCTATATTGGTAACTGCAGAATTGTGGACAAAAACATGTTTACAAGAGTTTAAAAATTTCAGTTATGTATGTGGATTTTGTACTCAAAGCAAATAGTATGTCAAATTCACCATCTTTGCTATCAGACAATTGATAATTGAGTGGGGTTCATGACTTTCTGTGGAATCTAGAAAAAAGATTCTCCAGAAAGTCTGAGCATGCAGCCATATACAATCTAAACAGATAAATATTGAATGTCATCTCTTACTGCTATGCAAAGTTTCAGAAGGACTTTGGGAAGGTGCTCTAGCTAATTAGACTGTTTCAATATATCTTTTAGAGCTGACTTCAAACTGCAATGGAATCTTTCCAACAAAATAAAAGCAGAACAACAAAATTAACAATACAAATCAAAATATAGAATACAGTAAAAACATTCAACAGGAATGGAAACTAGTATAGCTAAATTTTAAAAAGTTCAATAGGAACTAGCAAAAATGAAAAAAAAAAGAAACATTTTAAAGAACAAAATTTTTGTGTAACTAATAAAAATTAACACCAGAAAAATAAAAATAGAATTAAAAAACTCTAAAACAAAGAAACAAAAAAATTAAAACAATAGAAAACTGAAAAGAAAAGTTAAAAATAAAAGAATATAAAATGGAACTTCTGAAAAAATAAATGTTCACACTAAACAAAGAAGAAAAAAGATTACACTAAAAAACATAGGAGAGTTCAAAAGTAAACTAAAAAAAATTGATAGAGCAAAATAAAACAATAGTCTAGAGTAACTTTAATTAAACTAGTGTTGTAAAAAATAAGCACAGGACATCTTATCTCTCCTCTCACTTGTAAAAATTTTAACTGTAGTATATTTAGAAATATATATTATGAGAAATATTTTTCCCCAACATGAAAATCACTACATATAAGCAAATAGATGTATAATAGATAGAAAATAAGGGTCCTGTAATACCAATGTGCAAATACGTGAACCACTCATCAGATGATGCATAAAGAATTAGGAGGTGTGTGAATGCATCTCTAGCTTTTTGACAGTGAACGTAGGTCCTTACCATCAGTATGAAACAAGTTATGAAGTATGAAAAAAGGAAAGAATGTATTCAACTAATGCTGGTGTCACACACAATTTCCAAATTGTCATTAAAAATACAATAAGTTTTCAAATAAGAGAAACGATTGTGATTGCTAATCCTTTGCCTGCTCCTTAAAAGATGACTAGTATTTCCTAAAAAGTTTAAAAGAAAAGTATTGATGCTCTAATTCATAGTAATCCATAGGAATGTTGGTTGGTCACTCATTTAATAAAATGGATACCTGAGTTGAATTGGATCAGGTATTTCAAATGGATCAGATATCTTCTGTGGGGAGTGTTTGTCCAAAATTAATTGTAATGCACCCAGCAATGGTTCATTATTTGTCATGATATGGAATATGTGTGACTTCAATAACTGAAAAAATATTGTAATGCTGAAAAAGCTGATTAAAGTTCTGCTCTAAATGTCCTGGATCTGGCCTTCATTGGTGAAATTTACCTAGAAAAGAATGAAATTGGTTTCCACTAG
The DNA here is from genome assembly GCA_964036315.1 of Acanthosepion esculentum. NCBI lineage: Eukaryota > Metazoa > Mollusca > Cephalopoda > Sepiida > Sepiidae > Acanthosepion > Acanthosepion esculentum. The sequence goes on along the minus strand of OZ038483.1, from coordinate 23,397,691 downwards.
TCAACAATCTTTTGCTGTAAAATACAAAGTATTTTCTTAATAATAACCATTGTAAAACAGAGGATATTTTAATAACAGTCATTTTCCTTAATGCTATTTATGATCTTGCTGCTTATATTTGTATATAGTGAGAAAAAATAGATGCAGTTAAGTGCATGCAATAATTAAAATGATTTGGTTTTGCATTTGTATTGTTTGTACAGCATATAACTATTGTATTTTATTCTTTTTTAACTTGTGTGTGTATGCATCTACCTCTATTTCTCCGTCTCTCTCCCTCTCTCTGTCTTTAAACATATATATATATATATATATATATATATATATGTGTAGGATTAATACAAATATAGAATTTCTCATTTAACTGACTCAGCATCTCAACTCTAGACTTTTGTAGATGAACCCTTTTGTTCAGTCCACATGCCAGGATCTTTCCTATATATATATATATATATATATATCATCATATGAGGAAAAATATGAAAAAACAAAATCCGAATATGCAAGTTTACTGTTTTAATGTTTCGGTCTAGTAGACCTTCTTCAGGACATAGTTATTAAAACATAATTAAACGATATTCAAGTCAACATAAAAAGATGATAGACATAAGAATAATCAAAACAAAATAACTGAATTTTAAGATCAGCGTTTCGTTTTGCAATGCGATCACGTCGGCATCACGTGGACGATGTTGTGAAAACATATTCCTAAAAATAGAGTTTATTATAAAAGAAAGAATTTTACTTGAAACTATAGCATTAAGCTTGCCAGAAAAGGGGAAATATTGAAGAAGCCGGGTCTAGTATTTACCGTGCGCGAGATAGATATTATGCCTGCCTCATAAATCTAAGATTTTTATTATGAATATATCTCAAAACCTTCACAGAATCAAAGTCGAAATTATGATCATATTTAGTGATGTGTACAAACAAAGCATTGTTCAAATTACCGAGGCAAACATCTCGCTTATGTTCGAAAACACGAGATTTTACGGACCTACACGTTTCACCCACATATTTTAAATCACAGTTGTTGCATGGGATTTGGTATATGCAAGCATCTATATCATCATATATATACATATGCATATATATGTGTATATACATACATATACATATATATATATATATATATATATATATATATATATATATATATATATATATATATACATATACATGTACATACATATTTATATACATATATGCATATACATAATGGATAAAATAACTGAAAAAAATTTAGGTTGTTTTTTTTGCGAAAGTATTTATTTCTATGTTTTTATATATATATATTTAATATTTCAGACCACCTCGGTACTTCCTCAGAAATTAATTGAATTACTACTGTATTACTGTATTTGGCAGTTTGTTTACACTTTCCAGCGTTCTTCGTTAGACGCGGACGTCACGTGATGTGGAATGCAACTATGTTTGAATTTTTTAACGTAAATCTAACGATAGTATTTTAGATGTTGTTTAAAAAGGTTTTTTTAACTATATCTAAAGAAATTTTTTAACTATTGAAATGTTTATACAGATTTAAAATACCCAAGTCTTTGTTTAACCCTAGTTTATATGTGTCTCATTTTAAAATCCAGTATTTCTCTTTTTTTCTTCGTGTGTATGTTGTACTAAAACCTGTGTCTATTAATATACATTTAAAGTTGTCTAATGAGTGTCCTGATTTATTAAAGTGTTCAGCTATGGGGAAATACGGATTTTTTTGACGTATGTCCAGTTTGTGATTATTGAAACGAAATCTAAAATTAGTTCCAGATTCGCCAATATATCCACTATTAGGACATATTGTGCAGAATAGGTAGTAAATTATATTATTGCTATCACAGGTGAGGCGAGGTGGATGTATTTTGATTTTGGAGTTGGGTACAGAAAATCCACTATCTGTTATTAGGTGTTTGCAAACTAGACAACGAGTTTTATTACATTTATAATTTCCTGTTTGGTTTGTATTATTTAGATATTTGGTAGAGGTGAGGATAGCTGATAAGTTAGGTGTTTGTTTTTTTGCGTTGATGGGTGGTTTAGCGAAAATTTCTTTGATATTTTTGTTTAATTGGAGGTTCTTGTAATCATATTTTAATTTATTAATAAGTGTGTGGGAATATTGATTGTGGTTAAAAACCATGGGAATCCGATTGTTGTTTTTACTTTTCTTGTATTTTTTCCCTTTCTGCAACAACTTCCACGATACAATTAAATTTACCATGGAGCATTCATACACATCCGTCCCTTTCTTAGACGTTATGATAAAATTAAACAAACATACACTTTCTACCAGTCTATACAACAAACCCACAAACCAGCATAACTTCCTACACTTCAAAAGCTGTCATCCTCTTAAATTAAAAAAATCTATCGTATACAACTCATTTCTAAGAATCAAACGCATATGCTCAGACCATCTAGATTTTCTACACAACATTAATAACTTAACAGAACAATTCCTAAAATGTAAATACCCAATAAATATAATAAAAGAAGCACTAAATAAAACTATCCATATAAATCGTAACACACTTCTCACATACATATAGAACGCCATGGGGGTGAATTACTAAAATAAAAATTAATGTAACTGATAGTTGTGATTTTTTTTATAAATGCGTATGAAATGTGCTATGTTATAGTCAATTTAAAAATTAATGTTAAGAATATGTAAGGGAGGTAACTTAATTCATATCTGTCAATATTTTTGAATGCTCAACCTGCAATTATTAAAAACAAAATGTTACCTTATTTGAAAGAAAACTTTAGTATTTTTCTTAATCAATTTTCTGCAGCTATCAAAAAATGTATCCATGGACTTGAAAGGATTGAAACCAAAATAGACGGACATGTTTCATTGTACAGTTTAGACATTCTGTCTACTCATTTTTGTTAAGATCCTTTCATACTCTAGGATATATTTGATGTTATTACTGAAAGACGAGAGAAAATTACTGTGTTTATACATATTTGTTTTATTACCAAGTACTTTCGGCATATCCATGTCATCATCAGGGTATTGTTTATAATAAAATAAATATTATAGTTTCCATTATTGTCAGAGACAAATTGTTATGTTATCTGAAAGTTAAATATTTTACAAATGGAGTGAGGAACACTACGTCAGTGAATGACTGCTAAAACCGTTTTGAAAGTTAAATGGTGTGAGGAATATAATATATCGCATATATAGTGTTGGTGTTAATAAAACAGTGCTCAATGTAATATACAGAGCTATTAAGTATATATTAATAAATATGCATATTATCCCTCACTGGTAGCATGAATCGGAGTTTCATGCACAACACAATCTTCAGGTGCTGAGTATAGACTGGCATTACATAATTTAAAAAAAAAAAGAACCAGTAATCTCTCTTTATGCTTAATATAAAAAAGTTAATATTCTCAGCATTAAAGTAATTTTTTACACACACACACACACACACACATATATATATACAAGGTAACCAAAAAAATTCTGTCCGTTTTTTGATTAGTCATTGAATGAAGTTGAAATATATACGAAATGCGTGTAGCAATTGTTTTCAAATTTGGACAGCCGAAAGTAGGAACATCAGACGTTATAAAAAACATGCACACCGTGCCAGGCCATCAGTTATAAGCCGGACAGCTGTGAGAAGGATGGAAGTATCTAGAGATCTCGTTCGGGGCTGTTTGCTTTATGACTTCAAAGTGGGCTTATCAGCAGCTGCATCAAGTCGCCGCATATGTCAAGCGTTTGAGGATAGTGCTGTGGATGAACGTACTGCAAGGCGTTGGTTTCGAAAATTCAAGTCGGGAGATTTGTCTCTCCATGATGAGCCTCGCAGTAGACGAACACAGGTCTTGAATGACAGAGTCCTGAAGGCGGCCATTGAAGGGGACAGTAGTCTAACGTGTGGTGAACTTGGAAGACAGTTCAACGTTTCCGATGAAACATCAACTTCTATTCGCATTATTACACAGCATTTCTACAACACTTCAAATGGCTCCTACATGACGAACATCCGCATGTCAGCAACTGAAGACCCCTAACACCGTTAACGTTACACATGCAGAACAGGCGACTGTGGAGGAGCACATAATAACTCCGGTTACAGATGATCATATAGCGTCTACTTCAACCTCTGCTTTGCACTCTTCTGCAATGACCAAGCCGGCACCTCTGAAAAGGCTGCAAAAACACCCAGGTGAGGCAACCTTAGCAGGCGTTCTAAAAAAGTCTCACCGGCTAAGGGAAAATGGGAGCAGGATTCCATTGAGTTTGCCTCCTTGGGCGTCTACTTCAACCTTTACTTTGCACTCTTCTGAGTGCCGTGGCGAAGACCAACCCTGCAGCTTTGCTAAGCGTGGCAAAATACCATGGTGAGGCCACCTTAGCAGGCATCCTAAAAGAGCCTCTGTGGCAAAGAGAAAGCGGAAGGAGGAAACCGAGGTAGAGGCCTCTTTGAGGTTTTCCAGTCAATATCAACGGAGACAGTATGTTTTGTCACATGAAACGCTTGGTGAGCGTAACTACCGTTTGTACTGCAAATCAGTTTACACATATTCGTTGAAAAGTATGCTGCTAGTTACAAATAATAGACTAAACATCCAAGTCGCAAAGACATTGACTCTGTAAGCAATGATTTTCATTGATTTTTTCAATGATGTTTTCTGAAATTAAATTTTCAAAACATAAAGTTCTGTAAGAGAAATGCCAATACGTCATCTGTTTGTGTTTATCATCTCATCTTACCATGGCAAATAACTCCTACATTTTTAATATCTGAAGATGACTACAAAATGGTTGAAAATGTTTGAAATGACAATAAAAGCTATCACTAATTTCTGAATGGTCTTAACCAAACAATTTGTTTCCTTTTATGAAAATAAATGCAATTATATAAAAAATTAACAAAGCTTTTCTTGATCATCATATTTATTAAGACAGGTATAAACTATGGAGTAGAATAGTATTGCAGTGAACAGTATTAAAAGAAAACCCTTCTAAAACATATATCTTGTATGCTAGCAAATATGATAAATATCATAACTGTTTCACATGCTTTTAATAACTTTATTTTTTCATGTGCTTTGAATTTACTAATGTAAACCCACCTGACTTGTATGCAGCTTATTTTCTGTTTTGTGGATGCATTAGCTGACACATGCATGCACTTATTGTATCAATGAGTCACTTTACAGCTTCTGATAAACTTAACCCTACACTTTTTCAAAGATTAAAGAGTAATGAATGCACATTTTATAATATTTTCACAAAAATAAAATAAAATTATCACAAAAATACTAACAAAAATATATGATTGTACTTCACTAATAAACTGTCTGCAATTTTATTTAAATACCACATACACTCTTATATAATAACACATTTGCTCTCACATTTGTGTTTTTCCAATTTCAAATAAGGTGTTGAGTATTGTGTTGTAGACAAACTGTTCAAAGTTCATCTTTTGTTATCATTTTGTTCAATTACTTTCGACCATCTCAGTCACTTTCAAGAATTGATGTGGTGTCTGCATTTTAGTTAGAATTCCTTTGTTTAACTACCACACAGATATGACATTGGTTCTTGAAAATGACTGAGGTGGTCAAAAGTACTTGAATAAAACAATAACAAATTATGAACTTTGAGCAGATTATCCACAATTCTGAGCATAATACTCAACAGCTTATTCAAAAATTAGAAAAATAAAATTAAAAATTGAAACAGACAGAGACTGATGATTGTTTTTAATCAGACTTATAAATTAGAATACATATAAGTTGTTGATATGCAAAATTTATATAAATACTAGAAGTTAAAGTACAGTAATGAGATGAAAAAATCTATATTTGTTGAATTTGGAAAAGTTAATCTACAGTATAAAACATTGTAATAATATATGAACTATAATAATATATAAGAATAATTTAAGAATATTTTACTATGAAATATAATAATATTTACTCTAACATTATTTGATTGTATTACCTTTTATCTTATTTCTATTCAAGTTAGTCCTGAAGAAACAGTTTTCCGGACAGTATTGTAAGTTAATTTTTTATAAATAATATGTGAATGATGAGGATTATAAATATTTACATTTATTTTTGTAAAATGTATGCTGCTATTTTTGCAGTTAAATCTTGAATATACTTTATTTTTAAATATAATGTGAATCCCCACTCAGTTTTGCTACATTTGTCTACTTTTGAAAGCTGAGCATTACTAAATTTCCAATTTCACTACTTTCAATTTTTGGATTATTAATGAGAATAAAGTCAATTTCAAATTAAGCCGTGCTGGGTTTTCAATTGAACTTCAATTCACATCATGTAAATTAATCTGGCAACTTTGCTTCAACTTTACAGAAAAACCTGTTTCCTGTGAAAGAAAATATAATAGCAAATTTATTTTTAAAATTTATGTCACCTTTCCAGTTTTAAGTTTCATTTTTTATTTTCACTATTTATTAGATTTATTTCAAAGACAATAAACTCTAGATTCAGTTGTCTTTAGCTATCTAAAGAGTGTAAAGATTATAGTTTCTTCCAGAAAGGAATGTATCCAGTGTCTTTATATATATGAGGATCAGTTGAAAAGTTCATAATCTGGCCAAGATACTCTCATGGAATGTAACCAAATGAAGTATATTTTTCAACATAGTCCTCTTTGCAATCCACACACTTTTTTCATCAGTTGCAGTGCGTGTATCCCATTGGTGAAGAAGTTTTCATCTTGTTGTTCAAAAATGTCATCAACAGTACATATGATGTCATCATTACTGTGATAAGTGTTTTTTTCATATTGGAGAATAGATGATAATCAGATGTGGCCAAATCAGGAGAATAGGGAGGGTGATCAACCAGTTTAAAGCCACAGTCATACACAGCAACCATTGGAACCAAGAAATTGTATGCTAGAACATAGTCTTGATGAAATAAGATGCCTTTCATCAGTTTTCCTGGGCATTTGGTCTTGATAGCCTTTTGTAACTGCCTCAGCAAGTTGGCATAGTACTCTCCATTGATGGTATGGCCCTTTTGAATATAGCCAATAAACACAAAGCTTTTTGCATCCCAAAAAATTGATGTCATCACCTTCCCTGCAGATGAAACTACCTTGGACTTTTTGGAGTAGATGTTGAGGGGTGTTTCCACTGTATGGATTGTCTCTTTGTCTCTGGCTCAAAATGAATCTAACACTCATTCTGGGTTAGGAAACATTCAAGGAAACCAACTGGATCTGCCTCAAGCAATGTCAGATTTTCCTGTGATGTGATCAGCCTGGTGTGCTTTTGATCAGGTAGCATCCACTGAGCAGAAACTTTCATCATGCCAAGTTCATTGTACAGAATATTCTCAACTGTCTCACAAGATATGCTAATACCACTGGCTATTTGATTTATAGTCAATCAGCTGTTATTCCTCACTATGTGGTGAAAATGATCAATGTTTTTCCCCACTGTGTCAGTTGCAGATCATCCAAACTTGGGTCATCTTCAAGTCTCTACCTTCCCCTCCTAAATTCAGCTGATCACTTTTGCACTGTTGATAAAGCTGGTGTGTCATCCCCTGATGTAGCAACCATGTCAGCATGCAGTGTGCTTGGGGGCTAAAACTTTTTTCAGCAGGTACTTGATAATACCGCAATGCCAAATTTTTAAGAGAAGTCACTACTAGTTACTTTTGATATCTTTAAACAGTTAAATGTCAGTTTACATGGAAAGAAACAATGCAGTTATTAATAAGGAGAGCTGAAATTAATGCATGTAAGATTTCACAACTCTAGTGTCATCCCTTAATAGTCAGCTTATGACCTTTTCAGTCCACCCTCATAGAGTGAATGTTTATAATATGTAAATTAATGTTCTGGCCAAACAAAGGTAGATTTACTATTTATGAGATTGGTCTACACTATATATGGGCAATACACTTGTATAGAGTTAGTACTTTACTGCTGCAAGTAAACAAAAGAGTTAAAATGCTACATTTGTTTAACCCTCACCCTCTATGAAATGTTGATCCTGATACAAAATTTTTCACAATGGTTTGTCACTCATTTCTGAGTATGCCTGACTGCTAGGGTGGCTAGCCATCTCTGTTACAAACACCTGCTCAGGCACATTTTGTATTTCTTCAACACCGACACAGCCCACCTGTGATTTATACTGCAACTATGCCGAGTGGACTTTAGTTACAGTTTCTGGGAGAGAGTACATCATATATTAAAGTGGAAGAGGGTTTTTTTAAATCATTTTATCCTAAGCAAGGCAATAAAGTCACTATGATGCAAGAGGTTACTGATAGTGAAAAATCTGAGAAAATGTTGTTAAGATGAAAGGACAATAAATTCAAGATGACAGAAAATGATGAATGACATTGCATTTAAATTTTTGAAGATCAATGTTTACAGGAAAGCAAGAAGAGAGTTCCACAAGTGTGAAGTGTGAAGGAAGAAACTGTTAGTATAGATCTTATCTTAGTAATTTCAACAATAAAATGATGAGATCTAGCTGCCAATTCATTGATGCACTTAAACTTGTAAAGTTGAGATACCAAAAAGGAACAATTATCAGCACAATTGTCATGAAAATATTAAAAATATACAGGAAAGATACTTTACAGTGTTGGGAAAGTGACTGAAGCCAAAGATGCCAGATTAGGACTGATAACATTGCCGATAAACCACTATTTTTGCTTTCTCTTACTTTTATTTATAGCATTTGTTCATGCTAACAAATTTGCATCTCAGATGTAATTATCAAAATCCTTTAAATATTTTTCTTGTGTTTTCTAGAAGAGTGGAGTGTAAAAATACATCTGAAAGGCAAGTAAAACTTTTATGTTTTTCTTTTTTTTAATAAATGAAAATCATTTTTCTATTCAGTGTAGTTTTAAGATATCTATTTCACTTTTTCTTTTCTTTCTGGGGATTCCTTCTATTTTACTGTATTAATGATTTCACTTAGGAATACCAACATAATGTCATAATCTAAAAATAACTCTTATAATGATTTTACCTCCATTTTGATTTCTTTGTGTCCTTGCACTAAACAATATCAAGTAAATATTTAATGTTTGTTGATATCTGGAGAAGTAAAAATGGGAATGTCTTGGCAAGTTGCCTATTAATTGACAACTGTTCTATTCCACCAAATTTACTAGTATTTCTATTATCCATAATTAAACAAAGATTAATTATGATTGGCTCTGAGTGTTTTTTACTTAAAAAGATATTTTGTTACATTCAAATAGACTTAAGCAATAAAACAGGTGATTATTCTTTGAATGTTTTCTTTTTTTCTCCCCATCTACTTTCAAATTTACAATCTCTCACTTCACAATTCTATTGTATTGATGTTTCATCAGCTAAGCATGCAGAAAACGAGAAGAGAATTGAAACAAGAAGAAAATGAATGAAGATACAGTTATAATTGGACTGTGTCAAGATTGACTAGCAGAGTAACAGCTTTACTGCTATTGTGTTGATGTATAAGTTAGTTGTAGGAGAGTGGCATGACCAAGTGCTCACTCACCCACTCTTTTCTTCACCAACCACCATGAAAGATTTTATCAAGTTATTTGGTGATAAGGCAGAGCACAGGAAAAAGTGGATTCATGTCTTTCTAATGGACTTTATTGCAAATTAAATTTAAAGACCTCTGTAGAATTTGAACTTGGTTTGCCAGCTATATTCACCATTGAAATATTGTTTTCCTTAACATTTTTTTAATGTCAGATCCCTTCAGAACTGAAGTGATCATGGCTCTACAAATATTCCATTTGTTTATTATCTGTGAATTACCATGCTTTCTTTGAGGGATATCCTGTTTTCTTCTCCCAAGTTTGTAATTCAGAATTTTTCCTTCTCTTAGATTGCTTGCTACCCAAGGTTAGAGTGCCCAATCTACCCTATTATTTAATCCATAGCTTGAGAATTAGTAGAGATGAATTCCTACCTTCCCAAGGGCATTAGTGTGAAAGTGAATACAACAGACTCAACCAGAGTTTAAACTTAGCTCACTGATTTTACTTTTAGTGCCATGGCTTCTGGCCACATCATGTTGAAACACCAGTTCGTGTATGATCACTGAAGTTAAGCAATGTCAAGCCTGTTCAGTACCTAGATGGGTGACCACTTGAGAATACCAAGTGCTGTAAGCTTGGATATGCAGGTGGTGTCATGGATAATGTCTCAGAATTATTAGTCAGAGAGCCAAGTTTCAATTCTTGTTGGGTTAGTTATATTCGCTTATGCACAAATCCCCTTAGGAAAGGTACAAATCCGCTTCTTCTACCCTCAGTTATGGGTTAAGACTTGTCAGCTGTTGTGTACCAAAAAAATCATTCAATGGAACAGTATATTAGAGATTGCCTTTGGTTTGGCATTGACGTTGAAACTGACTAGTGAATGATTTGAAGATTCGGAAGGTGTAAAACATTGGGGTCTCTGCCACACAGGAACCCATCCTTAATATAGGCACCGAGTTTGTGGCCATAGTGATTTTGAGAGTCATGCTTTACTATTAGGGATGAGTAGCCTGGGATTACAGGTTCCTGCACTGGGAAAGATGGACTTATACCAGTTTCAGACAGGAATATAAGGTCAGGTTTGGTATCAAAAAGATGGAGTTCCACCTCTGAAAAGATGGAACATAGATCACTCGCATTTGCATAAGAGATAGTAATCCTGGGGTATACTTTTGTTTTTGTAAGGTTGGGTTTGATTTTTTTGTTCATTTTTGTTGGGGTCATGTTTAGAAATCAGTGTGTTTGTGTGAAGACTAGATAGTGAGACTGTCACACCCACAGGAGATGTATTCAAGCTGGATGTACAACATAGATTAAACTGTCCAGAGGTACAGCTGTAACAGTACTCTTCATCATGGCATTTGAGGACCCACTGGGGACTACTTCATGGTTCAAAACATATTCACAAGCAAAATACAACCTCTTTGGTAATAATTTGCATATTAATTTACCAAATAATTCTATATGTTTAAATTATTTACTAGTTTCTTATTTATCAGCTACCAAAAAGATTTTTATGCAAGAAATTCACAAAGCTTATAGCTTGTTTAGAATTTTGGTCAATTACCTCTCTACCCCACTTTTATTTCTTAGGAAACTGCATTGTCTGATTTGTATATTTTATGTAACCATGTGTATCCACTTTAAGCTTATGTCCGGCTGCTGTTAGCTGCCGATCATGACCCATTTATAAAAAATAATTTTTAATTTTTACTTCATCGTTAACTTTTAATTTAATGTAGGTTATATTTCATTGGTTGATCAGAGTAAAGCCAACAAACCTTATAACCCACATTTATTCTTTTTGAAAAAAGAAGTTGTATTTTGCTTTTAAATCTAAATAAATCATTCACTTGCCAGTAATTTACAATCATCTGATACGATATTTTGATATTCATTGAAACACAACTGCAATTGTGTAGTGATTTTTAAATGTTTTCAGTGTAATATCCTTTTATTTAAATTAATATTACGAATGTTGGAATTGTACTCTATTCATTCTCATCATACCTGTATATATATATATATATATATATATATATATATATATATAAAATGTATTAATTAAAAAAGGGGAATTATGAAAACATATATTCAGATTTTGCATATATATATAAATATATATATATGAATGAACATTATTTACATTAGTCGGACTATTGTCCTCATCTTTGTCGCCATATTTGTCACAACGTTTCGGCCGTTGTACACTCCGGCCTTCTTCAGGTGGTTGGAATTTCGAACTGAACCCTTTATTCCGATCACTGGGGTAGACTGTTCTAGTTCCATGTGCCATGTTTGATGGATGTCAGTTATCAGTTATCTCCTGCTAATTTTCCCTCTGAAAGTTCTCCACTGCCTTAACCGGGTATTGAACTCACACTCTTTGGGTCTGTCACTGGATCTAACCAACGCCTTTATCCACTGTGCCATGTGTCCTTGAGGCTTCAAGAACACCAGAAAGCTGTAACACAAGGGGAAGTGGAAAAATCAGGATAGCTGATCACATATGGAGAGAGAAGGGAGATCACTGCCCTCTGTGGGATCAGGTTGAGATCATAGACAAGGAACACCAGTGGAAAATTTGTAAACTTAAGGAATCAGCACATATGCTACGCCACAAAAATCTCCTGAGCCGACCAAGCATAGAAATGAATACAATATGGGAACCAGTAATAAGGAGTGCCAGAGAAAAGTGATAATAACAACAAAGTTGCAATATGAGCTCTGGTAAAAACTGTAATGATAACAGAAAAAATTACAATATGAGCACTGGTAAAAATGGTTGCTGAGACATTAGGTTTATAATACCCAGAAATTCATACACAGATGTCCTCAAGGACACATGGCACAGTGGATAAAGGCATTGGTTAGATCCAGTGACAGGACCCAAAGAGTATGAGTTCAATAGTGGAGAACTTTCAGAGGGAAAAATTAACTGATAGCCGACATCCATTAAACATGGCACATGGAACTAGAACAGTCTACCCCAGTGATCGAAATAAAGGGTTCAGTTCGAAATTCCAACCACCTGAAGAAGGCCAGAGCGTACAACGGCCGAAACGTTGTGACAAATATGGCGACAAAGATGAGGACAATAGTCCGACTAATGTAAATAATGTACATAATACCTCATCTCAGAAATATAGACAGACTATGAATGAACATATACATAGAAATATGTATATAAAAAATGAATTGGTTAAAAATATATACACATATAAAAATAGATTTCTATATAAAAATATAATATATATATTAAAAATGGATTGGTTATAAAGAATGAAAACATAAACAAAAATACATAGTGTATACATGAGGAGTGGTGGCAATCATTGAAAAAATCAATCTAGTGCAACATTTTTCAAAATATATTTATTTTTATATCTACATGTAACTATTAATTCAGTTTTATTACCACCAGCACTCACTGAGCACTATATATATATATATATATATATATATATATATATATATATATAATAGTTGGACACTTGTACTTGAGGATACTCATCTACTAGGGCAGCTAGTCAATCCCTATTGCAGACGCCTGCTCTGTGGTTTATACTGTAACTATGCTGAGCAGACATTAGTCACAGTTTCTGGGAATAAGCATGTTATCTAGTATGATCAACAATGTGAACAAGGCCAGCACGCTCAAGCCCTTGGTCACAATGACTTGTGACTGCATGCTAGCAAATCTATTGACGACCCCCAAGGGTTCCATCTACCCAATTTCACTCACAAGGCCTGAATCAACCTGTTATATGGTTTTCAGGCACTTTCATAAGTTCCCCTCCAGTCTGATAACATCAGAAAGTCTCCTTTCTGACAAATTGAGCATGGTGAGATTCAAACCCAAGTCTCATGGTCAGAATAGAAATGTTCTAACCACTTGGCCACATGCCCATATACATATATATATATATATATATATATATATATATATATATATATATATATATATATATTACCATAAAAATAGTTACTACTAATACTAGCAAATAATATATGTAAAATTATATAATTACACATTTTTAACAGAATTTCTCTACAATCTATGCAAACATTCTTCTCAAGAGACCTGATAAGTGATTAAAATATTATGACCTTCAATAAGTATTAAATGTTTTTACTTCTGTTTTAATTGTATATATATATATATATCGGTTTTGTAGTGCGTATTCAATTTATGTAACGTAAATCATTCAAACGAAAAACGAATATTGAAGCTAGTTATATGGCGAGAATCACTCTCACAAACAATATTTAATAATAAATTACAACCAACTTCGAATCTGTTAATGAATGGTGTGATCCTTGTTCATAAATTCCGGGCTTATCTGGTCTTATTTTTTTGTACGAGCCGACTTTCAATCGCTTCGAGCGATCATCACCAGGTAGACATATTAGTGTGTTTTTGTTAAACTCCGAATAGTAATGCGACATCGAAAGATATTGTGGTCCGAAAGAGTGCTTTTTTTGTAATGAGATATTGTTAAATGTAAGAATAATTTTGGAGCGCTGCAGACACAACGCTGAGGTTGAATTTTTTTTAAATTTGAAAAATGTGCGTTCTTGTACTGGAGAAAAGTGGCATGAACTAAATTGTTCAATAATAATAGTATTGTCACAATTATTATCAGGAATTTCGCACTTAGGATCAGGTTATTTTAATATCGGTTTTGTAGTGCGTATTCAAAAACCGATATTAAAATAACCTGATCCTAAGTGCGAAATTCCTGATAATAATTGTGACAATACTATTATTATTGAACAATTTAGTTCATGCCACTTTTCTCCAGTACAAGAACGCACATTTTTCAAATTTAAAAAAATTCAACCTCAGCGTTGTGTCTGCAGCGCTCCAAAATTATTCTTACATTTAACAATATCTCATTACAAAAAAAGCACTCTTTCGGACCACAATATCTTTCGATGTCGCATTACTATTCGGAGTTTAACAAAAACACACTAATATGTCTACCTGATGATGATCGCTCGAAGCGATTGAAAGTCGGCTCGTACAAAAAAATAAGACCAGTTAAGCCCGGAATTTATGAACAAGGATCACACCATTCATTAACAGATTCGAAGTTGGTTGTAATTTATTATCAAATATTGTTTGTGAGAGTGATTTATGGTGATGGGGGGTAGAGTTCTCGTTGTTAATTGTTGCTTGTATCAGAAGGTAGTAGCAGTCCTTCGGGACAGCCGCTAGTTTGGCCTAAAGGTTCAACAAGCAATCAAATTGGGGTCACCATAACATAAACAAAATAACATACGAAAGAGAAGGGTATATCAAAAACACTTTGTATTTAAATGCAACATCAATGAATAGTACAATGTTTCTTGATTTACACGCACAAAGTCCGTTACAAAATGTTCATTCATAGAAGAGAAATCCGATTATTAAAAGAATATAAGTGTCTTTTGTTAATACTTAAGTTCATGACGTGCTGGTCACAGGAGATGAAAGGTGAGGTCAATGGGTTGGTAGGAGTCCTTTGATATCTCCGTTGGTGAAGGAAGGCTGAAGGCATCGGGTTTGATGGGTGAGAAAAGCGTAGCGACATTCACTGACGGTACTTCAAAGCTTTCTCCTAGAAGTGAATTTATCGCTCTATTTATGTGTGCCCATCGGATCAGAGTCAGTCTGCTGAAACAAACTGTTGGGTATGGCGCGGAGCCGTTTAATTGGTGGAAATTGCTTATTATTCTTTTTATTTCTTTTTAATTTTCCCCCGGAAATTCTGCGTGGAGCCGGGTGCGCAAAGACCAGTATTGGTCATTTGCTGTCTAAACCTCTGAGGGTTAATATCCGGTCCTTCGCTTGCTCCGTGCCACCACATAACTTTCGCCCCAGTAAACGGAGTTGTTGTTGTTGTTGTTTTTTTTTTTTTTTTTTTTTTTTTAGTAATAAAAATATGTGTTTTCTTTCTTCCATTTAATCGTTCTACCGGACTTCGTTCTAGTTTCTGGTTTGTTATCATTAGTTTCTTCGGAACAAGATAGGGAGTTATCCAAATCCGGTCTTGATCCAATGGAATCTTTTGATTTTATATTTTCAGAAATATATGCAGGTTTTAGTCTATCTATTGAAACATTACTATGTACGTCATCCGATCTTTTAATAGTAAAATATTTTTCATGACGACTTAATACTTGGAATGGACCTGTGTATGGAGCTTCCAATGGCTTTCTTACTCTGTCTGTTCTTAGCCAGATACTTTTACATGTTTGTAAATCTTTTGGAATGTAAGAATTAGGTATTGTATGCAGGTGTCCCCTGGATAATTTGTCCATGTCAAATTTTTGCATCTCGTCGGCTAGAATTTTAACGTGCGAGTTTGTCATTTCACTATTCTCGTTCTTGATAGAGTCAATTAACAATCGGGGGACTTGTGCATGACTCCCTGTTACTGCAGTAAATGAAGAATAGTTTGATTCGTTAGGTGTTATCCTCATTCCCAAAAGGACGATAGGAAGAGCTGACAACCACGATTCTTTCCTGGCTATAATAGCCGTTTTTAAAGTTCTGTGTGCTCGCTCAACTAATCCATTCGTTTGCGGATGGTACGCCGTTGTTCGTAATCTGTGGAAGCCTATTATTTTTGATAGTTCTGAGAATAATTCGGATTCAAATTGGCTTCCTCTGTCCGTAACGACATGAAGAGGAACCCCGAATCGGGAGATCCACAGATTGACAAAAGCCGTTGATATTGATTTTGCCGTAATTTCTGTTATTGGGCATGCTTCTATCCATCTCGTATTTCTATCAATGCATGTTAATAAATATCGATATGGTGAAAAATAAGGGTCAGTTTGGTTCTTTACTGGTGGTAAGGGACCGACAATATCCACATGCACCGTTTCAAAACGACTGGAAGGTAATTCAAATGGATTTACTTTGCTCTTTGTGTGTTTTATTATTTTTGCTTGTTGGCAGTGCTGGCATTCTATGCACCAGGTTTTTATTGACTTGTCCATCTTCGGCCAATAGTATCTGGATTTTATTATTTTTCTTGAAGATGTTATTCCTGGATGTGATAGATTATGCAGACTGTCAAATACCGATTTTCTGAGCTTTTCAGTCACAAAAGGTCGTGGAAAAGGTAATGTCGTGTCACATAATATGGTTTCATTTTGATTTATTGTGTATGGTTTCAGTTGATCTTTGAATGCCTGAATTTCATTGTCAGTAGCTTGATGCTTCACTATTTCTTGTAAGTCACATATATCAATAGTGATCGCGTTGACAGGTCGTGATAAACAATCAGCTACTATATTTTGTGAACCTCTTATATGTGAAATGTCATTTACATATTCGCTGATAAAACAGAGGTGACGCTGTTGTCTATCTGATTTTAAGGAAGACTGGCTTTTAAAAGCACTGCAAAGTGGTTTGTGATCCGTCAGTAACATTACATTTCTGCCTTCTATTAAATGTTTAAAATGGAGTACTGCTAGATAGGCAGCTAGTAGTTCTCTGTCAAAAGTAGAATATTTTTGTTGGGTTTGGGATAATTTCTTTGAAAAGAAACCTATGGGGATGGGTTGATTATCAATCATTTGATGAAGTGCTGCACCCACCGCATAATTCGAACTGTCTGTTACAAGTTGATAGTTGTTAGCTTTCGAGCTGGGGAAAGCCAAAACAGTTACATTTGATAAAGACTTTTTCATATTTTCGAAAGATTCAATTTCTTCCTTTGTTAGGGTTAATGACTTGGAATTTTGGTTTAAACGTATTTTTTCCGTGAGAGGTAGTATGATATCGCTGAAATTTGGCACAAGTTTTCTGTAAAAATTTGCCATTCCGATGAATCGGCGTAGTGATTTGGAATCGTTTGGTTGAGGAAATTCACTTAATTCATTCAACTTTTTAGCACTGGGTTTGAGACCACTAGCAGAAATATGAAATCCTAAAAAGTCTAATTCATCAGCACTAAATATGCATTTGGAGAGACAAATTTTAAAATCGTACTCACTCAGTTTTTGTAGTACTAGGTCGATATGCTTGGAATGAGTTTCTTCATCTTCTGAGAATATAAGGATATCGTCGATATATACAAAGGTATAATCAGTATCACGAAAGATATTGTCCATCATTCTCTGAAAAGTACATGATGCGTTCCGTAGTCCGAAAGGCATATAGTTATATTCAAATAACCCAAAAGGGGTAGAGATGGCTGTCTTGCAAACATCCTCCGGATGTACAGGTATCTGATGATAAGCAGACGACAGGTCTATCTTTGAAAAGAACTTCTTATTATGAAGCTTCGAAGACAAGGAATTTATATTTGGGACTTGATATCGATCTGCTTTTGTTATGGTATTTAAATGTCTGTAATCGCCAACAGGTCTATATGTGCCGTCTGACTTCGGTACCATATGTAAGGCTGAACTCCATTCAGAGTTTGAAGGGGAAATTATTCCTGCCTTTAGGAGTTTTTTGAATTCCTCTTTTGCAATTTCACATCTCTGAGCTGATAATTGTCTGGCTCTGGAGAAAGTAGGAGGGTTGCTACCAGTTTCTATTCTATGGAATATCTTTGGTTTTGTTGCATTCGTGTCGCGATGAGGAGAAATTAAGTTTGGGTATTTCTCCAGAATTGCTCGTACCATTTTGTTAGCATCTTTATTCGGTACTAAATCTATATTCATGATAATAGACGATGGATGTGCATCGGATTGTCTATTAGTCATTTTATCAATCAGCTTATTGTTTGTGCAGTCCACCATTAGCCCGAAATGGTTTAGGAAATCGTATCCTAGGAGTGGCTGAGCAGTTTCGGCTATTATAAATGTCCAGGTAAATTCTCGTCTGAGGTTCCGTAGTGTTAGATTCAGTACTGCTTGTCCTGAGCATTCAATCTTTTGACCGTTGGCAGACACTAAAGAGATATTGGTTGGGTATGTTACAGCTCCGCTTAAATATCTCTTCGGAAGTATAGATACGGCAGCTCCTGTATCCACAATAAAATTTAAACTTTGAGCTCCTAACCGTGCGGCTACAATGAGAAGCGGCGAGGAAATGGAAGCTAACACCTCTCGCCTAGTTAGTTTTCCGAAATCTCACGAGGAACTGGTGAATTTGGGCGAGAGTTGGGTTGCATTTGAACATTCCGTTTATTTGGCCATCTGCACCACGGCTTACAAAATTTTGCACGTTCCGCAAAGTATAAATGCGCTCGGCAAATTAGAGGTTTTTGGTCCTTGTTAAAAGGGCGAACACTGGTAGGGAATTTATTTTCACTGTGGGAACAGCCATGTATCCTTTTAGTTTCATTTTTATTTTGCTGTTCATCCCTTTGCTTCCCCGAAATCTGTCGAATATGTGCGGTGTCTTGTTTGTTAAAATATAATAGTAAGTCATCCGCCATTCTTCCAAGGCGATCTGTGTCTAAATCGACTTGTGCCGCTACCACTGGTTTAATGGAGTGAGGTAGGGCTTGAATAAATTTGTGACGTACGATATCGTCCCCTACGCCAATTCGGCTTGCTAATGACATAAGTTCATTCAGGTATACTGAGGGACGACCTGTTACAGTCGATGACGACATTAATTTGTCCAGCATCTCTGGTTTTGTTTTCTCGTAAGCGCCCGTCACTGCTTCTCTTAGTGCGTCGTAATCTTTTGATTGCAGTATAGTTGGCTGTATATTTCCTACTATGTCCACAGGGAGAGCTGCCAAAGTGTTAAAAAATTTTTGACTGGTCTGTCTTATATTTGCAATATTAAATTGCGCCTCCATTATCGCAAACCAAGCTATTACGTTTGATTCAATGAAGTTTGGTGGTTTTATCGCAACAGCTTGGATTGGTTGGTTTTGATTAATTGTAGTTTCTTCAGCGTCATCTGCCATGTTTTTGGTTTGTGTTGAATAAAAATTCTAATTTTGTGACAGTTCAATTTTTTTTTTTTTTTGTGCGTGCGTGTATATATATGTGTTAAAATCACGTCGGCGTCACCACTTATGGTGATGGGGGGTAGAGTTCTCGTTGTTAATTGTTGCTTGTATCAGAAGGTAGATAAATAGTAGCAGTCCTTCGGGACAGCCGCTAGTTTGGCCTAAAGGTTCAACAAGCAATCAAATTGGGGTCACCATAACATAAACAAAATAACATACGAAAGAGAAGGGTATATCAAAAACATTTTGTATTTAAATGCAACATCAATGAATAGTACAATGTTTCTTGATTTACACGCACAAAGTCCGTTACAAAATGTTCATTCATAGAAGAGAAATCCGATTATTAAAAGAATATAAGTGTCTTTTGTTAATACTTAAGTTCATGACGTGCTGGTCACAGGAGATGAAAGGTGAGGTCAATGGGTTGGTAGGAGTCTTTGATCTCTCCGTTGGTGAAGGAAGGCTGAAGGCATCGGGTTTGATGGGTGAGAAAAGCGTAGCGACATTCACTGACGGTACTTCAAAGCTTTCTCCTAGAAGTGAATTTATCGCTCTATTTATGTGTGCCCATCGGATCAGAGTCAGTCTGCTGAAACAAACTGTTGGGTATGGCGCGGAGCCGTTTAATTGGTGGAAATTGCTTATTATTCTTTTTATTTCTTTTTAATTTTCCCCCGGAAATTCTGCGTGGAGCTGGGTGCGCAAAGACCAGTATTGGTCATTTGCTGTCTAAACCTCTGAGGGTTAATATCCGGTCCTTCGCTTGCTCCGTGCCACCACAGATTCTCGCCATATAACTAGCTTCAATATTCGTTTTTCGTTTGAATGATTTACGTTACATATATATATATATATATATATATATATATATATATATATATATATATATATATATATATATATATGTGTGTGTGTGTATAAAAGTTGACACTGAGGTTAACAACAGGTGGTGAGAGTCCCTTTTACACTCAAATGCAAATAGATTGACTCCAGGCATGAAACAGATTGTTTCCGCTTGGTGTCGACTTCAGTGTCCACTTTTATATTTACATATGTCCTTTCTCTGATGCTGAACACTTTTACCAATAAATATAGCATAACATAAAACTATATTTGTTTCATATTATATATGTATATATGTATATATATATATTCATGCATGCATTTCATTTTACTGCTTGATTTTAGTTCCTGGAAATCTGAATTTGGTAAATTACAGGAAATAAGTAAGTATTCAGTAATAATAAAATTCAATCAGTTTCTATAAAAACAGAAATTCAAATATTTTATGTAATTTTGCATACAAATTTATTGTGACATTTAATCAAAAATGGAGGTTTTTTAAAAAATCAATACATATATTTTTAATTCTTAATATTTGGGAAAAAAATTATTTAAGCAGAAACTATAAATTCACTTTATTAGAAAGCAAGAATATTCTGCCTTTTGTTTCACTTGCCATTTGTTTCACTTCTTCTTTCTTCTTTTATGTGCTGTGCCTCTTCAGGACACAGGCGATCATGGCTCTCTACTTCCTCCTATCCCTTGTAGTTCTCAATAAGTTTTGTCCTTTTGCTACTTCTCCCAGACCCTGTTCTGCCATCCCCTTGCTTAAGCCCACTAAATATGTCACATCTTGCTTTCCCTTGTCTCTCTTTCCCTCTATCTGCCCTGTGAGTATCAGATTTTCCAAGCCTTCCATTCTCATTATGTGATCAGAAATTTCAGCTGCTTCTTCCTGATGTTAAGTATAAGTTTCCTCCTTGTTTGCATCCTCTCCAAAACCTCATCGTTGCTCACATGTTTCATCCATGGTATCCTTAGCATCCTTCTGTAGAACCATACCTCCTTTGCCTTGAGTCTCTTCTTCATCTTTGAAGAGAATGTCCAACATTCACTGTTGTAAAGGAGGACAGATATCACATAGCAGTTCAGTACTCTGTTTTTGTTACCAACAAAATCCTCCTGTCTAATAATACTCTGCCTAGCTTTTGGAATGCATTTTTGGCCATCCCAATATGTCTACAGGTCTCAGCTTCCCATATACTTAAATTTCCACACCTGCTTTATTTTAGTTGCCCTGACCTGTAAATCGGATGTTGGACTCATCTTTTTGCTGATGGCCATGGATTCTGTCTTCTTATAGTGTATGATTAGTCCCTTCTCATGGCTCTCCTTCACTACCTTCTGTAGGAGGTTTTGTAATTTCCTATCTGTGTCTGCTATCAGCACTGTGTCATCTGCGTATCTTCTGTTGTTTGGATTGTGGCTGCCAATGAATAATCCTGGTAGGATTTCCAGTTCTCTCAGAATTGCCTTGTTGTATAGGTTGAATAAGTTCGGTGAGAAAACACATCCTTGCCTTATGCTCCTTTCTATTGTTTTTATATCTGCTGAACTAATTTTCTATCTGTATGCAGGCCATTTGCTGCCAGTATAGGTTCTTGATTATTCTGATATCTTTCCCAAGTATATCAAGGTTGCTAAATAGTTGCAACTGATCTTTGTGGCGTATTTTGTCGAACGCCTTTGAATAGTCTATAAAACATAGGTGCATGTCCTTCTGCATTTGTATTGATCTTTTAGATAACAGTCTGAGCATGAATATCACATTCCTTGTTCCAGTGTCTTTAACAAACCTGAACTGTTCTTGTCGTATCTCTGGCCTGATTCTGCTGCATGTTCTATTCATCAGAATATGGATGATGAGTTTTGTTATGTGGTTCATTAGGCTGATTGTTCGGTGGAATTCACATTCATTTGTGCCTAGTTTCTTAAGCATTACTATGAAAATAGATCTGCTGAGATCTTCTGTTATATCCCCACTATTATAGATTTCATTTATAATTTCCATAATCTTGTATGTGCCAAAATCATCTAAGGCTGTCAGCATTTCTGTTACAATTCTGTCTGGCCCTGCCACCTTGTTCCTGTTCAATTTGGCTAGTGCAGCTTCTACTTTGGTTTTTAGAATTTTAGGCCTGTTGGTAGTTCTGTGTATTGCTGGTTGTTCTCTTTCATCACCGAAGAGTTCTCCAATATATTTGTCCCAGCACTAAAGAATTTTTCCCTTCTCTAATATGAGCATTCTGTCCTTTGATTTTATGCAGCCTGTTAACAAGCATGTCTTCTGTGCTGTTAGTTGCCTTATTTGTTTATGCATATCTCCTTTGTTTGTAGTACTCAATCTCTCTATTCCTGCACATTTTTTGTTTAGCCACTCTTCTTTAGCCTGCCTGCATTTGGTCCTTATTTAATTGTGTAGTTTCTGTATCCTATTCCATATCTTGGCAGAGTTTTCTGTCTCCTTCACATCATGTTGAGAATTTCATCAGTCATCCATTCATTTTTTTCTTCGTCCATTCTCCTTTAGGATGATATCATTTGATGATGTCAGTTAAGATCTTAGTGTGTTCCATTTCAAGTTTTCATTTCCATTGTGTTCCTCATAACTTTTTTTACATTGTCCATATTTTTCTTTCAGGTACAGATCGATCAGGAATTTGTTGTATTGCAATTTGGATTCTGAATTAGGCTTCTTCAGTTTCTGTAGTTTCATTCTTAATTTACATATAACTGAGCAATTATCATTTCAACAGTTGGCACTTGGGTAGGCAGTGAACCATTTCATTCCTGAATCTTTTGTTGATAGTTATGTAGTCAATTTGGTTTTTAGTTTCTCCTCCATGCCCATAATCATGTCAGGTATTCTTGGAACCATGTGTTGGCTATGACCAGGTCATTGGCCAAACACCATTTGATCCATTTTTCTCCACATTCGTTGTGGGTTCCTAGTCAAAATTTTCCAGCTATATCCCCTGCCCTCTCCCTGCCTACTTTGACATTCAGGTCTCCCATGATAATTATGACTTCTTGTGATTTGCATTGAGCCTTGGCATTGTCTAACATAGAGTAGAAAAATTTGATTTCTTCTTCCTTACTTTGTGCTGTTGGTGCATACACTATTATGATAGCTACATTTCCTTTCAGCTTGACTACCAGAATTCTTTCAGATAATTGGTAGTATTCCAGAATGCATTTCTTCAATTCTTGATCTAGTATCAATCCTACACCTTTATTGTTTTTCTCTCCACCTGCATATATAATCTTGTGATTGTCACTGACAAAATCTTCTGTTTGGCCACCTAGTTTCACATACACCTAAAATGTTGATTTTTAGCTTACTTATCTCTTGTTTTACATTATCTAATTGGTCACAGGTGTTCAACGTCCAAACACTCCATGTCTCAAGAGTTATTTTTTGTTTGATGCAAGCAGTTGCTGGATAATGACACCTGTTGATAATGTCGCTCTTTTCCAGGCAAGGGATAGGTTCTGAGAAATTTTGTCCTCTTTACACCATTTGCAGTGGCCATGAAGTTAAGTGCTAAATCACAATTTATAAAATCCATATCATAATTATTTGAAAATAAATAAATAAAGGAAACTATTTGATAAATAATATTTAATATATTAGGAGTTATCTTTTTTCTGTCTGAATCTATGGTTTGAGGAATTATCATTATTTATATGCATACTATTGTCCTTGTCTTTGTTGTTGTGCCAGTGTTAGTTGATCCATATAACCTATAAGGAATTTCAAACTGAACCCTTCATTTAATATATGGAGGTAAATTGTGTCTCATTGTAGTGCCCATGTCTAAGGATATGCCATCTAGTTCATATTTAGTAGTGCTAAGTAAGAGTTCACTCCAATTCCTCTGAACTTATATACATACTGTCTGACTCAGAGATTGAACTCACAATTACTATGCCACCAAATTCCCAAACCAATAATTTAATCCACTAAGTTATTTTCCCCTGAAGAATCAAATCATTCTGGTTGAGCATGAATGAAACGTCACATCATCATTATTAATAAGTTATTAATAAATTGGACAGGAAATCATTTTATTCTATAAGTTATAGTATTTTATATCGAGAAAATCTCAACCCAAAAAAATGTCCAGAGACACTGCAGACCGAGGAAAGGAGCAAAAGTACTTACCTTAAGTTGCGAAAAAATATTTCCTTCTGCAACATAGCTTAATTGTCAGATAACTTGCATTGAGTTACAAGAAGAGCAAAAAAACGAGGAAAACATTTTCTTTATAACCACTTCAGGGATCATGTGGTAACAAGTCAAGAGACCCTGTAACTATAAAAAAGAATTAATAACAAGGTAACAGCTTTTAGTCAACAAGAACCAACAACTCAGGTAAGTACATTACTCCTTCCTCTGCCTGAACCATCAATTTCTCTACATTTAATTTTTTTTTTTTTTTTTTAATCATTTCACCCCAATAAAGACAATAAAGTGAATATGACACATAGGGGTTACAAAGTGTGAAAAAATATGAGAAAAAGAAAGCATTATTAAGGAGAGATAACAATAAAAGAACAGGAATTAAGACGACAAAAAATAATGATTGACATTGCATTTAAATTTGTGAAGATCAGATTTGACTGGGAAGCAAGCGAACAAAAGAGTATTCCATAAGTGAGAAGTACAGGAGAAAAAACTGTTAGCATAAACTTTATGGTTTTATTTAGCAATTTCAACTGTAAAATGATGAGAACTTGCCACCAATCTAATACTGCGCTTAAATTTATAAAGTGTACGTGCCAAAGAACAATTACTTTGAAAATATTTATAGAAAAGGCACAGGGATTCTACATTATGACAGTGGGAAAGTTGAGATGCGAGACCAATAACATTGCAGATTCTTCTTTGAAAATTAAGAATGACCTAGGTCTAAATATAGATCCCTATGGGGCAACCCACATTAATACAAAAAGATCTAGAAGAGTGGTTGTTTAAGAAAACAGCTTTCATTCACAATTGAAAGATTGAATCAGATCAAAAATTCATCCAAAAATAACATAACCTTTCAACTTGAAGTAAGCAGAAAAGCAAGAAACACAAGGCATAAAAAACAAAGCATTTATTGTAGAGTTTAAAAAGAACAGGAGCCAATTCAGGAGCACATTTCTTAAAAAGGACTATTGCAGGGATACCATAAAAACAACATGCTTTGTGGGACAGAAACCATGAATGGAATTACAATAATAATCACATTGTAGTGATTACTACTATGTTTGCCACGCCTACATTTTTCTCAACTGTGATTGGTCAAATAATAAATACTATCACAGGACAATTTACTGATCGCATTCACCACACTGAATTTTTCCTACTGTTAATGCTTTTGTTATAAAATCACCGATTGGGTAATTTTTCATCCAATCAGATATTTTTTGTGTTCTCTCGAAATTTCTCCTGCCGTTGTCCTGGGAGCCTACCGATAGTAATATAAACCAGGATTCGTTCAAAAAATAGACAGTAGAAGCAGAACTCAGTAGAACTCAGCAACTCACATGCGTCTACACAGACTATTCACTCTACTCACTGCACACATGCACACACAGAACTTAAATAACATTCACCATCAGTTCTATGTAACAAGCCAAGTTGCAACTGCTCTGTTAGTTATATATAATCCACAACTGAATTACTATGTTCTTCTGAAAACATCATTCTATCTAATACAGAACTTTGAACATTCTTATTCAGAAAACTTGTTTTATTACATTTAATCTTTCAGCTAACAGATAAAGGGAAACTACTCTTCTTTCTTATTGTTTCACACATTACAAAAAAATGTTTTGTATTTATTGATTTTAATATATATTTTATCGTTGAAACAAAAATCGGTTTTCCATTGTTTTTCCTTAATTCAAAAATGTATAATTGTTAAATGCTATTCAACACGCAGCCACATCAATCTTTTCAACATAACCAGCATTTACAACATATACAAAAAGAAATCAGTTCATTATTATATAGTTGGTTTAAAAGTTTGAATAAAAATTATAAATCTAATCATTTTTTATGAATTTGTGCATTATTTTTTTCATGAATTTGTGTATTAATTTCTGTTTATTTACAAGATAACATCAATAATGATTTTTATTTGTTTTGTAAGGTTAACATGAAGTAAAGAAACCCACATTTGACCTCATGGTCAACAAACTGTTATTAGGGCAGGGATCATGTGTTGAGCAAAAATTAAAAGTGTTGAGAAAATAGCCAAACAAAAGAGTAAAAAAAAACAAGACAGAAATATTTATTCTATCAGAAATATTTTTGTGTAGAGAAAATTTCAAGGAATGTTCTTAAGTGTCTCCACAAAAAATGAAGGAAAAGTGGATCTTACTCTGCTGTTGAATAACAAGTCAGTGATGTCTACTCTCCACACTATGTGTTTCTATTGCTCAGAGTACTAACTTTAGCGTCCTCTTTGAAAATATGCCCCAAAACAGAAAAGGGTTACTTCTGCTGATAGGGTTTTTCATGTATGTGTGTTTGGCAAAAAGGTTTACCGTCTGCTAGAGTTTTAATTTCAAAATAGCATTTCCAGTGTAGCCATCAGTCAGACAATGTTCATATTAGCAAAATATTTTCTGTAGATAAGTTACTTCACATAAAGAAATTTCCTGACCAAATTTGTAAAGTATTTCGTAATGAACAAGAGACAATCTTTATCACTGATTTATATGTGGACTTGATAAGAAAAGAAATTGAAATATCATATTTTCCCTTTTTTAGCAAGCCAGAATCCTATCTGTCAACTTTTTAAAGATCCAACAAAAGTGAAGAAATTGAGAGTAGAAGACATCAAACAAGTCATTGCGCCCACCGCTGATAAAGAAAATCTGGATGAGCTGATGAAATCAGAATGCATTCTTCATCGAGTAAACAAAATTTCATTATTTATTATATTGCTTTCCTACATTTATTCAGCAATAAGGTGCATGTTTAAAGCTCTAGTACAAGATTGGCAATTTTCATTAACATTATGTGATATTTTTAACTCCAGTTACTTAATATTAAACTCTTTCTGTTCTTGTTAAATCTATAATCCTCAAAAGAATTTAGATTTATCAAAACACATACATACACACACACAAACACACACACACATGCAAATCCAGATAAATGTATTATTGATCTGAAGAAATTCCTTCTTGGAACAAAACATTTCTGTAGTGAAAGAGATAATCAGTTACCCCGAACAAAATGTCGTGTTTTGTGTGTAATCTGCCGAAGAAAAATTACCAAAAAGTAGTTAGCAAAAATCTACTTCAATGACTAGAATCTATGCTAATGTTCTCCCCTCCCCTGAATGGCGTGACCAATCAGAAAGATTTCTCGATGAACCAAAGCCGTTGTTTTTCGCTTATAAAGGAAGAAGATTTTCTGAGCTGGTGAACCGAACATGCATTTTTGGTGGTTAGAAGTGTGACCCCATTTTGTCGTTTCTACATTACTTGTTGGACTGTTACGACGGGCTATCGTTTGAACTGTGATTTGGCTACAAGTGTTGCGATCGAGAAACAGAAGAAATCTATTGCAGACGTTTGTTGCTACGATAAGTTGACAGTCTTTTCTTTTCTTTACTACAACAATTTCACTAAGGAGTTTTTCCATTTTGTCATTCAGTTACCCACAATTAGCCTGACAATATATATATATATATATATATATATATATATATATATATATATATATATATATATATATGCACATTTAAATAAAAGCACAAAAGGTGCTTTTATTTAGTTTTTTATACAATTTCTCATGTGAGCTAATAATTTTTTCTTTTCAGATGATAAATTATATAAAAACTGTCCGAATGTTCTTTTTATCTGAGCACTTTCAGCTATACATTTAGCCATTTTCAAGGATTAAATATTTTAACTGTTAAGGAAGAAATAGTTTGTTGCATATATGTTTTATAAAATGTTTTCATTTTTCAAAATACTGTCAAGATATTGTGTCCATGTTCATAGCTAATATTATTAAGTGTTGTTTTTTTTGTTTTTATTAATAAGGCTTCCATTATTTTTAGCCTTCTTTTGCATGTAGATGATGCTATTAGTGTTGTCAACAAGTATGCTACGAATAGTGTCCGGTAGTTCTCCATGAATATTTAAATGAGATCAAATTGAGCTATGGCCAGAAAGGTATAAAGTGGATCTAAATAAAAGCACTTTGTCTGTCGTATTCAATGAAATATGCTTGAAATAAGGATTTCTGCCTAAATACACAAATATATATATATATATACACACACATACATACATACACATATACACACACACACACACATATATATATATATATATATATATATATATATATATATATATATATATATATATATATTATGTTTATACGTTTTTTTTATAGATACAAATATTTAAGTAAATGCTCTGTTTATAATAAACAGTATTAACAACATTTACTGGCCTGAATGTCCAAGAAATTTTCATAGAAAATATGGGTCCTCCAACAGGAATCGAACCTGTATCCTATACGGAACTGTCATATAGCCTGATGTGCTGTGTAAATGCTCGGTAAATGTTGTTAATACTGTTTATTATAAACAGAGCATATTACTTAAATATTTGTATCTATAAAAAGAATGTATAAACATAAAAAATGTCTTAAAATAATTGTTGGATATTGTCCATTTCATAATGTGTGGTGTCATTTGTTTACATTTGGATACGCATTGAGCAGATATGAATGTATGAGAGAAAATCATAGAGAATTGTGTTTAAAAACAGTAGAATCAACCTTGCTAACTGAATGCTCCTCTGTGGTTCAATCGGTTAAGGCACGTCAGGCTATATGACACTTCCGTATAGGATACAGGTTCAATTCCTGTTGGAGGATACATATTTTCTATGAAAATTTCTTGGACATTCAGGCCGGTAAATGTTGTTAATACTGTTTATTATAAACAGAGCATTTACTTAAATATTTGTATCTATAAAAAGAACGTATAAACATAAAAAATGTCTTAAAATAATTGTTGGACTTTGTCCATTTCATAATATATATATATATATATATATATATATATATATATATATATATATATATATATATATATATATATACCCAAGTGTGGGATTGGTATATATGGAGTAAATTCCAATAACCAACAATTATTATTCTTTAAAGAGTGCTCAATACAGAGTAGAGCAGATATAATTATTTATTTAAATATTATAACATAAATATGTTATAAAATCACTACAAAAATAGCCATTTTATTTCAACACCTCTGGTGTCTTATCAAGTGATGATGTCGAATGTAGAATAAATGGTTTTAAAAGTTTCAAATTAATTAATTAACGATCCTTTGCTACGGGTAAACGCTGTTACATAGGCTAGAATGACCAATCAAAATACAAGGTATATGGTAATTCGAAAAATTTGACAACTAAGCAGGGTTATCATAGATATTAAAAGATTTATAAAATTTGAAATTAAAATTATAAGTAAAAAATTACCTATTTAGAAATCTAAATCAAATCTCTATTAAGTTTTAAATTGTAGAATTACCGAGGAGAAAAAAATAAAAATAAAAAATACATATGCTATTTAATTTATTTTTTCATTGAAATTATGTTAAAAAGGATGTTCATAGCTCCAGACAAAAATGTATACATTTTTACAGTTTAACTTCCACATGGTATCTACCTCTCACTTAAAACAATTCAAATACACTCAGGTTGTAATACATAAGCGCACAGGCATATTTAGATATATATACACACACACAAAAAACGGTGACGAGATATGACCCTTGATAAAAAAAAAAAAAAAAAAAAAAACAATGCATACACACACGCACACAAACACGCAACCAAACGTGCATGCACTTTCCTTACACATAGACATCAATAAACACAGGCACATACATCCACATGCACATTGACCTAGACAATCAGACGCGATAGCCAAAAAATGAATTTATACGGGGCTTAATATGTTATTAAACGAATTTTAACTTGAAATATAACTAATCTGGTCAAATATATATAGATAAAATTTAAACAAATAAATATATATAAATACATATATATTTTTTTAAATATATAGTTTTCCACACACTACATGAAAGAGTAAATAACTACCTCCATATATAATCGTACATTCACACATACGCATACAGATCTGCACATGAACCTACATATACATATATACGCATACAGGCACGCATATACACACATACGCACATACACATACATATAAATAAGCACGTATAAATATATTGACCCATACAACAACGTAAAAAAGTAAATAAAGCAAGTAAAAATATATATACACAAAGATGGACATATATACAAATACATACATACATACACATACATATTTACATATACATACATACGCACGTATACATATATGCATATAAACTAAACATATACACATACATTTACAAATACACTCATATACATGAAAAATCAAACAAACGTAAATTAAAACTATATAAATATAAATACATATATACACACCCGCGTATTCATATATACACACATACATACGCACATACACATATACACATATATACACATACACACATACATATATACACACATACACAAATATACATATATATATATATATATATATATATATATATATATATATATATATAAACATATAGACACACACATAAAAAAGGGAAAGGAATATGTATACAGAGACCTACATATATTCTAACAATATTCCAACAATATTATGATAAAATATATTAGAAGTTTATAAATTAAAAAAAAAAAAAAAACAACAGACAGTCTATAAGCAATTAAAAGCTCCTTATCAACAAAAGTAGGTTTTAGTTAGTATCTATGATACACTCTAAGACACTAAGGTATACATATAAATACACATACTACGACATACGAACATACATCCATATATACATAAATATATAATCATATATAAATACCCATATCAACACATCCAGATATACAGTATACCCACATCCGAGTGCATACATATAAATACCTACACACATACATATACCCATATACAAACACATATATATATATATGTACATATATACATACATATACACACACATACGTACACTCACATATACTTACACTTACATATACATATATATACACATTTACACACACACAAGTACACATACATATCCATATACACATACATATACTTACACACTTAGTAGTATATATCTACCAAAGTTTACATCCCTACTCGTACACATAAACAGGTTAACATATAGTAGGTGTCAATATACACACATATATACCTTCATATAAATAAAAAAATTAAAAATAAAAACACTTACATCTATATACCCCTATATACACACATACACATCCAACAGTACAAACACACCTACATAACATACAAATATATACAGACACGTATAACACTTTGTAAGTACACAATACACATTCATATCAACCTGGTGACCATCATGTTATAAAGGTAATAGTCTATTAAATTTAACTTATCATTATCATTGAAAGCATATGATCTCTATACTAAGTTAAATTTAAAACGATGTTTACAGTTAACTGTTAGTTCATATCTTTGATTTAAAAGATCAGTCTTATTTTTAAATCTAATTATTTCAAGTTTCTCGTTAAGGCATAGGTAACACGGGGCATATAGGGAGTTACATGTCCGGGCTTTTCTAATCAATTTCCATTTAACCTTAGGTGTTTTCTTTTTTCTTTTAGACTCCAAAAGTATTTGGATAATGAAGTCATATACTTATAGTTACTGTTATTAAAAGATTGCATATGACCCCCGCCAGCATTCCTTGAATGGTCTCATAGAGCAACCTATGTAGAATTTCTTTATATTTGGATTTTCTAGTGTTGATATTGTACTAAGATAAACTACAGAGCTAGTTAAACAATTATTTTTTAGTGGACAATTATTGGGATTCCTACAGTTACATGATTTATTATTTGTGTCTTTATGCTTAATGTTACTGCTTGCAACCTTGTGGGTTGTCAGGCTCTCCGAGTCCGTATTCTTGCTGAAGATACTGTTGTTATGTTTTTTAATTATTTTCTCTAGGTTATCTGCACAACTATAGCTTAACTTAAGAGTATTGGGGTTAAATATTTTACTAAGTGAGTTGGTTTCAGATTTGGGGAAATGTTTTTTTAATGAGGTTTAGAAACAGGTGCCCCAATTTAGTTTTTACCATAATATTAAAAGGGGGGGTATATCATATGATTTTTCTAGATCTCTTTCTCCTATTATGGTTGCTATTTATAGGGCTTTTATATTGAATAGTAGTATTTTTGTATCCACTATTTTTAAGTGCAGAATTATAAAAGTCTCGATGTTTATTAAAAATATCTTTGTTTGAAGAGTTATTACTGATCCTACATTCAATAGAATAGGGTATGTGTTTGATGATTGAAGCGGGGGTGGAATTTGGATGTACGTATATTGGATTGGAATTAATCTTTACATATGGTTGGTATGTGTTGCTGGTAAGGTCCAGGGTAACGTCTAGGAACTCTACTTGTTTAACATTAGTGGTAACTATTGCCATGAGACCCAGATCCTTAAATACCTTATGAATCATTTTTCTAATAGGGTCTACTTTAATTTTAGTGGAGTTCTTAACTACTAATAATCCATCGTCCCTATATAATCCTACACTGTCAGAATCTAGGCAATCAGAGGCACTTAAATTATACAAAAGAAATAGTCCAACCATGTCAGGTTGGATATCATCAAGGGATTAACCTTCTACAAATTCAAGGACAGTTTCCAAAAAAATCTGGATATCATTGTCAAAGATATCAATAAATCAGAAGACATATATGTTAAATCAGATAAGACAGCCAACTTTTATAAGTTATCTCCTAATAATTATGACAAATTAGTAAAAAATAGTCTAACTAGTAGTTACAAAAAAATTGATACGAACAACTTTAACCAAATTGATAAAATTAACTCTATCAGTAAATCAATTACTGATAAACTAAGAATTAGTGATCGGGTTAGTAAACTACAATCTAAAGAAGCATATATCTTGTTAAAAGATCACAAACCCTATTTCAGATCTAAGCCATCTACTAGGATTATAAACCCAACTAGACCGGAAATCGGCAGGATCAGTAAGAACATCTTGGAAAGAACCAACCACTCCATAAAGAAAACCCTCGGACTATTACAATGGATTAACACAACTGATGTCATCAATTGGTTTACCAACATCAGATATAAGGATAACTGTACCTTCATACAGTTCGATATTACCGACTATTATCCCTCTATATCGAAAAATTTGTTCACTTTGGCCTTGGATTTCGCTCGGGAATACTCCAACATCTCTGAAAGCGAAGTGAATACTATCATACAGTGCCGAAATTCTGTTCTAATCTACAAGGATGAACAGTGGACAAAAAAGTCCTGTAATGAAAAGTTTGACATATCAATGGGTTCTCTGGATTCTGCAGAAGCTTCTGACCTGGTTGGACTATTTCTTTTGTATAATTTAAGTGCCTCTGATTGCCTAGATTCTGACAGTGTAGGATTATATAGGGACGATGGATTATTAGTAGTTAAGAACTCCACTAAAATTAAAGTAGACCCTATTAGAAAAATGATTCATAAGGTATTTAAGGATCTGGGTCTCATGGCAATAGTTACCACTAATGTTAAACAAGTAGAGTTCCTAGACGTTACCCTGGACCTTACCAGCAACACATACCAACCATATGTAAAGATTAATTCCAATCCAATATACGTACATCCAAATTCCACCCCCGCTTCAATCATCAAACACATACCCTATTCTATTGAATGTAGGATCAGTAATAACTCTTCAAACAAAGATATTTTTAATAAACATCGAGACTTTTATAATTCTGCACTTAAAAATAGTGGATACAAAAATACTACTATTCAATATAAAAGCCCTATAAATAGCAACCATAATAGGAGAAAGAGATCTAGAAAAATCATATGATATACCCCCCCTTTTAATATTATGGTAAAAACTAAATTGGGGCACCTGTTTCTAAACCTCATTAAAAAAACATTTCCCCAAATCTGAAACCAACTCACTTAGTAAAATATTTAACCCCAATACTCTTAAGTTAAGCTATAGTTGTGCAGATAACCTAGAGAAAATAATTAAAAAACATAACAACAGTATCTTCAGCAAGAATACGGACTCGGAGAGCCTGACAACCCACAAGGTTGCAAGCAGTAACATTAAGCATAAAGACACAAATAATAAATCATGTAACTGTAGGAATCCCAATAATTGTCCACTAAAAAATAATTGTTTAACTAGCTCTGTAGTTTATCTTAGTACAATATCAACACTAGAAAATCCAAATATAAAGAAATTCTACATAGGTTGCTCTATGAGACCATTCAAGGAATGCTGGCGGGGGTCATATGCAATCTTTTAATAACAGTAACTATAAGTATATGACTTCATTATCCAAATACTTTTGGAGTCTAAAAGAAAAAAGAAAACACCTAAGGTTAAATGGAAATTGATTAGAAAAGCCCGGACATGTAACTCCCTATATGCCCCGTGTTACCTATGCCTTAACGAGAAACTTGAAATAATTAGATTTAAAAATAAGACTGATCTTTTAAATCAAAGATATGAACTAACAGTTAACTGTAAACATCGTTTTAAATTTAACTTAGTATAGAGATCATATGCTTTCAATGATAATGATAAGTTAAATTTAATAGACTATTACCTTTATAACATGATGGTCACCAGGTTGATATGAATGTGTATTGTGTACTTACAAAGTGTTATACGTGTCTGTATATATTTGTATGTTATGTAGGTGTGTTTGTACTGTTGGATGTGTATGTGTGTATATAGGGGTATATAGATGTAAGTGTTTTTATTTTTAATTTTTTTATTTATATGAAGGTATATATGTGTGTATATTGACACCTACTATATGTTAACCTGTTTATGTGTACGAGTAGGGATGTAAACTTTGGTAGATATATACTACTAAGTGTGTAAGTATATGTATGTGTATATGGATATGTATGTGTACTTGTGTGTGTGTAAATGTGTATATATATGTATATGTAAGTATAAGTATATGTGAGTGTACGTATGTGTGTGTATGTATATATGTACATATATATGTGTGTGTATGTGTTTAAATATGTATATATGTATGTATATGTGTTTGTATATGGGTATATGTATGTGTGTAGGTATTTATATGTATGCGCTCGGATGTGGGTATACTGTATATCTGGATGTGTTAATATGCGTATTTATATATGATTATATATTTATGTATATATGGATGTATGTTCGTATGTCGTAGTATGTGTATTTATATGTATACCTTAGGGTCTTAGAATGTATCATAGATACTAACTAAAACCTACTTTTGTTGATAAGGAGCTTTTAATTGCTTATAGACTGTCTGTTGTTATTTTTTTTATTTTAAATTATAAACTTCTAATATATTTTATCATAATATTGTTGGAATATTTTTAGAATATATGTAGGTCTCTGTATACATATTCCTTTCCCTTTTTTATGTGTGTGTCTATATGTTTATGTGTATATGTATATGTTTATATATATATATATATATATATATATATATATATATATATATATATATATATATATTATATATATATATATGTATGTGTGTATATATGTATGTGTGTATGTGTATGTGCGTGTGTATGTGTGTATATATGAATACGCGGGTGTGTATATACGTATTTATATTTATATAGTTTTAATTTACGTTTGTTTGGTTTTTGATGTATATGAGTGTATTTGTAAATGTATGTGTATATGTTTAGTTTATATGCATATATGTATACGTGCGTATGTATGTATATGTAAATATGTATGTGTATGTATGTATGTATTTGTATATATGTCCATCTTTGTGTATATATATTTTTACTTGCTTTATTTATTTACATTTTTACGTTGTTGTATGGGTCGATATATTTATACGTGCTTATTTATATGTATGTGTATGTGCGTATGTGTGTATATGCGTGCCTGTATGCGTATATATGTATATGTAGGTTCATGTGCAGATCTGTATGCGTATGTGTGAATGTACGATTATATATGGAGGTAGTTATTTACTCTTTCATGTAGTGTGTGGAAAACTATATATTTAAAAAAAATATATGTATTTATATATATTTATTTGTTTAAATTTTATCTATTAATTTGACCAGATTAGTTATATTTCAAGTTAAAATTCGTTTAATAACATATTAAGCCCCGAATAAGTTCATTTTTTTGGTTATCGAGTCTGATTGTCTAGGTCAATGTGCATGTGGATGTATGTGCCTGTGTTTATTGATGTCTATGTGTAAGGAAAGTGCATGCACGTTTGGTTGCGTGTTTGTGTGCGTGTGTGTATGTATTGTTTTTTTTTGTTTTAGTTTTTTTATCAAGGGTCATATCTCGTCACCGTTTTTTTTTTGTTTGTGTATATATCTAAATATGCCTGTGCGCTTATGTATTACAACCTGAGTGTGTTTGAATTGTTTTAAGTGAGAGGTAGATACCATGTGGAAGTTAAACTGTAAAAATGTATACATTTTTGTCTGGAGCTATGAACATCCTTTTTA
The DNA here is from genome assembly GCA_964036315.1 of Acanthosepion esculentum. Lineage (NCBI taxonomy): Eukaryota > Metazoa > Mollusca > Cephalopoda > Sepiida > Sepiidae > Acanthosepion > Acanthosepion esculentum. The sequence goes on along the minus strand of OZ038483.1, from coordinate 23,360,773 downwards.
ACATAATTTCAATGAAAAAATAAATTAAATAGCATATGTATTTTTTATTTTTATTTTTTTCTCCTCGTTAATTCTACAATTTAAAACTTAATAGAGATTTGATTTAGATTTCTAAATAGGTAATTTTTTACTTATAATTTTAATTTCAAATTTTATAAATCTTTTAATATCTATGATAACCCTGCTTAGTTGTCAAATTTTTCGAATTACCATATACTTGTATTTTGATTGGTCATTCTAGCTTATGTAACAGCGTTTACCCCTAGCGAAGGATCGTTAATTAATTAATTTGAAACTTTTAAAACCATTTATTCTACATTCGACATCATCACTTGATAAGACACCAGAGGTGTTGAAACAAAATGGATATTTTTGTAGTGATTTTATAACATATTTATGTTATAATATTTAAATAAATAAATGATTATATATATATATATATATATATATATATATATATATATATATATATATATATTATGTCATTTACAGACAGTACTGTTTCGCTGTATCACAGCTCCTCAGTGCAACTAGACTTCCAAATGCCTCAAGCCAGAATTGAAACACAACTAATTTTGTGTCAGCCAGAGCTATCTTCACTCGGTAGAGTTACACAACTAAATCTAGCATTTTGTTTTATCAAATGTAAACAAATGCCAATCAGCCAAAGTGCTCCATTCATTTTACTGAAGAGCTTTGCATTAGTGCAGGTGGCTGTTGTTTATAGAATTAGCTTATCACTCAGCAGTGCTCAATTGAAATGTATTTTCAAGAGCTAAATTATGTCATTCACAGACAGTACTGTTTCGCTGTATCACAGCTCCTCAGTGCGACTAGACTTCCGAATGCCTCAAGCCAAGATTAAAACACAACTAATTTTGTGTCAGCCAGAGCTATCTTCACTCGGTAGAGTTACACAACTAAATCTAGCGTATAACCCATAAATATAGCATACTTTAAAACTATACATCATATATATATATATATATATATATATATATATATATATGAAAAAGCATAGTTTTAAGGTGTGCTATATTTATGGGATAAAGTTTTCAATATCAGAGATAGAGCATATGCAAATATAAAAGTGAACATTGAAGCCAACACTCAGAGGTGGCAGGAAGTTTCATGTTAGACACAATCATCAGGCCACAGATGTGGCTTGATGATTGTGACAGAAACAGTCTGTCCCTCTGAGTGTTGACTTCAATGTTCACAGTTATATATATATATATATATATATATATATATATATCATATTTTCCATAGAATAGAAGACCATTACAACTACAAATGTTACTTTTAGCATTTTTTGTCTATTCCAGCAATAATCTAATTATTTCTAGAATAATAGACAAAGTATAGCTGATTCACAATATAGTTTCATGCTTCAACAATTGCAGCAAAAAACTAATGCTTTGATTGTCCCCCATTTTACATTTCTTGTATATTTACCATTCATCTTGACAGGTGTTTAATGAAAATGTAATTAAATTTGATAAATTTTAATTCTAGAAATGTCTATGCTAAGGAATAAAAATTGTTATTACTTATATTTAACTCACACTTTGCTGAGTAATACTTATGAATAAATTTCTGTTTAGCAAGTAGAAAATGTGGAGATGCATGTGGACTAATTGATAACAACCTCAAAATAAGAATTAGCAATAAAAGGAGTTAGTTTTTGAGTTAGCTAACTGCTTGTTATTTAAAGGGAAAATTTTGACTGCAAAATCAGAAAGGATTCAACCACTCGGGTAAAAAGACTGTCATTTGGGAGAAAGGACTGACCGCCTCAGGCATGTAAAGTCTGCTCCTATTACTACTGTTGCTGTTGAGAAAGGAATAGACCACAATCAGGTGAAGAAAGTATTCAACACAAGTGTGAAAGGCTATGATATGGAATGAGAAAGATGAACTCTACTGCTGCTGTTGAAGAAGAATCTTCTAAATCTTATATGCAAATGTCTTTTCTAAACATATGATTTTTAACATATGCAAATGCCTATTCTAAACATATGAGTTTATCTATTTTAATGACTTTCTTAATCCTGTGAGAGATTATCTCATATTTAAGAAAATCTGTTCTGAAAACTTTTGTCTAATAGGCACAGAGAACCAACTTCACCTAAGATAGATTGTTCTTTCTCATCCCCATTCACCTTTCAACCATCAAATTTTGAATTGTGAACATTTCAAAATAAATAAATTTCTTTTGTGGCTAAGAAATTGATTTATATGAAATGTTACTCTAAAAGAAAGTTGTTAAAATTCCTTTGTTGTTAAGGAAAAAATTTGATTTCATGAACTGTTGTTTTTTTTTTTTTTTGTTTTTTTTTAAGCGTATCACCCCAAGCAAGGCCGGTGGCCACTATCACGCAAGGGGTTACAGAAGGATTGGAGGAAGAGCAGATAGGAGTGGTAAAGGAAGGGATGTGGAGAAAGAGAAGGACGGAGGGTCGATCGAGGTAGGGGGGTTACGGGAGATATAGAGCGAGAGCAGATAGGAATGAAAGATGTCAGGAAGTGGATAGATCAAGGCAATTGGAGATGACGATTGACGCTACACTTAAACCGTTGGAGATTGTATTTGTCAGGGAAACAGTAATAGGGAAGGGAGTTCCATAGGCGAGATGTGTGAGACATGAAGCTATTGGAGTAGAAAAGACGTCTACACCTAACAGTTTCAATGGTGAAGGGGTGGGAACGGGATGCCAGCCTCGTAGGACGCTTAAATTCACGAGGCTTAGGGACAAGCGAAAGCAACTCCTCAGAGCAATTACCGTGGAAGTACTTGTAGAAAAGGCAGAGCGATGCAACATCGCGTCTGTGAGAGAGCGACTGCAGACGAGATGACAGATCAGGGCCAATCACATTGCATATCCGTCTCTGGATCTTATCAAGAACCCCGAGGCAACACGCAGGGGCCCCAGACCATAAATGGCAGCAATACTCCATGCAAGGTCGAATGGTAGACTTATAGACTTGGAGGATCGATTCAGGGGAGAAGAATTTCCTGGCTCGGCACAGGGAACCAACTTTTCTTGCGGTGGATGATGCAATTGACTCGATGTATTTGTTCTATCTCAGATCAGCGGACAGCGTGAGACCGAGCAGCTGCAGAGAGGAACTCTCGAGAAGTTGGTCCTCAGACATTCTGATGGGATGCAGGGATGGGTCCTTGTGGTGGTTAATGGAGAGCAGTTTTGTTTTAGAGGCATTAAAGTTGACCATCCATTTCTCTCCCCAGTCCACAACCGATTGGAGGTCCTTTTCAATTTGAGCTGCCAGGTTAATTTTGTCCGCCTCAGTAGATTTGTGCTTGAGGCAGGAGTAAATAGTAGTGTCGTCAGCATAGATACCGACTTGGGAGTCTATGGCGTCTGGAAGGTCATTTATAAATATGAGGAACAGAGTAGGGCCAAGGATGGAGCCTTGAGGAACACCAGCAGTAGTGGGATAGGAGTTGGAGAAGGATCCACTGAGAACAACCTTCAAATCCCGGTTTGATAGGAACGATTGAATTAGGTCAAACAATCGACCTGTGATATTTTCTAAGAGATAACAAATTTGTATTTCAAAAAACTGTTAATTTACTTTGATTGTTTAAGGTGAACAAGAGAAATTTTGTGCAAGGCCTATATTGCAATTTGTATATTGTAAAAATATTTTGTCATTTTAAAAAATGTTTGTCTCTTTATAAATTTCACTTTGAGCAAGTGTCTTTTCTTTTGTTAGTGCCTTTAAAAGTACTTGTAAAAGGAAGGATAAGATGATAGAGACCTCCTCCAGGCATCTCTTTTTTCTTTTTAATTTATATAAAAATAAATATGTTGGATTTTGTTTGCATGATAAAACCTGATATCTCTAAAAGGAATTATTTTCAATATATTTAAACTAAAGCTCACATGATATAAATACAAATATATCCTGAAAATCATACCAACATTTTGTTGTGAAAACAAAAACTCACATAAAACATAACATAATTTACACATATCACAGTCCTATATATTTTAAACAGCAAATTTAAGGTAATTTAATTTTCTATTCCGATTTTTGAGATGTGGGTAGTGTAACATACATCAGTGCAGAAAGTGGAATCTGCTACCCAAGTTCAAATTCCAGGCTGGTCTGTTGTGTTCATTAATGTCATCTATTCTCCCATAAGCTAGGGATTAAATAGCAGAATAAATGGAGTGTTCTAGTTTTGAGTGACAACCTGTTTAAGAATAGAAAAACTCTAAATTTTATACTGTGAAGTAGGCAATGGGAAACCACTTCATTATCTTTCCCAAGAATGTATAGCAATTTACAAATGATAAAAAAAAGCAATCATCATGGCCTATGTCCTGAAGAGACATGGTATTAAATTTTTTTTTTTTAATTCTGATTTTTGGTTTTATATGAAATTGATACATACTATTTTTATACACTTTTTTTTTTTTTCAAATAATCTTGTACTTAGATAATTAGAAATGTTGCTAGACAAACATTCTCATAATGGTTGTTATATACAAAACATTTCAGTCATTGTAACCTCTAGCCATCTGCAGGTGTCTCGTATTCACCATAAACCTTCTCAGAATTTTGAATCAAACGCTTTACTTCTAAGCCAACATTCACTGAACAATACAGAAACTTTAATTTTCACCATCCACACAACATCATGAAAGGTAATGTTCACTGCCTACAGCATCAAGCCAAAGTCATAAGTGGTGACTCTTATGCATACCTACAAGAGATGATCAGCATTAGAAATGACCTTCAGGGTAACAATTACTCTACAAACTTCATTCAGGTACTTAGTGAATGTTGAATTATGTTATACAGATGTTTTGAACTTATATTCTGTGTGAGTTATTAGTACATCCAAGAAATAAATTGATCCTTTTATTTTCATGATGAACAATATTAGCCAAGAGATATTACCTATTGGATTAAAGCACTGGTTAAAACATCTCTGGTTCCTTTGCAGTTACGAGTTCAATCTCTGGAATTGGTATTTCTGAAAAGTCACATATTCTTATTCAGTAGTTAAAAATGAGTAAACAACACAAAGGTGAATGATACTGGTGCATATTAACTATCATGAAATATCCCTTAAGCGTGGAAAGTGGAGTGAGAACAATCTACTCCCATGAACTGAGGAAAGGGTTTAGTTAAAGGTTCTGAGATGGTTACTGACAGACACCTGAAGAAAGCCAGAGGGTACAACAGCCAAAACTTTGTGAGTATAACAACCAAGTTGAACATGCTGGTCTAAATAAGGAGTTAATATTATAATAATTCCTCATCTAAAAAATTCTAACATAAAATAAACGAATGTTTTTGAATAATTAGGAAGTTTTGTTTGATTTGTTTTTTATGCTTTATCAGCCTTTTGTGGATTTAAATAACCCTCAACAAATACTGAAGCTGAAACATATTTTGGATTGTAAGAGGTTGCTTACAGTACCCAGTGTTTCCAAGGAGTCCCCATTCTAAATACTGGATGGGATCAACAGTGCTTAACTTTGGTGATGAAAAGAGAACCAGTGTTTTCAAGGTGATCTGACTATAATCTGAATAATTAGAAAAACCATTATGAAATCAAAGAGATATTTGTATAAGGAAACCATATATAAAAGTAAAATAGATGAAAATTCATTTTACATGCAGATGACAATATACTTTAAATGAACCTTAGGAGTTCAGAGAAAATTTACTTGCATTTTGCTGCAAAGGGATTCTTGCCTTGGCACTTCAGATATGTTTTTCCATAAACTGGTCATTGCTCCCTATCTGGTTCATGGTGAAAAGTACAGAATCAAAACTCTTTTCTAAATATTACCAACTCAACCATCACTTTGGTGAATCCTGGTATTCCCCTAGAAGTATAAACTGAGTATGGCTTATGCCATCGTCGAGGTGCTAAAAAAAATGGCAACATTTCTTAATTGGTCATTGCTTTAAATTAATTACTGACCAAAAGTCAGTCTCTTTTATGTTTAATCCCACGATGTCAAGCAAAATAAAAAATGAAAAGATAGCGAGATGGAGGATAGGGCTTTCCTGTTTTTTATTTGACGTTTTATATCAGTCAGGAAAGGAAAATGCAATGGTGGAAATGCTATCAAGAGTGTGTGGATCAATAAACAGCACCAAAGATCTACAAAAAGTTTGTAACAATCTCTGTCATGCAGATTAATGATGCATGTGGTTTGAAGCCAAAATTTGCCTTTTTCAGTTGAGGACATGAAACGAATAACAAACAGTTGTCAGATTTGCACTCAAATAAAACCAAGGTTCTACAACCCAAACCAGGAACCCTAGTAAAAGCTAAACAACCATTTGAGAGGCTGAGCATGGATTTTAAGGACCCTCTTCCATATAAATCCTGAAACAAATATATTCATTCTTACTCTCTTGTTTGTGGAACTCCAGTGTGTCTACTATTCTGTCACTATACATATCTATATATCATTTTAAATGTCTGTATTTGCTATTTTAAGTGTTCTTTGATTATTTTTTATTCTTTCTTTCTTTCTTTTTTCAATGGAAAATGTTTGGCTATTGATATCAGCCATGAGTTGGATACATGCCTTATTCAACATAACAATGTAAAAGTGTATATAAAGAACATGTACCTTTTGTCTTTCAGGCTTGCTTTGCACCTTTTGAAGTTTTTGAATATTTAATTAGTCTTGAAATTGACCCAAAGCCACTTGATGAAATTAATCAAACTCCATTACACTTTGCTGCCTATCTAAATAAAGAAAAAATCATGAAACTTTTAATGAATATTGAAACATCAAAAAAATGTTATGATGGTAAGTACCAATTCTGTTTTTGTTGGAAATACAATACTTTCATTGACATCTTCCTTTTTTTAAGTACTTTATTTCCCAGCATCAAGTATGCAGGTGTAGGCTTTAAGAAAGCTTTATTCAACTGAGAATACAAGATTCGAGTATAGTGTTCTTTTATAGTCCCAGCAAACACAAATAGCTCTCTCAAAGAGGAGAGTAACAAAACAAGGGGAGACCACTCTTGATTATTCATAATTATTACTGTTGTTGTTCTTATTATTATTATATTTAATGCAGATTTTCTCTATATGTTTTGGTTGGAATGTTACTCTTGGTGAGTATTTTATTAGTATACTATTATTGGTTGCTGTTATTATTTTTATTTTTAATGCAGAGTTTCTCTATATATTTTGATTGGAACACCACTCTTGATGAGTATTTTATATTTTTGTTGTTGTTATTATTATTATTATTATTATTATTAGCAGCAACAACAACAGTAATAATCATAATAATAAAAATAAGGCCGAATTATTGCTGCTCAAGACCAAAGCCTTGCAACCAGATCCTATTTTGTTATTACAATAATAATAAAATACTCATCAAGAGTCACATTCCAGTCAAAACATAGATAGATAATCTTAATTAAAATAATAATAATAACAACAAACATCACAATAAAAATAAATATACTCACGAACAGCAATATTCCAATCAAAAATATACATTAAAATTACTGTGCTGTAAAAAATTTTGATTATCCAATTGAATTTCAAATTGTTTTCAAATCTTTTCCCCAAAAGTTCCAAGATTTGGAAACATTACTTTTCATTATTTTTAATTATTTTCTGCAGGATAACTTTATCTTTATAAATGAACTTTAACATTATAAAAATAAATATCAGGATTAAAGTAATTATTACATTACAAAAACACAAAAATTCTGATATTGTTCATGGGTGCCAGTCACTTTTTGTTAAGTGCTTTGTTTGTAATGATGTAATCCATATGTGTGGTGTGAAGGAAAATGTAAAAAACAGATAGCTATCCATTATTTACAAAACAATAAAAAAATATTTTCAAAACCAGTTTATATTATTACATTACAATTATATGTATATCATTTATTATTAGTTATACTACATTCGGATCCACAATTATTTCCACTCAATAGTCTATAGAATAATATGAAATATAACTGTTACAGCCTACCGAATAACCATTAGGATATTACAATGTAGCCTTCTTCTTGACCTGTTCACCTGATGTCCAATCCCCACAGCTGATCAATGAGTTGACTGCCTTGACTAAAACCTTGCCTTATCCCATGTTGCATTTAGTTTTGATCATAAGCCTGGCAAAGATCGAATTGTCAACAGGAATTATCATATTCAGTTGGTCCAGGCAGAATGAAGTCACAAGTGAAAAAAAAATAACTTGAATAAAAATAAATGCTTTTATATACGTTGTTTTTACAGTGCTTGGTTAGTCTTGACATTAGAATTTATCAATTCTTCATACAGAAAATTATCAACCCGATCAGCTTGGATTCTGTGTGTGATGTTATAAATCATGTTGGTGAGTGTTGGGAGCTAGTGGTGTCAAAGTTGGATAGTTGTCCACATTCCATGGGTGGTTAGTTATAAATCACATTGGTGGGTGCGAGGAGTTTGGTCTCTATTGGCTTTTGTGTGTGAAGAGTCAGGTGAGATTAGTCAGCGAGTGATGTCATAATTCATGTTAGTGGGTGTTGGAAGTCTCGTAGTATTGAGGCTGAATAGTTAGCTGCATTCTGCATGTGCTATTACAAATCATGTTGGTGGGTATCAGGAGCCTGACAGTATCAAGGCTGGTCTCTGTGGCCATGGCAGTGATGGCAACAGTGCCCTGCTTGTCAGCAGGTAGTCTTATGGCTCACATCTTCTCTGGTTGTTGTGAGAGGCCTGTTTTAAGCAGATCTGGCAGTCCTTTTCTAGCAGAAATTTTTGTGACATTGTATCGCTTTCATGGGTGGGAACTTGCTTCATGGACCGAACATAATGCCTGTAGCCTATGTACAGAAAACAAAAACATGTGGCTGATATGCAAAATAAATCAAAAAGAGATCTAATTGCAACAGAGTCTAACACAGGGTTGTCTTTATTCTGAAGGGTACACTTGATGCTGATCATTTCTTGTTGGTATATGTCTGGGTTATCACTTGTGATTTTTGTCTGGTGGTTTATATGATTCTTTGTACAGAAATATTAACCCTTTCCACTTTGAATTCTATCATAACAATTTGCTCAGTTTAGCTAAGTCTGGAACAAGGCTTAAGTCAGGAGTTTTCTCTGGCAGCAAGTCACATCGCATTCATCAGAGTGTCATCTCTCATTGTCTGCACTCCAGAACTGGTCTCTGGTTGCTTCAGTGTTCTGCTTATATTGACCATTACCTAAGACTAGTGTTGGGGTCAATGTGGTGAGGGGACCTGGTGTTTCCCCTATCTTTCAACAAGATTTCTTTGTTGTCTGGGTTTGGAAAATTAATTATATCTCCAAATTTATCCAATGGGTGTAAGCAATTCTTCCATCCTTCTTGGTATCTCATCTGTGCCTGTCACCTTGGTTGTCCTTTCGACAAATCTGGTTTTCAAACCATGTGGTATGGCTTAGCTTCTGGCCATTAATTAGAATTATCATTTTAATTTTTCGTCAGCAAATTTTTCCCAGCCGGGTCTTGTTCATACAATCAGAAATTTACCAGCTGTTTCCTCCTGTCAGCTACTTCTATATCTTGTTAGGGTTATCACACTTTAAGAACTCTGGGCTGGTTCTCTAGATGTTTTTGTAACTTCCAGTTTAATGCAGCACTATCAATCATCAGCCCAGCTTTTTCCAGATGGCTTATGTGGTAATATCCCTGAAAACAACAAAGTTACTTTCTTCAAGCTATCTCTGCTTAAAAAATAGACTTTTAAAATTAAAAGTAATCTTGCTTATTTCTCTCAGTTTGTCTATCGTTCTATTCTTTAAACCTTTTCATCTTGTTCCAAATTATATTTTAACTTTAACCCTTCTCTTATCATTTGCCAGTGTCACATGGTCCAGTAATATTTGTACTGCTTCTTGGTTTGGCCATAGTATGAAGGTATCATCTATGTATCTCAGTCATAGTGGTGCCATTCCTAAAGCCATTTCATTGAAGTATTTCATGTATATTTTTGCCATCACTAGTGACATTGGTGAACCCATAGCCAAGAAGCATTCTTCCTATTGCTACTTATCAACAATTTAACAACTTTGAGGAACTTATCAAAAGTTACAAACTCCTAACAAAAGCTTCTAAAATCCTTGTCAAGATACTGATCATCAACGGTACTTTTCATTAATTATTCTATTTGCTGCTCAAAATCCTGGATTATGAAATAGTCCAATACTAATATGTTAACAATATCAGTGATTGTTTTATTAACAAATTTAACAAGTTGATAAATCCACTTCTTATAAATTATAATTCAGATCACTTTAAGCCTCAAGAATATCTCTGAAAAGCTTGTTATTTTTACTGTTTCATCATTGAATTTATTCTATAAATATATTTCAGGCAATGAAAAAACAATGAATAAACAAACACCAGCACATTATGCTGTCTTCTCAGAAAATGCAGAAGCATTAAAAATCCTGCAAAACCATGGATGTAACATGAAAGTGGAGGATGGGGCAAATCGAACTCCTCTAAAATTAGCTATTCATTGTGGTAGGTATCTAATGCAATCTAATGCAATTACAAATATTTTTATGCAAAATATGTCTTTGATATATCCCGGAAAGGGATATATTTGTTTGAAGTAGCTAAGTGGTTTTGGCTACTGTAACCGGGTAGGACAATCTAGCAGGTAGCCATCATGGACTGGTATTCGTCGTAGTTGTAGGCAATATGCTTAGGCTTATGCAATAGATGTAGGCAATAGGCGTGGGCAATGTACCTCCACATCAGTCTGTATTTATGGCTGACACCAGCCAATCATATTACTGTGAGGGGGAACCCAGGTGTATGCATATTCATTACATCAGTCTTTATCTTAAATTTGTTTACATGAATCTCTAAAATGAAAAATGTATTAAAAAAATCAAAAAACCAAAGGAATCAAAATCAAATAAGAAAAATATTGATCACTGTCAAATATTATCTGAAAGAATTTATAAGATAAAATACAATCATTCATTTTAAAACCTCCACTATAAAAAAATAATTTACTTTCATTTTTACTTTTGTTCACAAGACCAACAAATTAGTAATTGTATCAAAACTGACATTATTAGGGAAACTTCAGTTTGTCTATAAGCAAATGGCTAGAGATCATAACCAATCCCAAGAGACAAGACAACATCAAATTTAAAAACAACCAAACAATAAAGCACATTTTACAGTTTTGCAAAATTTTCCTTTATAGTACCAAAATGTTCCCGTCTAATCATGATATAAAAAGAAACAGACATTTAAATTTTTCTATCATTTACATCTGATTTCTATTCGTGTTATGTTTTTTTTTGGTCTGTTACCAGAATACACCAAAAATGAAATATCACAGCAAGTTTTTGTTAGAATAATACTAAGTACTTTTTTGTAGTTTACAAATGAAATAAAATTTTATCATTAAGAGATTATTATGTTGATTATTCTCATGTAATGTCTTGATTTCAACATTATCAACTTCAACATGCATTGTAAAACTTTATAAACTTGTTTTCAAACATTCACAGTAAGTTATTCATAAACTATGCAAAAACCTGTTGGGGCATTCAAGTTATCTTAAAATGAAAAAACATCAAATGTGGGAAATTTAGCTAATTTTCTTACATTGTTAATGTTAGAATCAATAATCAAAAATACATAATTTTCTACATGCTGATATAACAATTGCCTTATTATTACCAAAAGCAATCTTTTTTAAGAAAGTTAGTTAAAACTAAACTCTCTTAATAATAACCAATGGTGAAAACAAAACACCCTTTTTGATTTAGCCACCCCCTCTCCATGGTGACACAGCCGATACTGATCAGATATCGGCTTGTGTACCTTCCATCAGCTACAATTTTTTCCAAATGACACACCATGCAACTTTTCTTGGCAATTTATTGTCCAATCCCAGATGACTTCCAGTTCACCAACAATGAGCGCTCTTCCATAAAAAAGGAAGCAAATGCATCCACAATTTCCAACTGATCAGGAATATGGCAGCGTGTTTTGCTTGAAGTGGTAAGTACCAATTTGGTTCCCCTCACTGAGACATATATACACATGCACACACGTGCACACGCACACACACACACAGAAACACACTCAAGCCTCACATTTCTCTGTCATCCAGGATTAGACAATAAATTGCTAAGAAGAGTTACATGGTGTGTAGTTTGGAACATGGAAAAAATTTTAGCTGACAGAAGGTACACAAGTCAATACCCAATCAGTATTGGCTGGGTCACCATGGAGAGGGGGTATGATGTTGAAAGACCTGAAACCCCTAATGAACCTCAGCTAGAAACATCACTGATGATGTGTACTAAAGCATCCAATAAATGTATTTTACAAAAAGTAAAAGAAAAGGTAAATCCTAGTGAAATTTTACCTTCCCAGTAGAAAGTAGAATAAAAACCAAACAATTTTTTTGTAATTAAATAAATTTGTAATTTCGGGGATGATCTTATAACTATCAAATCTAATAAACAACAACTTTTCAGCCATTTTTTAATCTTTTTTCTTTTACTACTATTTACCTTTTTATTCATATAATTAAAAAAGGTAAGCATAACAGGTTCCAAAACTAAAAAAGTAAAAGTGTATGGGAAAATAAATTGTCCTAGAGTTAGAATAAATTATTTTTTTAATCCTTTCACCCCAAGCAACACAGAAATATGACTAGTACACAAGGGGTTACAGAGAGTGAAAGTGAGAGAAAAGACTGAGTATAGGGAGAATTGGATTGCGGAAATAATAAAAGATGAACAAGATTCAAGAAGGTAGAAGATGGCAATTGATGTTGCATTTAAATTTTTGAAGATTGTAGCTATCAGAGAAGCAAATAAACAGAAGGGAGTTCCACAGGTGGAAATGTGAGAAAAGAAACTGTTGGGGTAGAAGTGGTGGTTGCATTTAGCTATTTCAACAGTAAAAGGTGGGACCTAGATGCCAATCTAGAAGCACTTTAATTTATGTAGTTGGGACACCAGGGATAAAAGCTTGTCAGAGCAATTGCCATGAAAATGCTTACGTAAAAGACAGAGGGAAGCAACACCACCTTGATGAGAAAGTGACTGAAGTTGAGATGCCAGGTCAGGATCGGTTACATTATAGATCCTTCTATGAATTTTATTAAGAACCTCAAGATGATTAACAGGAGCATCAGACTAAATATTTAATAGACAATGGTAGATTATTAAATGTGCAAGATGGATTTTGACAGGAAAGTGTTTACTTTTAGATTTTTGTACAGTTTGTTTTATTAAATCTGATATATGTATATTCAGTTATGTACCATATGTGATAAACACTTAGGCAATCATGTATCTTTTGAAACATGACTGACTTGGCTCTCCAATTTCTCAATCTGAGCTGCTATCCGTTACTCCACCGTAACTAACAGTTCTCTCACAACAGTGACAATTTGGTATGTTAAACACCTAGATCAACATTTCAAGATCAAAAATAATACTCACAATATAAATGTCTGATAGTAGTAAACAAAATCTGTATGAATAAGCTTGTTAATACATTTCTAATATCTTCTCATCTACCAAGAAAGCCCATTGATTCTGTTGTCATTAGTACTTCTCACTATTCACAGATTTATTACTAAATTGTATCTTGAATCAGTTTAGTTAAAAGAAGAGTTTAGTCAGTTGATGAATTCTTACACACACACACACACACACACACACATACACACACACACACACACACACACACACACACACACACACACACACACAAATGAAAAGTGTAAAATGCACAAAAAGTGAAAGAATATTGCTTAAAATATCATGTATTAACTCTACATGCAAGCCACCAATCTGCCACTGGGTGTCATGCCACTAGCGTTTACTGCTGGTGGCCTGCTATCAGACCGGCAGCATGTTCATCTCATCAATGTTACTACAGATGGACTGCTAGAAACTCACCGGTGGTTGCCACCAGAGGACCGCTGGCATTGCCATTGGCATCCCGCCAATGGGCCACTAGCAACTTGCACATATGGAATTTAAATGAATACTGTTTTTCATCACTAAAATTTGCTCAAGAAAAAAACAAAAATTAGCTATCAACATGTAAGTCGGCTAAATTCCAAAATATAATGTGATAACTAAAAAAAAAAAACATTTATTCTCTGAGTATGTATGTAACTAAATTATTGAGAAAAATAGGGCATTTTTGCATAAACATTCCTGTGATGGTACAGTGTAACCCGGATATAAGAGACTTCGTCTCCGGTCCCGACAACTCTCTTATATCCGGGTTACACTATCCCTACATGTCACTGGCGACGAAATGTAAATGGTTTCTATTAAAATTTAATGAGAATATATCTTTATGAGAATTACCAACATTTTCAAAGCATAAATATATTTTTTAGAAAATCCAAAAATTAACTGAAATTATTTTTTTTTGTTTAAACAATAGGGAATTATTCAAATAAATAAAAAAGGTAAGTCTGCTTAATTAATTAATTTTACTATTTATATTTTAAATAGTAAAATTAATTCAAACAATTTTTAATTACTTATAATTTCGTAATTAAAAAAACAGAATATATTTTTTATTAAATAGTTTCATTTAAATTTTAAAAAGATAACGAAATTATTTAAATAAAAATATGTTATGTTCTTACTTTCAACTAAGATTATTAATAAATAAAAATTGTTTAATTTTATTAATAAAAATTAGTAGCGCAATTATTTAAATAAGTAAAATTTAAAATAAGATTGATCACTCAATTAATTTTTATTATTAATAATAAAAGTATGAAATTACTTAAAAAGTAAAATAAAATTTGAAATTTGGGGAGGGGATGTAAAAATTTGATGAAAGCAGACGATAATTTTGAAAGCTAAGTTTTGAGAAAAGAACGAAAATAATTTAAATCAAAGTTTTTCAACGAGGTAACACCTAAAAAAATCTGTCACAAAAAGACAATTGCTTTGCTACCCATTTAAAAAAAGACAGGAAAAAGAAAGACAGTTCTGGAAAAGTAATTTCAAGGAAATTGTAAGTGTAATTCTCAGTGTAACATAACAATTTAACATTGTTTTTATTTTTGTATTAAAAAACGTGCTAATAATGTAACACTACACAGGGTGTCCGGAAAATTCGGTAACGGAAGATTCAGTAATTTTGACAAGGTAGGAAAATTCGGTAACTATGAATTTAAAAGTCGATTGAAAATTGATTTTAGGACCGTTTAAGTTTATAATTAATAACTAACATTATTAGTAGCTTTGATTGTTTGACGTTTGAACATGTTGCTTTTTTTATGAAAAAGGGTTACTTTTCGTTTAGATTTTTTTTCACTTTCAAACAAAACAAAATGTAAGATAGTTGTGCTGTTATTTGTTGTAAATTTTGAATGAATAAAAAGAAAGACGGTTCTTGAAGAAAAATTACAAAGAAATGAGGCTCTCTCTAGTTAGCTTCTTTAAAAAGAAGTAACTATAAAAGTTTTATAGTTATTAAAAAAATGTAATAAGTTTTATAAAGCTTAATTTAATACATAATAATTTAAAAAGAAGATACAAGAACTTAACTTTAACTTAAAATCGATTTTATTTGCTTGCAAAAATAGAGTAGTAATTTATTTAAAAAATATTAGAGTCGGGGGCTTAGCCCCCTAAAGCTCCCAACCAGAAAGAACGGACCTGGTATTATTGCAGTGGAATTTTATCTAGACTGGAATCCATGATTTTTTTAGTTAAATACTTATTTAAACTCATGGTGTGTGTGTGTTGGGGGGAGTAGCCCTCTCCAGGAAGTACAGCCCTTGTTGTAGTGGGTTTTTCTAGATCCCCATATTTAATTATACTTTTTCAAAAATATTGGGAAAGGAATGCTTAGCCCCCTTTCACTTATTTAAAAATATAGGGGAAGAAGGCTAAGCACCCAAATCCCCATTCCAGAACGGCCCTAAAATCAATTTTCTTTCTTTTTATGCGTCATGTGCATTCAGGGCGTAGGCGATCATGGCTCTCCATCTCCCTCAATCCCTTGCAGCTCTCAACAAGTTCCTTCCTTCTGCTACCTCCCCCAGATCCTGTTCTTTCATCCACTTGCTTAAAGCCGCTAGGTATGTCATGCATTGTTTTCCATTGTCTCTCTTTCCTTCTATTTGACCCGTGAATATCAGATTCTCCAGGCCCTCAGAATTGCCTCGCTGTATAGGTTGCAAATAAGTCCGGTGAGAAAACGCATCCTTTCCTAACGCCCTTTCTATTTTTGTATATACGCTGAACTCGTTCCCTATCCGTATGCATGCTGTTTGATCCCAGTATAGGTTCTTGATTATTCTGACTTCTTTCCCGAATATATCAAGGTTGCTGAGCAGTTCCAGCAGATCCTTGTGGCGTACTTTGTTGAAGGCTTTTGCGTAGTCTATGTAAAATAGGTAGTTAGGTACAGTTACTGAATTTTCATACCTTGTCAAAATTACCAAATTTTCCGTTACCAAATTTTCATAAAGTTACACTAGTGTTTCAAATTTAAAGTTAGTTACTAAGGTAAATAAAATAACAAAATAGAAAAATGAAATTAAATATAAAAAGATTTTTAAAAATATTATTCATCATGAATTTTATATTTCAGGCGTTATTTTTGTACACATTAAAAAAATTACCATCTTTTCTGGCTTACAAGACACAATTATTCATAAAAAATATGTGTGTGTCTTCCAAAACGAATGTAAGACAACACCCAGGCCCAGGTAAGCTTGGACGGTCACCTCTTGACTGATAGGGACGTGGATTTATGTTGTTGAATGTTGAGTTTACACTTATAATTACACTTAGCTAATGAATCCAGCAGTGATGAGTTCTTGGGATTTGAGAATAAATAAAATTTCTTTTATTGTTTTATATTTTTACATATTGTCTGAAAAAAATGATCTGTGTTTTGATAAACAGTTTGCATAGAAATAAAAATGTAAATTTAAAAATTTCAAAGAAAAACTCCAATTTTACAAAAAGGTTTTTCCATTTTTATTTCGAATGAAATATTCCTTCTTCATAAAAAGGCAGTTGTGTGTGTGTGTGTTTGGCTAAAACTAAAAAAACTACAATAATTAACAACAAAATAAATATACAGAATCACCCAATCCACCTTTTTGTAAAAGATTATCATCATATGATTTGTATTTATGAAGATATTTTAAAATTAAAAATACGTAATAATTGCATTAATGCATTAAAAATTCTCAGAATTAAAAAGTAAAAAAATGAACGGGAATAATTATTATTCCCATTCGTTTTTTCTTTTTAATTCTGCTGTTAATTTCAAAACACTACATTTATTTTAAAAATTTTTATTCTCATGAATTATTTCCATATCTATAACTATAGCGTAACTTTAAAAAAGTAAATATGGTAATTTGCTTTTTAAGCCCTGTGCTAAGTATCTAATAAAAATTTCTGGAATTAGGTGTAAATTTACATGCTTAATTCAAACTGAACCCTTTATTTCATCCACTGGGGTAGATTGTTCTAGTTCCATGTACCATGCTTCTTTCAGATGTCTCAGTGTCAGTTATCTCCCTTTAACTCAACTCTCCAAGTTTTTGTTCACCACTACAATAGCCAGGTATTGAACTCACAATTCTTTGGGTCAAGTCACTGGATCAAATCAACACTTTTATCCACTGGGCTATGTCTCCTTGAAGATATTATTCCTTCCGTCATATTTTAAAATTGGTTTGATTTCTTTTTCATCAAACTAAAAATAATTGATGTTATATCAAAATCACATTGTTATAAACCTACATATGATTGCACAAGAACAAATGTAACAGTAAAATACTGCCAGTGAGTCAAAGAAAAGACAAGAATTGTTAAGATAAATTCATTGTATTGCCGATATAGAGTGTAACATGTGTGCATGAACTAAAATAAGCATGAGTTACTCCCCTTGGTACAGAACTTTCCTGAACAAGATTTTGATGTGATGTAAGATAATAAACAGAAGCTTGCTGTGAGATACAGACACCATACTCTAGAGTAATACGTCAGACATATTATACGGAGGATCATTCTTTGACACAACACCGGTAACCACCCAACAATATTGGACTAACCCATCCATGCAGCAGGTAAATGAAGCCAATATAAGCCATCTGCTACAAAACAGTAGGAAGGCATCTCTTGACTGGCGAACACTTTAAACCCATCACTCTGACACTTTACATGGCATCACCAATAGGACTTTTTGTATAAGACTATGGAAAATTACCAATGTTCAAAATTCACAACTTTGAAGCATGGAGACAAGACTAGCTGTAGACCAGCAGTATTTGCAGCTCATGCAACAACTTGTTGAGTTACAAAAAGAAAATATCTCACTAGAAGGATTTCGTGGCCAACCAAACAAGTTCCACATCAAAAAACAGATCAATCTACGATAGGACCAGACTCAATTGACAGCAACTGGATGATATTTATCAATATATGGAACTGTTACAAAGAAATGTGCAAGTTGACAGACCCAGCAATTATATGGAACAAGCTGAGAATCGCATGATCCCCTGAGGTGAACAGAGTGCTATTTGACCTGGTGGGAGCCAAAACACTCAACTCTGCCACAGAAGGGCAGCTATTATGAAAAATAAGACTCGTCACAATCAGTGGGTAGCATAAAGATGTACACAGGCAAAACTTCCACTTTATGAAGCAGAACGAGGGCAAATCAATCACACACTTTCTAGCTCGTATACAATCAGTGGCCAAACTTTGCAAGTTTTCAGTAACTTGCTCAAATGAAACAGACTGCAGTTGACAAGCAAACTATGGCAGGACAAATGGTAGCAGGACTTGCCAATGTCAAACACTAGAGCAAGCTATTAGCAGAGGTCATGACCCTCACAACTCTAGAGCAGAAGTTCAACAGGCTAGTCAGTTTAGAAATGACAGATGAGTCAACACACCCCATCTATGCACTCTATCTCTATAACACCATGCACCTCATCACGTTATCCAATGTACAGAGGTTGGACTGTGAGCAACGGTCCTAGAAAGCCAAGACCTCCCTGACTCCACAATATGCCAAGCGCTGCAGAGGATGTGGAAAGAATTCACACCCTGACAGACTGAAGGATCATAAAGGCTGCCCAGCAGCCAAGATGGCATGCTTCAATTGTGGAATAATCAGGTACATGGAGAGGTGTGCCAAAAACCAAAAAAGGGTCCCACTGATGGGTTAACAATGAGTATAGCAAAAGAGGAATCCCGCATTCTCACCACAAAAGGGTACAAGGAGAATCCCAGCATGATGGCCTACCAATATGGACAACGGAAACAGAGGGATAAAGCCAACCCAGCACGACCAAAGGACGTGCCTTACCCCATTTGGAATAGAAGCATGTTACATGGGAGGTCTCTGAATCTACCACCATCCCTGAAAATAGAGATAACTTTAATTCTGGAAGCACATGCAGAATTCAGGCACATCTCCATGGGACCAACTAGCCTCTGCACCCACCAAATTGATGCTATAGTTGACTGGGGCACAGACATTCTCCAGTGAACCTGAAATACAGGGAAGTTCTAAAATGCCCAGACAAATACTTACACATGACTAGTCAACAAATCTGGGCCATCGGAGAGAACCAACTACATATAGAAGGCATGATATTCACTAACATTGCTAACATCAGAATTAGATCATGGGAGATGTGCCAAACCATATATGTGTTGTCTGGATTCTCCCTGTTTGGATCAACCCTAAAGGATCTAGGCTTATTACCTCCCAACTTTTCAACCCCAACCTCACAACAAAATGTGGCAACCAGTGACAACAGAAAGGCCCCATGTGGATGCCCTTGAAGAATGACCATCCCACCTAAACATGTCTATATCCCGTTTACCCCTATGGAAGAACTAAAGAACCCCCAGCTGTTCAGATTCAAGGAATGGTCATTGATATATGTTCCACATAAAACACCTCCCTGGGAAATTCAACACTGCACCACATTGCACATCAAGGCAACCTGCAACACTCATACAAGATGGGGCAACTAATAAAGGTGCAGCCCAAATTGTAACACTATTTAGGAACGGAAGGTTAATTAATCAATTAATTAACCACAGAAGTTAATTACGGGGATACTTAAACCGATAGATATAATGAAAGACATACTGAGCGATTACTTACACCGATAGATATAACGAAAGACCTACTGAGCGATTACTTACACCGATAGATATAACGAAAGACATACTGAGCGATTACTTACACCGATAGATATAACGAAAGACATACTGAGCGATATTCTTTTTGTTTTGTTATTTTCCCAAACAGAGTATCGGTGAAAAAAAAAAAAAAAAAAAAAAAAAAAAAGATTTTTTGTTTTGTTATTTTCAAGTGCGAATTCAAGATAACCACATTACTTTCTCGCGGAAGTGTGATGCTGAGATATGCCAAATTATCTGCGAGGACAAAGGAAGGAAAAAGAGAAAGAAACAGAGGGACAAGACTTAACAACTTAGATGATAAGAGAAAGAAAGAATGCCACCCACAAAAGCGATGTTGTTTTGAGTGGTGGAATTGAGGAAAATTCTGATGGTCATTTTTTTTGAGGGATACCAGAACTTCTGGGCAGATAAAACATTGGCTGTTATCAGTAGTTGATGGATCGTCTGCCGACCGCACACAGAGCCCTAGAATGAGACCGCCTAGACGGGACATCTGCATTTTGTTTAGGTTCGTTTGTGATAACGAAGGCTATGTTAGAGTATTTTAATTAACCCAATTTTGCCAAAAAAGAATCGTCTACTTAATGTGGACGGATAAACCTGGTTGAGAAAAAAAACATATCCCGTGAAGTTGGATAAAAATTGAGATTATCAGTTGACGCCTATTGGCCGAATAGCCAGGCGGAGATGATCATGTGACGCAGAGAGGAGGCCGCCACCGCCCATTGAGAGGATAGGTATGAGATGTTACTGCGAGGAAGTGGGAAAACCGTTGACGCCCTCTAAAGTATGGTGAGATACCCATATGAGAGCAGAAGAGGGTGGGAGTGGAATAAGATTTCCAAATACGGAAAATGATAATTATTTTTGGCCGAAAACAAAGAAAATCCTTATTGGGAATTTGAAATCAACGTGGTGGCCACACCACGTCCGACCCCACGCCAGGTTTTGATCGGCGTCCATATAAGCAAACATCTACGGGTGTTTCAGAGAGTTCGTCGAGGAGAGTCGAGTCCAGACCGTGAGTCAGAAGAGTACAGCCAGTACAGTAAGAGAGAGACGCGCCTCGCACAGGTGACCGCACGATTCCATGCCTTCCGACTTAGACTTCTAACCAAGAACAGATTTGTTGAAGACCGACTTTAGATTTCCCACCAAAACAAGTTTCCGAATTAGACTTCTAACCAAGAACAAATTATAGAAGTCTGACTTATATTCTCCATACAGATATCCAGAACTAGTTAAGGAACGCAAAAGTGTTACAATCCACATTTTTTTTCTTCGGGCTGGGAGAGAAAGAGAGAGACGCACTCCTGTAACTCAACAAACCGACATAAAATTAATCACTATTCCTAACCAGTCGCTCGCCTTGAAGTTGTTGTTTGTGCTTTTGTTTTTTTGTCTACAATTATTGTGCAGTATCACCTTGACCCGGATTCGGCTGGCATTACGGCCCGACGTCTGATTGATCTCGTCAACCTAAGATCAAATCACAACGTGGGTAGGTTGAATCGAGATCAAAGCAGTTGCTTCGGTGACCAGGCGTTGGAAGCGAGCCGAGTATGACAAGTTGGTGCTAGAACCCAGCAAGACTTAAACCGATGTCCCAGGGTTAGCCCGTCACAAAGGACCGACGTCACATTTTGGCGTCGTGACTGAAAAAGAAGTCGGGTGTCACAAAATCACCAACAGTGCTATAAAAGCATCATTCAGTTCCACCTATGAACATGACTCCAAATTAAGGGCAATCAAATACGACAGGATCGTTGGTCCCTGGTGGAATATATACAAAAAGGATTTCATGAACAGCTGGAGAGGCATTATACTGCTTGAAAGGAGTAACTATAATGAAGAATAAAATACTGATATCCAGAAACCTACAGGAAGAAGTACTTGAATCACTCCACTCCACACATCAGGACGTTAATGGCATACTGGTTAATGCCAAACAACAACTGTTTTAGCTAGGACTAGACGCAAATATTCACCAGACCTAAGCACAATGTAAAACATGCAACATAATGGCCTTGTCACAACCCAGGGAACCTTTGATATCACCATTTCCATTCCAGAAGATGGTGATGGATTTCTTCAACCTGCAAGGAAAAAACTATATGATATATGCAGATTGATATATGGGATGGGTAGGGGTTGCTCTTATGTCTTCCAGGAATGCCACATGTGCATGTGCTCCAGAAGAAATATTGCCTGACAGAGGACATGTTTCCAGCAATGATGTTGTACAGCCACATGATAAAAGACAATCTCCCAGCCCTTCAGGACAAATACCAAATTCACAAACAGTGGGGTGAAATCAGTTGGTATAGGGAAACAGCAATGACCAAAAAACTCATGAAAAATGAAAGGTGCTACAACACACTCAGTCACCCACTTCAGGAACTAAGAATTGGAGAATCTGTTCAGATATACAGCCAAGTCAGCCCATACCCATATCAATGGGCAAAAACTGGGATAGTGGTAGATGCACTAGGCAACAGGCAGTACCATATATGCATCAATGGGAGTAACCGGGTGACTCGGGGTAACTGCCGTTTCCTCCGAAAGATAGACCCAGTGGTAGACATTCCTCACTATGTGACACCAGACCAGACTAAAGCCCCAGGACAGCACCAGAGGAAATGGAAGTTGTAGAATCAAAATATGATACCCCATCAAGGAAGTTCCCAACTTGTGTCCAGTTGTCAGTCAAAATGAAAGCAAAAGTGGAGGATGCAGATAGCCCGGAAAGGATGGAAGTTTCCACAATGATGGAGGTTGATGAAGATCAACATCAAATAAATCAACCACCACCAAGCCAGGACCCACATAACAGCACAAGAATATTGTGACAACCAGGAAACCAATCTCCACAGATGCTAGGTACATTGCACAAGTGTTCAAGAATATCTAGGCAAGTGGCCACAAGCTAAATGTATTGTGGTTCCATGAGGGTGGGTAGCATGTAGAGTAGTACATCAGACATATTAAATGGAGGGACATTCTTTGGCACAACACTGGTAGCCCCCCCCCCCCCACACACACAATATTGAACTAACCCGTTCACGTGCAAGGCTCTAGCAGTGGGTAAATGACACCAATATAAGTAAGCTACTACAAATCAGTAGAAAGGAAGCTCTTGACTGGCAAACACTTTACATCGATCACTTTGACAATTTACAAATATGCTTTTATCTACTGGGCCATGTGTCATGGATAAAAGCGTTTGTTGGTTGGTTGGTTGGTCCAGTGACTTGACCCAAAGAGTTGTAGGTTCAATAGCTGGCTACTGCAGTGGTGAACGAAACTTGGAGAGTTGAGTTAAAGGGAGATAACTGAGACATCCGGAAGAGGTATGGCATGGAACTAGAACAAACTACCCCAGTAGATGAAATAAAGGGTTCAGTTTGAAATTCCAATCACCTGAAAAAGCATACAATGGCCGAAATGTTGTGAATATGGCAATAAAGATGAGGACAACAGTTCGAATAATGTAAATAATGTAAATAATACATCCTTATTATACTGTTGGGTGGGTGTATTTTATTTAAGACCCTACAATACTATTATGGGATATTATTCCTTCCACCTGAAAAATGCCCTCACACAGTTTTTTGAATAACAAAATTTATTTGTATATACAATTTCATATCTTTTTCACAGGAAAATCAGCAGCTGTAAAATTTCTACTGGAACATGATCATGTCTTAGATTACACGACAATGTTGAAACTGCTCTGTAAATTTCCCAGCATAGTAAGTCAATTTCTATTATCCAAAAAAAAAAAAAATTAGAAAGAGAAAGTGAAAAATCTGTAAAATTATCTCTCTTTTGAGATATTCTATTTAAAACTGTTTTGTTTTTTTTTCATTTTCATTTGAACATTTTTAATGTTTAAAAATCATATTCTAAATTTGGTTTGATTTTTTTTCATCAAACTAAAAATGATGTTATATCTAAGTCATGTTCTTATAAACCCACATATGATTGGGCAAGAACAAATATAACAGCAAAGTACTGCCAGTGAAATAATAAACAGGAGCTTGCTGTGAGACACAGACATCATACTTTTTGAACATGTGTAAACTGTGGAATAAATAACTGTCAACTTGATCTCTTAAGTTGCTGTTGTCTTTCATAACAAAAGACTCCTCATGGAAATATTACATGGTGTCAGAAATAAAAACTCATACATAATGCCAATGGATATTTTTTAACTTCCCACACAGATACCCTGGGAAGGAAACATTGAAGAAAATTAAAGTAACTGGTTACAGAAATTTAAATTGTACATTGTGGTGTCAGAAAAAATTGTCAAGCTGGACAAAATAAAATGATACAAAGGGAAACTATTGCCCATCGGGGAGTCAGAACTCCTAATGCAATGCAAACGTACAACACAAAAGAAAGACAGCCCTGTCATTAAACCCAATGCAACAGACAATAGAGAAAAGGCAATTGAATGCCCTAACATTCACTGACACAGAAAAAGGAAATTTTGAGGCATTAGTGAGAAAATTCCAAGAATATCTATGGCAAGAAAGGTATATCCCACTGTAGAGTAGAAATGCAAGGTCTCATAATGTGGGACTTCCTCAAACAGACGCTGAAGGACATAAATTACCTCCTCCGGTGTGAAACAACTGAGTGGACAGGGGCCAAGTGTATTTTTGTATTTGTGTCTTGTTGGTATGAGAATAAAGTAATTCAGAATTACTACTACCATTGTTATTGTGTGTTGTGAGAGGAAGCTGTAGTAGGAGATAACAAAAATTAACTATTTGTATAGGTTTTAATAGCAAACAAATACACATGTTACATTCAGATTAATATGGCCTGTTTCTTAACAGGAAGGGGAAGTATCTTTGTGTCCTTAAGATACAGTAGAGAAGAATGGACTAAGCATAAACTACAAGAAGACAATGCATGGTCATCAGTAAAATGCGGAAGTTTAAATATCTGGGAAGTGTTTTGACAGAGGACGGTAAGTGCAACACAGTGATCCACAGATATATTGAGATGGCCAAGGACACATTCCAAAAGCTGGGCAGAGTATTGCGAGACAGGAGAATTTCTTTTGTAACAAAGAAAAGAATACTGAGCTGTTACGTGACATCTGTCCTTCTTTATAGCAACAAATATTGGACGATTTTCTCAAGGATGAAGAAGATACTCAAGGCGACGGAGATTGGTTCTACAGAAGGATGCTGAGGATATCATGAACCAAGCATGTGAGCAACGATGAGGTCTTAGAGAGGATGCAAACAAGGAGGGGGCTTATATTTAACATGAGGAAGAGGCAGCTGAAGTTTCTGGGATGCATAATGAGGGAGGAGGGCCTGGAGAATCTGATACTCACAGGTCGAATAGAGGGAAAGAGAGACAATGCATGACATACCTGGTGGGCTTAAGCAAGTGGATGAAAGAACATGGTCTGGAGGAGGAAGCAGAAGGAAGGAACTTGTTGAGAGCTGCAAGGGATAGAGGGAGGTGGAGATCCATAATCACCTACATCCTGAAAGGACATGGCACATAAAATGAAAGAGAATCTGCAAGGGTACAAGTAATTTAAGGAAGCTTACAATTTATGCTACAACATTGTGGTTATTTTACATGGCACTGTGAACTGGATCTGATGAATATATAAAACTATCTTAACAAAATAAGACATAGCATCTGTATAAGGCAGAACTGTTGATTTGATTTCTCATGCAACAAATGATAGAACTACAAAGGGAAACTATTGCCCATCAGGGGGGACAGAACTCCTAATGCAATGCAAACGTCCAACACAAAAGAAAGACAGCCCTGTCATTAAACCCAATGCAATGGACAATGACTGGGTATTATTCCGTGATGCTTGAACCCCGTATGAGGAGATGTGTAAACTTACCAACCCATTCGAAATACTCAGTGAACTGAAAACAACATTTTTTCTGAAGTCATTAGGCTCCTTTTCGACCTTATAGGGGCTGAAAACCTTAAGGGGCTGAAACCTTAAGTTTGGCTATGGAAGAAACAAATCCGATTCGTTGCAGTAAAAGGTTTGCACAAGGAAGTTCACCGGCAAACTTTTCATTCCAGATATCAGATGGAAGGTGAGTCAATCACTCATGTTTTAACAAGGCTCCAAGCTCCAGGCAAATTTTGCTTGCTCACCATTGATTATCCCAACATGGAAGGCTGTGGTCAGTAAGGCAACTACTTGTGCAACATGACAATGGGCAGATGATTGCAGGACTTACCAACAAGGAGCACCAGTCAAGTTTTGACCAAGGCTGCCAACCCCACCACACTTAAGCAAAAGCTTGATCAGTTTGTCAGCTTGGAAATGCTGGACAAGTCAGCTGCACGTTTACTAAATGATGTTAACCTGTCAACCTTGTCATACCTACATATATCTGACCACAAGCGCCATGTAGTTCAGCAACCCCAAAGAAATAATGTATCCACTTCACTGATTAAGAATCCTTATGTGGGTTATGGGAAGATATTCCAACCTGGTGGATCAATTAGTAGGACAGATTACCCAGCAGCTAAACTGGTATGCCATAATTACAGGATTAGGGGTCACATCAAAAGGGTATGCCAGAAATCTATTAAAATTGAAATTGGGATCACAAACAGATCAACAAAATGTGAGACAGAGCATAATTCATTCACTTTCACAAACACTAGTCTGAAAGTTCCTCCCATCCACATTATCTACTATGCTGGCAGATCAAAATGGAGTTGTAAAACCGGTTTGACACTGCCCAGAGCTGTGCCTCATCTTGTGTGGAATGGAAAGCGTTTTGAATGAGGTGTCCCAGATGCTCTGCCATCACTGACAATAGAAAGGAACATAATGCATCAAACCCATGCTTCATTTAAATGCACACACACTGGTTCAATTAGCTACAGTAGTTATTGTATCCTAGTGTTTGCTGATACAGGGGAACAAACTTGTTCAAGTGAACCAGAGATATTAAAACTAATCTGATGCCTGGATGAATACCTTGTGTCAACTTGTCATTGAATACTTGGTAGTTACCAAGTCAACAAAACAAATGAAATGGTACTCCAAATTGCAAATGAACATGGTAAAACTAGTTGGGTTTATTGCACTCATGTACATTGACCTGTACCACAGTCTGATCACCTTAATTATACAAACTTGTCCCTTCCTCCATAGACTCTCCAATCAATGCCAGACTCAGCAGCTCATCCTTCAACTGACAACCATGTAAACAATGAAGACTACATATCTAGCAATCTCACACAGTCATCAGTTCCCATAATACAAAGAAGAAACCCCAAAAGACAAACACATGGTCAGCTACCAAAACATTTTCTAAATTTCATTATACACTAAAAAAAAGCATCACCACACCATACATACAACACACAAACCAATTCATGAATCTGAATAAGATCTAGGGGAACTGTTACATTCTTCCCAAAATCAGATCTTATTATTTACACTAAACTAATCTCCACAACTAGCTGGATGTGAATTCTTTGAATGGCTAATCTCAACTAAAAATCTGTCAGCTGCACAAGGCTCTGCATATATCTTTCATTTACTCACACACTCAAAGAAAAAAAGGCAATACAATCCAGAATTTCCACCTAATGGCACCCACTACTTCCTAAAAGAACAAAATGAAAACTGGAGCTCATCAAAGTAACATTTGGTAGTTGGATGGCATTTTAGCCCAAGTTCACATGCTACTCAAAAACAACTTCCTATCTACAAATAGATCAGATTTGACCAACTCACTAACACCCTCACCTGACCAACTTGCTTATTCTGTCACCCTAGTAAGTCACAGCTTATCCTTCTTCTCCTTCCATGTCTCATCAGATGCTTTTACAACTTCACTTATCTTTTTTTATACAAGAGACATCTACCCTCATTTTTCATTTATTGTATTTATGTTAATACAATTGTTTATTGCTTTAAATTTTTGTTGTTTTTTTCTTTGCTCTGCCACAATACACCTAATAATGTGAAAATATTTCCATATCATAATAATGACTACTTACAACAAGTTTTTGAGATACTGGCCCATTTTGGTTAAAAAATAAATATGAACAAATGTAAATTTGCTGTTCTTCAATTGACTTTCTTCAGCCATGTGATTGATGAACATGGTATTGCGCCTGTTCCAGAGAAAGTTGCAACAATACAGCAATTTCGACAACCAACATCCCTATGGCAACTACAGAGATACCTTGGTTTAATTAATTAACGGTTTATTCCAGGTTGCACTAAATTCTTGCCGCCACTCACAAATCAAATTTGCTACAGAAACAAAATAAATCAATCATCATAGCTCAACTCATTGAAAGGTGCAAAGGAAAATGACCTGAGCACAAGCCCATGCAGAAAATCCATTCCAGTGATGTGCCTAGTACCATCCTGTTCCTTCAGATGAGAACCAACAGGCGTCTACTGGAATGATGGATATGGACTATTTCAAGTCCAGTGCATTTAATACTTGCCCACACCAACTCTTACAGACCATGACAAGAAAGCTATTGGACATTACTTTTGTCCCTGATGAGCCATTATCAGCAATCGACACACAATCCCTGTCTCTCACCATTGGAAGAAGAGAGTGAAACAAGACCTCAATCAAGACATTGCACTGGCTGAACCAGTGCCAATGGGCTCTCCTACAAATTGGTGTTCAAAGATGGTAGTCACACCCCAAAAAATCACTGAATGAGTCCAGTACAGATATCTTTGTGCTCCCTAGGGATTTCACGCTCCTGGAGACAGAAATACCCACCAATTTGATTATATTACAATGGATATGGTTCAAAAAACCTGTTGCATAGATGATAGCCTCTTTTGGAACAATTCTATAGAATCCCCGTTCTGGTACACAATGAAACATATAACCCACTGTGCGAAGAATAGGATTATGTTTAACCTTGACAAATTACGTAAGGTAAAGTTTGCCCAGTTCTTAATAATGGCTGATGGTGTGAAACCCATGAATAAAATAACTGAGGCCATCCTTCACTTTCCTACACCCACAAGTATCTCAGGTGTCAGGTTTTAATATAGTGGGTGCCAGCTTGTGCAAGTATCTGAAAAAGGATGCTAGGGAAGAAAAGGTTAAGAACCACTGACTTATTCAAATGGCAGTGACAAATTATTGGGTGAGGTTTTTCAGGAGACTAGATACCCATCTCTAGCTTGGGCAAAATAATAAAAATTAATTTTAAATATCAAGACAAAATATTGTTTGAAAATATAACCCAAATTAACCTTGAAAGAAAATTATTGTTGTTTTTAATTCATTTCATATAAAATTTCTTTTATCTTGTTCTTTATAATTTTTTTATTTATTGATCCTGTAGTAAATTTCTTTGATTATTTGTTTTGCTTTACTGTCTTGTCAATTCTCAAGTTGAAAAGCTACAACTTACTTGAAAAAAAAACCCACAAAAATAAAAATGCCAACACTTACCAAAAGCCCTTAAAATCCATGCCAAGATATTGACCACTATCTGTACCAACCATAAATTATTCCATTTTGATCCCATCCTGTTCAAAATCCTGGACCTGGCTCTAAATTTTAATCTACAATGTATTTTGCAATTTAAAGCTGAATGTTTTTAAATTAAGAATCAATTCTACTGAATCTCATTTTCTTAAATTTCTTAAGAGCTTTTGTTTCTAAAATTGAAATTATTGTTTTCTCAACATCTGGAGTAATTTCACTCACATGTTTCAAAATTTCTTTTGCAGGTAGCTTTAAAATTATGTGAACATCCTTTTCGTATAGTTGACAATATGAAAGGAATAATTAAATATAATTTCTCCATACTTTTTCCAGGAAATGAAAGTGGTAAGAACAATTAATAAAATTTAATTTTCTTATGATATTTTAAATATGGAATTATAATAATTTTAATGGAGTAGGTATCTTTCATTTTGGGTACACCAGTTTATGGAGTTTTATGTGTGGAAAGAATATATCCTATTTGTTTGCATGTTCATATGATGGGGTCACCAGTTAATGAGGCTGGTATCTTTCACCTTGGGTATACTAGTTCATAGAGTGTTGAAAGTGGTCGGTTGTCAGTTAGCTTCTCGGAATCAAACAGAGCATTTACTTTTTTAGTATGGGCAAAGGCACCTTACCTGGGCAAGTGGCCATGATGGCAACTGACAAGCTCATAGTGCCATTTTCCCATTGGGAAAAATATATCCTCATTAAAGAAATATAGAAAATATCTCCAACTTGCAGTCACATGTTGGGAAATGCACATGACTTGCTGTTTTCTGTTGGGAAATATGTCCTCACTAAAGACAGGGAAGATAAATCTAGCCCACTTAAAATCACATCAGAAACACCAGTTATGAGGTGAGCTATGGCAGAAAGGAATATTCCCAATTTGCACTTCCCAACATTATGGGCATTAATATATCGATAATATGATAACACCTTAATATACAGACAGAACACAACAGCTGAAAGAGAAGGAATGACAAACATGCTTTGTTTACACAGAGAGTTTTATACCACTAAGTCATATTAAAAATTAAATACAAACATTTACACTTGACCCACACAGAAAAATTATAACATGTGTATACAACAACAAGCAGTGCAAAAATATGTCAAAGACAAAGGTTCTTACTTGTAATATTTCCTTGAAAGGAAAACTGGTTGTATAGCAATTTCTCTATGCACCTGGTGAGGCCATGTGTTTTTCCTTGTAAGGCCCACAGTTGAAGGCTTTTGACATCCTTCTTCTCCAGGCTCACTGGTCATTACTTGACTCTCATGTTTTTATGTCAATCAAAGGGAGATAATAACCTTTTGTATCCTTACAGTTTTAAGTTGTATGAATTTCCAATGAATCATTGCCATTATTAATTCTTGATTAGTTCTTTCATTCTAATTGTATTGTTTTTATTATAACGCTTTGATCATCTTTATATTCTAAAATTGAAGCAAGTAGTATCATTTGAAGATAAAGAACAAGTTTTTAAGTCTCAATCCAGAGGGGGATACAATACATACATACATATATATATATATATATATATATATATATATATATATATATATATATATATATAATTGATTTTGGGGATTTAGACTAATTTTATAGTAATTCGTCGAGCTTAGAATCCTCAACAGAATGCAGAAAGCACTGGACAGCCATTTCATCTTATCTGGGACTTATCAGCAGTGTTCATCCACTACTGAGAATTGAACCCAGATCGCTTCAATACAACGCAAACGTCATACCAACTGTACCACGAGACTCGGTGATGAAGAAGACATAAACTAGACTTGATATAGCACCACTACTCACTCAGTTCCGTTCACCGATACCCATCCAAGTATACAGAGTTATCCAGAGACCCTGAATAACCTCAGAACCTGTGCCCCAAGAGCCGGTAGTAGATGCACACTGCTGATGAGTCCCAGATAGGACAAAATGGCTGTCCAGTGCTATATACATATATATATATATATATATATATATATATACACCTCCAGAGGGGAGTACAATATATATATATATATATATATATATATATATATATATATATATATATATATGTATCCAAATGAGAGAAAGAACAGATGGAGTAAAATTCCACTGTTCATAGCATTTACTTTTAAAAAAAGTGCTTAATACAAAGTAGAGCAATATATTATTATTATTTTTATTATAAGAGATTATAATAAAAACATGTTGAAATCTCTACACAAAAGCTTTCATGTTTCAATACTTTTTTTGAAAGAGCATTGAAGGGAAGGTTAGGTTAATCAGACATAAAGTTAACAAAAAATTAAAAAAAAAATTTTTTTTAGATGTAGGTAGCTTCTTAAAGGTGGCCTGTAGATAAATTTAAAAATGTGTAACATCTATATAAAATATTCATAATACTAACTAGATGGTAATACATAGCAATATTAATAGCAATATTAAAGTTGAATAAACAAAATAAGGTAATTACCCATAGAGGGTGGACCATTATGTACTAATAACTTATGGCTATAAGAAATGGTAAAACATAATTTTTTAAAATTTAACTATAACTTAGGGTAAAAGAAAACTGTGCCAGCAATTTACAGTTAATTCACTCCTTTGGTTTAATATTGATTTTTTTATGTCAGCAACATTTTTCATGTAAACATAAGCAGCATGGTTCATTTAAAGATTTACAAGTTCTAGTTTTTTTTTTAGTATTTTCCATTTTACCGTAGAGTTTTAACTTCTTTTAAGTTCCAAAAATATTTAGAATGGGATGTCCTATTTCTGTACACATTATTGAAAAAAGATAATACATGTTGGTACCACTTAGTTTTAAAGGAATTCTTGGTACTAACAATATAAAGTTTTTTAACTGAAAATCCAGCGGTTAAAAAATTTTATATCATTATTATTTTATTATTTTTATCATGACATGAAAAAATAACTCACCCACCTACATCTTCTGGGTTTACTTTTCTATTTAGTGTAGATTTGACATTTAAATCTTAAATTTTCTTAAAAATCATTTAATCACCAGTTACTTACCAACACCTGAAGAAATACACTCAAAGTATTGAAACATGAAAGCTTTTGTGTAGCAATTTTAAAATATTTTTATTATGATCTCTTATAATAATAATAATAATATATAATTTTTTTCTTTTTTCAGAGAAAACAAAATTTTTGCCAACACCTGTAAGTAAAAGTATTTTTATAATTTATTGTCCTTGTAACTATATGAATATTAATGCCATTTATTATCTGTGCTGAGAATTTTATTGCTGGGTTTAATTCAGTAGCTATTTTTTGGTAGGATTTTTTTTAATATGTTTCAAAATAGAATTTATATTCAAAATTTAAAAGAATCTGGGTTTATAATTATAAGTTTAAAAATATTAGAAAAATTATAATTTCTACAAATGCACTTTACATTGTCAAAGTAAATGCCAAGTTAGTAAACACCTGTGCAACTCCAAAAATATAGATGGCTGGAGCCTGACAGCTGATCTTTCTTCTGACCTACCTCTAACAGCCCTAATGGTGAGTGGAACTGACATGTAACTTTTGGACCTCAAAAACCAAGTTTGTAACTTTTCATCATCACAGAGAAGATCCTGAATTCTCTCCAATCATTAAAACAGTTTCACCTTCAAAGAGAATCCTGCTATATTGCTACCATATCTCAACTGGAGCTGTCCAATTATCTCTTTCAAACCCTGAGAATGTTCAAAAGCATCTATGAAACTTTAATTATTTCCTACCTTACAACCTCTTTCCCACAGACACAATGTCACAAACTTCTTGCTACTCTAACACTATTTCTAAGGAAAATATACTGATGAACAACATCTTTAGTTCCACCAGTTCAAAACTTTACAGCTAAGACCTTCCAATATCATGTACACAGGAGTGAATTTATCCTCATTTCTTTCATATTCCATTAGCAAGAAGGAAGTTCCACTCAGATAACTTCTTCCTAAAAACTACTACTTTATGGAATAATCCTGAAAGTAGGCTTCCTCATCCACTACAGCTGTAACTGCTTTGCAACGAGTGAACCATTATTTATCCTACATATCCTCATAATCTGTACTTCTTAGCCCACCTCTTACATCTACAAAACGACCTCATTTTGCCTTGAGTGTCTCTTTGACCTTGTATTGAGTAAACAATAGTAAACAAAAAAAACAGACAAAAAATTCCAGTGTTCTTTAGGTAATGAGGTTTTACATATATATATATGATGCTAGCTCTCTTTTTTTAAAATTATTTTCTTTTGCTAGAAACATTTACGCACATCTAATATAAATTTATTAATACAATTCTTAGAATAAGCAAGTAGTTTTATTGGCATGGAAAGTAAAATTGACAAAGTCAAGTTCAAATTCCAGCTGAGTCTGTTGCATACACTTTTATACAAATGCCTTAGGAAAAAACATGAATCCATCTCTTTTACCCCTCCTCTCCAGCAATGTTATAAATAGCAGAGTAGACTGAGATCTCTAGCTTTAGGTGGCAACCAGTCTAAGTGAAAGAAAACTTTAAATTTTAAACCATGAAGAAGGCTGTAACAAAGCTGGTAAGTTAGGGTGTTGATGTATTACTTTCCCCATTATTATTATTTGTAATGGAGTTGATATTAATCACAGAAATTAAAGTGCATAAACATACAACAATAACAACAATAAAAATTGAGACACATGTCGACATAAATAGCAAGAATTTGTATTTTCTTTTTGTGATGTGAATTACAGAATATTAGTATCAGTCAGTTATGTGCCATGTGGGATACACGCTTAGATGATCATGTATCTTTCGATACATGACTGATGAGGCAAATTTTTTCCCATAGTAGATTGCCATTTTTTTCTGCAGTAGACCAGTTGCTATCAAAGGCTATAGAGCCCTGTCTGTCCTGCTATTTACCCATAGCTGGGATTATTGGTATGGTCTGTGTAAAAATATTCTCAGTGTCTTTTGTTTAAAAGTCAGTGTTTACTATGTTTGGTTCCAAGAATTTCGTTTGTGAGGAATCATTTGAAATCATCTATTTTCGATCTTCCAAAGTTGAGGATGGCATTTGACATGGTTTGGTTCCAAGAATTTTGTGAAGATGGCATTTGATAGTGTCTGTTTTCACTCTTCCTGGAGTGCTGGCTGACATGGTTTCTACTAACTACTTGTCTACTATTATGGGTACCCTAGTCTACACACTACTCTACTGACTCTCTTGTGGTGTAAGGGTTGTTTTTATAATGATGTGGGTTAAGATGATGAAATATCCTTCTTTTCTATCATCACTGATGACAAAGTGGTTTTTAGAATGATGAAATATCCTTATTTTTTTATCATCACTGATGGCAATGTTATTTTTAGAATGATAAAATATCATTATCATTCTAGACCATAACAAAGCAATGGGAAACAATTCCACTATCTTTCCCAAGAATGCCAAGTAATTCACATAATAAAGTAAAGGAAAGGTATCTGTGAAAGGTTATGATTGCTAGCACCACAAAGGGACATAATATATAGAAATAGAAAATGCAATTCTTAAGAAATGGAAAAGAATTGCGAAAGTTTAAATCAACAGCTGAACATTTTATTGAACTTAAACTCTAAAACTATTATCTATTTAGTAGATATATATTTTAACAGTGATGGTAAAAGTCATATAACTGTATTGGCTTTCTTAGAAACAGAAACAATTTTGATTTTTTTCACACTTGTATTGAGCTAGTTCTGGAAAAATTTGCATTTTAAAACATTTTTTGGTTCAGTGATTTACAGGAAATGCACATTAAAATACTGTAAATTTCACCGGTTTACAATTAATCTTATCCAATCTGTCATAAATTTTTAATGAAATAAAGAAAAACTAACAATTTTTTCCTTTTGCATAATTGACATTTTCTCTTTTTAATTTCAGCTGTTAATTGTTGTCATAAATAAACTATTATGTGTTGTTGAAACTGATACCTTTCAAGAGTATATCAATATACAGTGGAAAGAATTTGGCAGGTTAGTTTATTCATATATAAACCTCTTCCTTAGGAAACTAAAAACAAACTACTGTTTTAATTAACATTTTCATTAAAGTCATATGTAAATATAATTAAGTCACCAAAAAGGTAATATGGAGATCACCAATTTGGAAGGGATAGAAAAGATGAATATGTTAGAACTCCACCGAAATTCATAAGTAGGTCAGAGCAAAACCCAGATGAAAGAGATAGCAATAGACTACTGACAGAGATGAAAATGCCCATTCATTACAACAGAATGTTTGTGTTGAGGGAGAGTTCTATGCATTTTAGTCACTTATAGGAAAATATATAAACAACTGTTGATTTTTAAATTCCTCTATAGGATTCTAGAACCAATCCAGGAAGTAAAATGTGGCTGCCTAACAAATATTTCTTGTGCTAAATTCTAGTTTGCTGAGTGAAATCACGCTAGGATCCACTTTAAATATTAAACCTGTTATGATGACCAAACTTAGTAACCATAGATATCCTACATACACTAATTCAAAGTTGCCTGTGAGCTATAGTTATAGCTCGCTTTATGCTAATTACCTATTAGCTAAACCAGTCCCATTACAAAACCTTCTGAGTCAATTTTAACCTTAAGTAGTGACAAGCTCTGCTAGAAATGTGCAATTGCTTTGCTACTGTTAGCTTGTCCCTCAAAATAGATTCATATAATTTTAACTCATGTCCTTCATTTTTGACTTTCATTCTCTACTGTTTTGAATATTGGCTTTTATAGTAAGAGAGCATAAAAGCATTATAGTTTTAGAGTGGAACAAAATAAATGGACATTTTTACATTGCATAAGTGCAGTCTTTTTTTACATTGTTCCTTTCTGCTTATATATAGGTCTATACATCATTTACGTCATCTTTCCATCTGTATTTTGTGATTACCTTTATTCTTTTTATAGGATATCAACACAAAGATTAATAATCATAATTTTTGTCTCATTATGCTCTATGTGTTGCTGTAACAATATTTGGAGACTAAAACCAGCTTCAGAATGAACCATATATTGTTAGTCCTAAAAATTAAATTCTGGTAAATTGGATTTTCAAAATGAACTTGGTCATAGTTGCTAGTTGTCACTCAAAAATGAAGAATTGAGGGTAGCCACAAAGGTTCATCCAGAAACAAATGCTTAGGTGTTGGGAGCTGTCCATACAACAGTTAGAAGATATCTAGTATAAATTGGTAAAGAAAATGTAGAATTGGTTATCTCATAATAAGACTGATTTGATTATCAGCTTGCATAGTTGCTTCATTTTGCTTGTTCATTTTAAAAAAATACTTTCCTGGCTTACCATTTATGGAAAGTGGTTTTGCATGATAATCAGAAATGTGACTTTGTGTTGATAAAGTTGCTCTTCCCACAACCTTCTCAATCAAATCTTCCAGACTATTTAATGACTCAAGTACCACCCCTTACAAGCTGTACAAGAGTAATTAACATAATTTAAAATTACACTTTTGATGTTTCTTTGCTTTAAAAGTATTTGACTTAAATTTCCTTTGTTTTGTTTTAGGAAGTTTGCATTTGCCAACTTTTTGTCGTTTCTTCTGCATGTAGCTTTATGGACAACTCTGGGAATATTTGACTATGATACAGATTATTCTTTGCATATCATATTTTTGGTAAGTAAAATTATTTGATTTTTTACTGTAATTTTTACTGTGTAAAAATTTATTAAAATGTGTTGCTTTATAGCTCAGCTATTAGTAAAATTTTTATGTTCAAAATTTTCTCAGAATCCAGAAAAATACTCAGAACCAAAGAAAAAAAATATATTTTAAATAAATAACATCCACTGGCCTTTAACCATGTGTTTATGTGTGTGTAAGAGACTCCGGGCGTCAGACTAATATGTGTGCATAGTGATTCCAGAGTTCAGGCTAAGCAGTCCAATTGCCATGTGATTTGTTTCAAAGCAACAGAAGTCTCTAAGAACATATCATTTATTCTTGACTTGGACCCAAAGTCATGACACAATCCATCAAGAATAAAACAATCTCAAATTGTTTTAATTTACTACTTTTTATAGTTTTGTTTTAACTTCATACACTAAAATTCTGACTTAAATAAATTTTGTTGAAAGTGTTCATAAGAAATTTTACATGAAGAAACAATTAAAATGGCTATCAATTGAGGAACGTGATTACAACCCAATAAGGCCAAAAGGAAATACTTCTAATAACATAATATTATTCAGGAAAACAGATTTCTAGCAAAACTATACAAAATAACCCTTAAAAATCTCAAATAATTTTAATTCTATTTTTCAAAGAATATTTTTTTTCAACTCCATCAATTTAAATCTGTCTGAATTCAGTTTCCTGTTCATTATGTTAGATGAGTCAAAAAAATTATACAAAGTTGTAAGGAAAAAAAATCTGCTTGAGTAAAAAAAGTCTTAATGATTCTGTGTGTGTGTATGTATGGGAAGGATGAATTCTTGCAATTCAGTCTTACAAGTATTAGGGAATGAATGATTGAGACAAAATACATGATGTCTCTACACAACACCACTTATACAAAATTACATTCAGGGAAGGTGTAAGTGAGAGAGGGGCACTTTTACACAGACATAAACACAGTAAAAGAAGTCTAGAAATTTTAACTTAGAATTGCACGAACATGCATTTATGTGGAATAATTAATTGCACATAATCTTGCTTGATTTTGAAGAAAATGATCTAAGAAATCTGACTTGACAAATATCAGAAGAAATTGATCATAATTTTAAGTTTTGTACATGTTTCATAGCTTTTTTGCTCAGGTGTCAAATATCTG
The DNA here is from genome assembly GCA_964036315.1 of Acanthosepion esculentum. Taxonomy (NCBI): domain Eukaryota; kingdom Metazoa; phylum Mollusca; class Cephalopoda; order Sepiida; family Sepiidae; genus Acanthosepion; species Acanthosepion esculentum. The sequence continues at coordinate 23,322,237 of OZ038483.1, read as the reverse complement.
ATTTAGAAACTAGAAATAATTGTATTCAGAACATATTTTAGTTACATGTTAAAATTCTTCTTGGACCTTGTGGTGATAGAGAAATAAATAAATAACAAGAAGATCAAAATTTCACCATGTTTAAAAATAGATAGATAATAAAAATTGTCAGGCAAACAAAGCCATAGTTTGACTAACCAATCAGAAAGCTTTCACAGCCAGGATGTAAGGAAAAAAATAAACAAATAACAAGGAGACCAGCATTTTGCCATTTCTAAAAATAAAATGTTTGATCATCCGAGCAGAATGTTTTCATAACTTGGATATAGGCCATGAGCCAATGTGAAGCACAGAGCCCTTTTCAAAGTTGGTCTATATATACATATATAAAATGATGGAAAATAAACTCTAACCAAACATTCAGAAATGATGTAAGAAATGAAATAAACAAATAATAACAAGAGGCTAGCATTTCATCATTTCTAAAAATAGATAGCTCAACCAAACTATCAGAAAGCTTTCACAACCAGAATATAGGCCACAAACCAATGAGAATCAGAGTGAAAATTTCAAAGCAGGTGTATACATTGTACTTATAAAAGGATAGAAAATCAACCAAAACTAGAGTTGCAAAATTAATTTTCTCTATTTTTTGATGCTGCAGTTATCGTAATATACCCAGAGAAGAAATAGAACATTTGCAGAACTAATTGGCAACTTTACCAGGCTAACCTATCCTTGCTACATTAAAAACAAACATAACTTCCTTCACCACGTTGTTACACAACAGTTACTACATTTGTACACACACACACACACACACACACACACACACACACATATATATATCTTTCCTTAAGGAGGCACAGTGGAGTAATGGATAGTGGCTTAGATTGAGGAATCAGAGAGCCAAGTTTGAATTCCAGTTGAATCCATTACATTCACTGAGATGCTAATAACCTTCTCCCCCCAGTAAAATAAATAGAGTAAATAGCAGGACAGACTGGCTTACTATAGCCTTGGATGACAACTGGTCTAGGAGGACAACTCAGAATTCAAAACCTGTGGAGGGTCATTTAGGGACCTTATGGCATGTGGTGCACCAAGTCTCTGTATTTGGCTCTTCAAAAAGTATGGCTATACATATATATATATATATATATATATATATATATATATATATATATATATGTGTGTTTTTAGGTTATATACGGAAATGTATATATATTTTGTGCTTTTTTGGTGTGTTTGTAAATGTGGGTCTCTATATGTATAAAGATGAAGGCGATTATGATTTTATGATTATGCGGATTCATGTATTTACTGTATTTGTATATGTATGTTTATACGTATATAGGTATATGTATGTATTTTTGTTTATGTGGGATTATGTATGTAGGTACATATGTATCTTCATAACTTTAGTTTTATTTTTATTTGTTTAAAATGATCTTTTTCTTATTAATTTTTTTTTTTAAATCTTTACATATATATAAAATTTTTTGAAAATTATTTGTTATTTTACTATTTTCTTTTCTTAATCATCTATTTTTTAAACTACCCAGGTATCGATGTTGCAAATAACTACATGCATTGAACAGAAAACTTTCAAATGTATTCAGTTTTAAACACCGACGATTACCAGTTCCAAACTTTCTTTCTTTTGTTTCCTTCCTCTTTCCTTTCTTTTTCCTTTGCCTCTTTCCTCTGTTCCCCTTTGAAGATACTCTCTCTACTTCACTTCTCACATCTGATGGAAATAGGTCAATCTGTCTACTCTCATCAATTACAGTTTCCTTTTCTATATATATATATCTCTAGATAGACATATCTCTCTTTTTCTTTCCCTTTCTCTTTCTTTCTTTTTCCCTCCCCCCATTTTGAATCTATATTTTAAAACATAATTTATGTTTAAATATTTCGTTTTGCACCTGGTAAAATTTTAAATCCATTTATTGTTGACACTGCTTGGCCTGATGAAATGAAACTGAAGTATCAGTTTTGTTAAATAAAATATTACCATGGATTTCTAAAGTCTCTGCCTTCATAATTATCATTTATTCTGTTCTTACATTGAGCTCTCTCTGGATCTATATCCTCTTTGGAATCATCCATATGGATTATCAAACAATACTATCACATATATATATATATATTCATACATTTTTGATTGAACCGTCTAGACATGTCTATTTATTTTTATTTTGATCCTCTCATATTTGTGTACAAATTTCTTAGTGTCAGTATAAATTGATGGAGAAAGAGAGTGTAATTTTTCTCATTCCTTTTATTTTCCCAAGTACTTTCAGTCTCATCAAAGATCATCTTCAGGGATGAACTGCTCAGGCAAAATTAATGTAAGTTATAAAATAGACACTCTTAAATTCAAAAAAATTTATTGCTGTGTAAACAAGGTAACTTAATTTATATAAATACTATTAAAAATTGTAAAATGTTTTAAAATATTGTTTTTAATTGTAATAATGAAACCATAGCCTCACTTAACATTGAAAGTTTATTTATCAATATTCTAGTTAGAGAAACAATTGATATAATTAGAAAGAATATTTACAACAAACCATCTCTCCCTCCATTAAAATTAGACCTAACATATTACAGAAACTACTTTTGACTTGTATGACTGAGGTTCCCTTCTATGACCATCAGAATAATATGTACATACAATGTGATGGTATTTCCATGGGTTTAGTTCTGGGACCAACATTTAGTAACTTCTACATGGTTAATCTCGAAAATAAGATATTTAGTACCACTAAAAGCACCCTTCATCTATTTGTAGACGATATTCTCATCTTAGTCAAAAACATAGATGAAATACATGATCTACAAAAAAGCTTCCACAAAAACTCAGTCCTTAAGTTCACATATGAACTTAAAAATAAAAATAAAATCCCTTTTCTTAATGTATTGTGTTATATTCTGTGCTAATAGGAATATATACTTGAAAACAAGGTTTATTGTAATGAACCAGTACAATAAGAACCAGCACAAGGCTGTCGCAAGTTAATCCAGTAGAAAATGCTACTATTGGAAGGTCAGTAGTTCTTGCATAAGTCTGAGTAATACTCAACAGATCCCAGCTAGTCTCTGTAGTCTGTTGACTTACAGATACTTATAGGTAGTTACTACCTATAGTATAGTCACTCATAGAGATGACAGGTTATTCCATTACATCATATTGATAGACGCTAACAATAATACATTTACTACCTCTCCATATAAAAAACAACTAGCATAAACTCATACACTCTCAACTATAAAAATTAATGTCCTAATTATTACAAAATAGCTATTATATGAAATTTAATAAAACATGCAAAAGCTAATTCTTCAATAGAAGAGATTTTCTACAGTGGAATAAAAAAATATCAAACAAATTCTCATTAATAATGCCTTTCCTAATTACATTGTTGATGAACAAATTAGACGATCTATTAGAAATATTAACATAAATCAAAAAGAACATAATGTCTCCTCAAATAACCCAAAATGTATCAACCTATTATGTCACAATCGAATACATTCTAACTATAAACAAGATGAAAAATCCGAAAGTAACTCATGAGTACTAATATATTTCCCACTGATCCCAGTAAAAAAATAAAGCTAATTATATACTACACTAAATTTAATGCAACCAACTTAATCATCTGTAATAACTCTTCAAGTAGCATTTAGCAAAAGACCAACATCATATATCAATTTAAATGTCCTTCGGGAGATTGTATCTCTGACAAAAATGTAAATATATATATATATGTTGGTTTTATGATGACAATGCTTTCAAAGGGGCTTACATTTCATATGAATGAACATACTTCAATTTCTTAGCATTTAAAAGAACAGTCCTCTCCTCATTCATGATTTACAAAAATACTAATTTGTTTTCAAATTTCCCAAATAAATCATTTTTATTATATTTTATCTACCATCGCCCAATGAGGAATGATTAAAGTTCCAAAACATGAAATTTTTGTGTAGCAATTTAAAATGTTTTTATTGTAATCTATTATAATAAAATGTTATAATAATATTATATTTTGATTTATGTTTTTTATTGAGCACTTTTAAAAAGTAAATGCTAAGAAATGCAGATTCTTACTCCATCTGTTCTTTCACTTTCTTAAGATATATATATATATATATATATATATATATATAAAATGTATATACAGTTTTTGAAATAGATATGTTTTTTTTTTATTAAACTCTGTATATTACATCTATCAGACTGCATGTTTGAAAAAAATCTTAGTAAAGAAAAATACAAAAATGCATTCCCCTGTGCATGTTCTATCCCTGCTGGGGATCTACTATAATAATGTTTGAAGTAATAAACATGTTGATTTAAAATAAATGAATTAATTCTTTAAAATTAAAGATACATTTAAATTTGTTGTCATTTTTATACTTTCCTAAAAAATATAACTTTTCAACATTGTTATAATGAAATTACATCCCTATTTTTTCATGTCTTAATTATAATAACCTTTAAAGAAGTCAATTTTGTAACTGCATGGAACTAACAAAAAATAGCAGTAACTTCCTTTTGATTAGATTAAAACTTTTATAGATAAACCCACAAGTTTACTGAATAATTCATCAGATAGAAGATGAATATTGAAAATGACAATTGTTTATACTAAATTAATATTCATTATGATTTTGAATGACATTTCTCTGTAATTTCAATCATTTTTATTGCTCAATTTTTGCTAATTTTTTGTAGGATGCAAGTTTTTCAATACTTAAATATCTGCTTTAACAGTTAAATAAATAAATAATAACAGTTAAATAAATTCTTATTGATTGCTAAGATTGAAATATTACAGAAACAAACAACCAGAGAAGCAAACAAATGTAAATATGAATTAACAATAACAAATATGTGCATTTTATTATTTTTTCTTAATTATGTTTCTTTTTAAGGTTGCTGCAGGATTTGGAAGTTTTCTTTGGTTTGTTTTTGAGCAGAGACAACATAGTGCAAGTAACCAATATTCTACGGTAGTATTTATTCAATAGTTTATTACTTACTATTTTCTTCCCTATTTTTTAAATACCCTACTACTGCATAATTATAACTTTGTTGGGAAAAATAGAAAATTGTAATTTATTGGAAATAACTATAAAAATGCTGAGAGCGATTTCTCACTGCTATTTTAGTTTAGTGTCTGCAGCACAGGATAAGTTAAATGACTGCCCCAACACAATATAATAAAAATATATCACAAAACCAGTTGTATCTTATGTGTCATACCGCTTACATTTGCTGGATTCTGAAGTAAACAGTTCGGTGACGGAAGTATCAAATGACAAAATGCGTCTCTGAGTTGGTGACTCTTTAGTTTTCTTTGGATAAAATAATCATAATCAACCAATAAGGCAAGTTCTTGCTCAAAACTGGGGTTCTATTTTTCTATCCATGTAGATAGTATAAAAAAGAAAAGCTGAGAGGGACATGGAGCAGAAAAAAAGAGACACACAACAAGTGCTGACACTTGACATGATTTTAACCTTAACAACAGTGACCTATGAACTACTACTGCTACTACTACTAAAAGTAATAACTCCAAAACTCTGTGAAGAATTTTCCTTCAATTATGAGTTCACACAAAGATAACACAGTAGCACCTTAAACACAATTTCCTCATTGGTATTTTAACTACCATCATACAAAGTAACTAATACAAAAAAAAAACTGGTTCTTACAACTTCAAGCCATATTCAACACTAGAGGAACTCACTCACAGAAGATGAAGTTCTCCAGTATTGTACAAGCCCTGCTTTACGTCCCAACATAGCAAAGTCAATGAAGTTGCTGATCTGTTGGAAGATGAACCTAACACTAACACCTATAATTTCCTTAAAATGGTGATTATTAAAAGGACATGTTGTTTGGACAAACAGATGCTAGCTGATTGGATCATGTCTCAAACTATGCAATGCAAGGCATTTTGATTGACAAAGTAAATCATTATTTTCTTCTTTACAAAACCTTCCTAAAATTTGACCAATTTACTAAACATTAGAATTATTCTTGATTGGGCCAACATGTTTTCTGCATCTCCTCATATGGAAAAGACAAGTTTTCATATTTACCAAGTTCAACATAATAATGGCTGTTAATTTATCTTCAAAATAGTATTGTTGGGTTACAAATGGTGATTCTCTCCCTTTCATTGAGATAGCCTCGAGGATCACATGACAGCCAGTGAATGATGTCAGGAAATAGACTGACAAGAGCAGTTGCCATGTAGAGCCCAGAGATGAAGGACATCCTTAGGACACAGTGGTAGGATAAACCACATGGCCTAACCAATTTTGTAGAGAAACCACTGTAACCCCAGCTTTCCCTTTAGGAAATAGAACAAGTAAGGTCCCCCTTCCTTATACACCATTTGTTGTTGTATATGCTATAATTTCTCTGTGTGGGACACATGTATATATGTATATATCTAATTTTATGTACGACATAGCATTATAAAGCTCTCTGAGAACTAAGTGTGTTTGTTATTATTTTTCTATTCAGTTATTCTGTTCTGTGCATGAACTGTTGGTGTTGTTATATCAGGGATATAGCAACTCCCATAACAAGAAAGATGTATTTGGGAAAATAAATATGATATAAAATGTTCATTTCTTTCAAAAAAACACCATAAACAGGTGTCCACAATGGGTCAATTAAGAAAATATGGTTTAACACGTATATATTTTTTTTCATCACAGTAAATGTTGGAATGGAAAGGACAATATTATTGTTGTAGCAACTGAAAGACACATTTGTCTAACATGCTAGAAAGCTAAATAATTACCATTCTGGATGTTTTAACTAGCGTAATTTACATGTAAATATTTTATCCATCCATTTGTTAATGCAGAGGTCGAATGTGAAAGCAACTTCATCCACTCTGACCTTTTTTTACCTCTATTTTAACCTTTTTGAATTTAACTATAGCAAAGTTAATACAACTTTCTTAGTTGACTAACAAATTTCTATGCATTGTTTTCTGCTAATTTTAATAGCATATCTTTTTGTTACATTTTCAGAATTTCCATGTGCAAAAAGTTTTTCTCCATGTAGACACTTTCTGTTATTAAATAGGTCAAGTGTTTCAGACACACATTTTTTTATATGCTGCTTTTCAGCATAGTGACAAATTTCAGCAACACGCTTTCTTTAGTTATTTGACCACAAGGTATTAATAGTAATTACGCTGTTGTATATACATTTTGTGACAGGAAACGGTTTCATATATTTTTATGGCGTTGAATGTAGATATTCTTCAACGTGGCCATATGTCAATATGTCTGACAGCACTATCCATATTCATTTTCTGGTGGACAGTGGTTCACAAATTTTGATAATACCTGCTAATAAAGAAGACAGATTAAAGGGGCCTCAGAAACTTACCCTTCATGCTGACAAAAAGTCGCTTATCCAGAATTATGGCCATAGGTACCTTACATTGAACTTAGGCCTAAGAAGAAATTTCACACATTTTTTATTATAGCAGATGTAGAGAAAGCTATATTGAGTGCTGATTTTTTGCATAAATATGGACTTCTTATTGATATCAACAGACATTGTTTGATAGATCCCGAGACTAATATTAAATTACCAGAATCTATTCACAATAGTATCTTGCTATGTCTTGTTGTGGTAAACACAGAGGACAATCCTGAATTTTGCGAACTTTTAAAACATTTGAGAGTATCACAAAGCCATCCTTCCATAGGAAAACATATCCCACTCAGTTACATATATTGCCACCAGTGGCCTTCCAGTTCACAGCTCCCTTTGAAAAATTGAGGGCAGCAAAAATGGAATTTAGCCAAATGCTAGAATTAGGAATAATATGTCCACCAAAAAGTAACTATTACACCTTGTACCTAAAGGTAGTGGAAATTGGCATGCATGTAGCGATTATAGGGCACTAAATACTGTTACAAACCAGATTGTTACCCTATCCTCCATATGCATGATGTAAGAGGCATTGTTCGAAGAAAGAAGATATTTACTAAATTAGACTTTATTAGGGCATACCATCAAATCCCAGTCAAGCCTAAGCATATTCCAAAGACTGTGATAACAACTCCTTTTGAGTTCTTGCATGTCCCATTAGGTTTAAGGAACACAGCACAGTTCTTCGAGAGATTTATTGATCATGTATTACATGGACTACATTTTACCTGTGCCTATATTGATGATGTACTTATAGCCAGTTCCTCTATAGAGGAACATATACAGCAATTACAGCTTGTGTCTGAGCGATTTGATAAATTTGGGGTTATCAACCCTGTGAAGCGTGAATTTGGAAAATTGAAAGTGATTTTTAGGCCACCACAAAAATTCTGACAGAATTTCTCCTTCTCTATCTAAAGTGGAAGATATTTCACAATTCCACACACCTGATAGCATGAGAAAGTTGTGTCAATTTTTAGGGATGGTAAATTTTTTCTATCGATTCTTGTTCAGCTGTGTGCTTTTGATGGATATTTTAACAAAAGTCAAAAATTGTGAAATAGTTCTATCAAAGCCTGCTATGGCAGCATTTCACAGAATTAAATTAGTATTGTTCCATGCAGTGAAATTATCTCATATTGTTTCCAACAAGGAGTTGTGTTTGGTGGTTGATGCCTCTTCTGTTGGTGTTGGTGCTGTATTGCTGCAGAAAATCGATGGCCAGTGGAAACCAATTTCTTTTTTCTCCATAAAATTGTCACCAACAGCACATTTGGACTGGATCTCTTGAAAACTTATACAGTGGTTCACTATTTTCAACATTTGTTGAAAGGAATTTCAAGTTGGTTTCAATGTCCTTTAATTAAAGAGAATTTATTATTACTTTGCTAATGTGTGTTGATTTAACATAGAAGTTTGTCCAAATTTCTTAGATAAATCAATATCATTAGTTTTTAATTAGGTGTTTTTTCAACTTATTTTTCTTTTTATCAAAAAAGGAATTATCAAAGATTATGCAGAACTATTATTAAATATCCTTCCTATTCCAACCAGCATATTCATCTTTGTTTTTATAGACAATTTAAACAATTTATTATTTTCATAGGAAGTACTAATATCATGTAGCAACTGTTTAGCCATTTTATTAGCTTTTTATTTTTATTCATCATTTGTTAATCAAGATTTCATAATATATTATTACTTCAATAAATGCAATAAATTTTTTTTTCTTTTTCCAGCTACTGGATACTTTCAACTATCATGAGTTTGATAAACCTGAAGATAATTTATTTTATTGTGATACAAAAAAGAAACCCTGGTCTGATGAAATGAAATCAAAAGGATTTAGTTATTTCAAACAGAAATGGTCAGTTTTCAAAACTATTCACTGTCTTAAATGTAAAATTGAAATGAGTCCCTTAAGATTTACCTTGATTTTTAAAAATCATAATAAATTCTAATTCATGAGATATTTTACAAGTTCCCTTTTGATTATTATATTATAGATTAATGCAATGTAATGTTACTTGATACTTTGTATAATACTTTTTTGAGTTCCCTTCAGAAATAATTTTATTTTTCATATATATATATATATATATATATGAAGAAATATAGTCTTAAAGTGTGCTATATTTATGGGATAAAGTGCTCAATATCAGAGATAGAGCGTGTGTAAATATAAAAGTGAACATAGAAGTCAACACTTAGAGGCGACAGTCTGTTTCATGCTAGTGCAATCGTCAGGCAAATTTTTTGCTGCCCTGCTTTGTGTATAGAACCCAAACAATTTGTTTCCATTGTCACTTCCAAACCAGGAAATAGTAGAAAATAGATGTAAGGGTAATTTTTATGGTTAAATTCCTTGAAATGGCATAGCCCATCTGATGTAAGAAAAAAGATAATTGACTTCAGCATCTTGAACTCATGGATTGGTAGTTTGTGTCAGGTGTTAAAGTATATAACTCCTACTTTGAATCTGGACACATATTACTTGTAACTAAACAGATAACACCAGCCAAAAAAATAACATACTTCTTTAAACCTAAACCAAGGAAAACACCAAATTATAACATTCAAGCCCTTAAAATTGAAAGGATAATTTTAAAATTTAATAGTGCAAACTGATGACAGTAAATCTAAAATCAAAACATAGAGAAATCTAATCTTATCATATTGTTAACTGAAACACACAAAATCATGCTAAGAAGACCTAGAAGGAAAAATATACATCCATGAGACAATAGCCATTAGTTGAAAAAGCTGATACAATAAAGAAACAAACAAGAAGAAAAAATGGAAGGGAAAATAACCAAATAATTAGCAAAGAAAATAAAAGTTAATTCTTTGAGAAACTACTATCTCCGGAAAATTGGAAATGAAATTAACGAAGCCAAACAGTGCAGACAATGTGTTAAAATGTGAAAGAAAGTGAAAAAACATGATAATATACAATCAAAAACCCTAAAGAAAAAATACCCAGATCTCAAAAAAACATGTTAAGTAGCATTTCAACCCTAACCAGACTAAACTTAAGATTCCCAGAGAAATAGTATGGCGGTGTGGCTGTCTTTAGTCAGGATCGATCCTGGTATCGGAGAACAAGCCATCAGCCCACACTCATTGGTCATTGATGGCGTTTGACACAGCAGCTGGTCTTTAAGTTGACCTCTTCAACTATGACCTCTCTTACTCTCATTGAAATTTTGATCTTAAGAGAGAGTCAAGCCAAATTATCACTGGGGTATCTCCACCAAGCTAAACCAAGGAGTTGATTATGCGCACACAAAATTAAAAATAAAATAGATTAAGCCTGAATAAGTCACTATATGATGTTTATATCAAAATAAAAAAAAATATATTACAGTTCTTTTCTTTTTCTTCTTTTCCCAACCTGTTCTAATATTTGGTGACAGAATGAAAATTTTGGGTAACTTCTTTAAGGGTGGCCAGATTTGACAACTGGATTTATCTTCAAGTACTGTGGTTTCTAGAACAGCACAAGGTTTATCGTTGGAATCTTTCTTCAGTGACAACTGGATTTAACTTCAAGTACTGTTATTTGTACTTTCCAGAATGGCACAAGGTTTATTGTTAGAGTTTTTCTTCTTCAGCAGATAATTATTATTATTATCATTAGGTTGGCAAAACAGCATTATGGCAGAAATCTCTTAACTCCCTGACGTAACTTCACTCTGACTGCAACTGTGGACCGCAACTCCAACAGCAACTAACTTTATCCCCCATGGGCACTTGTATTTATGGGTGTCCCTTCCAACTGTGGTGCGGGCAAATAGGTGGGTTTTATGCAAATCTCCTAAAATTCAACCAGTCTCCATTTCGTTTTCTGTTTCACACTTTCAATTTTGGAAGATCCCCTCCTCTTTCTGGAGGAGCCATTATATAACATCAGCCTTCCTGATGTCATCTTCTGCCTTTACAATTGCTCATTCTGTTTTCACAATTATAATTTTTTCTCAGGGAAATTTTGACTGATAATTTTCCCAGTATGTGGACATTGACACCTTTCAACAGACAGCCTTAACCTCTGGCCCCTAAACCTGCACCTGTTCACTGTCTCTTGTTAGGCAGCAATAATAGTATCGCTTCCTCACAAAAAAAAAAAAAATAATTTTCTTAACCCTTTTGGTTCGTATACCATGTTAAAATCGTTTTCTTTAATCCTTTTCATCTGTAGGCCATGTTAAATATTGTTACAATAGAACATAAACCAATATTCATCCAACCATTAAAAAAGCTGTCTCCAAACAGAAGCAATAATGAACATACTGATAAGGAAATTAAGAAAGCTATTAAAAAAATAGGGAATAATAAAGCAACACTTGACATTGAATCTGAACTTTTGAAAATAACTTACTTTCTCACTAAATTCAATAACAAGTTCCTCTATTTTAAGAAAGAAGTCTGGAATCAGAAATGCACCCCCCCAAAAATGGGGTGTATCATGCATTATGGAAACAGTAAGATAACTCTCAAGATCCTCACACATATAGAGATATCTCAATTGGATCTGTCTTGATGAAAGTATTAATGAACATTATATTAAGCTCTCATCATTTTATGAAAGTCAACTCCTCATGATCCAGTTTGGTTTTTGTTCTGGTAAGGGATGCAATGATGGTATATGTGTCATCAAACAACTTCAAGAAATTGCTTACCTCTCCAATAAGTAATTGTATATTTGCTTTGTTGACCTTACAGCAGCATACGACCATATCAATAGAGACTTTCTTTTCTTATCCATTAGTAACTGCCTTCTAAGTTCTGAATCCACTGAATGCATCAATCTAATAGAGGTACTGTATTGGTCTACAGAATCTTACATACCTGACAAGGACCCAATATGAAAACCTCAGTAGGAGTATGTCAAAGAGGAAATAAGAGCCCCAGTTTATTTAATCTCTTCCTAGACTATACTCTGCACATTTACAAACACAGATATAATGAGATGGGCACTGACCATTTAAACATTCCATACAGCTCCCAAAATAAGTCTACCAATAGAAGACAATGATCCTGCTTTCCCTCCTGATGCCAATGTACTGATGATGAGGTAGTCTATTCTGATGACATAGGTGTTCATAATTGGGATAGGAATAATCTTGAAAAGATAATCTGCATCCTCTATTAAGCATTCCAAGAAATGGGACAAAAGATAAACCTTTCCAAAACAGAAACTATGATCTGGAATTGGAATGAAAGCAGTGATGGCACCTACACTTAATCTATCATGAAAATTCAGGATGTGGAATTAGTAAATACTAAATGCATTCAGATTCCTTGGTGTATAGATCAGCTATAACACATTAAGTATAGGAGAAAAAAATTAAATATAGCATAGGCTGTACTAGAGGTAGTTTCACCCAACACTACAAATTGCTACAAAACCAAAACATCAACCTGAAAACTTGAGCCATGTTCTTAAATAGCTTCATCAGTTCAAGACTTTTATATAAGATGCCATACATGGTGCCAAACATTCAGAAATATCTAAACTGTCAGCTGTATACAACCACTTCCTATGATCAATGGTAAAAAAAGCTTTGAGCTATTGAAGCCTGATGGTCTTGAGAAAGATCATCCTTCTTTGAACATTGTGGACTGACACTACATATTCACAAAGAACTGTACCAAATGAGAGAAACCACATCACTTGAGGACTACCAACAGCAGCAACAATTAAAATGGATAGCACATGTAACTCGAAGAGATAATAATGACATAATCAAGATGTTAACATTCCACACCACTTCAAATAGAATATTTGGAAAGAAACCAATATTAATAGTGGAAAGAGCAATAAAAGCTACTGAACTTGAGAAACCTGTTTTCCTAAAAAGTGTTTTAAAAGAAAGGTTTTATAAATTTCAATTGAAAGCAAAACTAGCTGCTTGATCAATGAATGCCAAATTTTTTCTTATAGGTAATATTATCATTACCTTTAAGTTGGATATAAATGACTTCTGTAATCTTTTGCATGTGTAAGTGAAAAAAACATTAACCAAGGTAACATTAAATTAAATATGATAAAAACTTTGAAATATACAAATGAGAATAATTGTGATCATGACTCTTTCTCAATCAGCTTTTATAGCATTTTCTGACATTTAAAATTTTAATTTTTTCCCTGAATACTTATTTCTTTTTCCCTGTTTTCTCTATTCCAGGAATGTTATTGACATTTTCAGTATCGTAATACAGGTGGTGACTATTGTAATCGAAGCATTAATATTAGCCAATGTTTCAAATAATATTTCTATACGCAACTATATTATGTGTGTAAACATCACCTTGCTATGGATTTGCTTACTGAAAACATTACGCCCTTTTACATCCACAGGTTAGTATCTTTTATAAGATTGTATTTGTAATAGTTTTAATTTTTTTTTTACTTTAACTATCATGACCATCATGTTTGAGCAATATTGATTTTAATTGAAAATAAATTTATCTAATACTCTGTAAGATCCATTAAAATGTTAATCATTAATTTTAAAGAAATAAGGAAATATAAGTACAGATTTTATGTGTTACAGTCATAAAATTAATTTTGTGTTTGCCTTTCAGTGGATAAAAATGTTGAAACTTCAGAATACATTGTATAAGATTTATATATTTTAAAAATATGTAGGAATGTACATTATATTTATATGAATGATTGCTCTCATTTTTTTTTTTTTTTTTTTTGTAGGAACTTTAGTAATTAGCTTGTCCAATGTTGTGGAGAAAGATCTTTTCAGATTTTCAATAATGTTCTTGATATTTCTGCTGCCAATGTGTAAGTTAACATATGAAACCAAATATTTGTTTCTTTTCTTTTTTCTTTTACCAATAATACTATCAATAATACTATGGGAGGTTAACTACCAATATTTTCACTCATCTGACATGAAAGGTTATATATAAACCAAGCAACTCTTCACTTTTTTAAAATCACCAACAAAAATTATTAATGACTAATTTATTCATATCATGAAAAAAATACAGCTACTATGCTAACCCTTTACTATTATTAGAAGTTTTTCAAATAAGTGTATTTAAATGTATGAATATACTTTGTAACTGTAAAATGAAAATGACAGGATTTTCATATACAGGCTGCTATGGGTAAATTGTTGCCATTTTATATTTTTAATTTCACAAATGTACATTGTTTTTTTCAACTGCACAGTATAGTACACTCAGTTGGGCACCATTTGTGAGAAAAAGAGCACCATGATGCAATTCACTTCGCCAGAAGCTTGGAAATAATATGCTGTATGGCTTGGCATTCATACCGGAAGCTCCAGTACGAACATTTCAGAGTCTTTAGGTATCAATCTGAGGACAGTGCAGAGGATTTGGAAAGAGTTGGAGGAGTCTAATGGTGATTACAAAGGCATGGCAGCTTGAAAAACTGACTCCGACTGTTGTGATAAGAAAAGAACTCCCAAATTTTTGGTGAGGGCCTCAGACTCAACATGGAAGCCTACATCAAGTACCTTGAGGAAGTAATGTTGCTTTGGGTCAAGAGGATGGCTGCTGGAAGACCTTATGCCTGACAACAGGACTCAGCACCATGCTACCCAAGCAAGAGATAAAGTATAAAGTGATGCACAACTTTTTGTTTACTTCTCAACCAATGACCACTAAACAGTGGTTCACCTTTTATAGATTTTGTCTATAAACTTTGGTCAGTTCCTACATAGTTTTTCATTGGGTATATGTTATTTCCTGCTGACATTTAGTGCTGCTATCAATAGTCATATGTATGTGCCAATGTTCATTGAATACAAGATTATTCAATTAACAAGGTGATAAAATATTTCTTTGAGTATTCACGTCACTATTGTTCTGAACAGAATAACATTTCAACTTATAAAAATACAGATGAAAAGACATGTCACTTGTGACCATACTCTTATTTGACTATCTGTTTCTTTTTTTAGCCTTCAATTTCTGGATAACTTTTGGTAGGAAAAAAATCCATATAAATAATGAAACTATAGCTGTCGATTACTTTGATGAGTTTCCTGCTGTCTTTTTCTCAGTACTAAGAATGGCTGTTGTTGATGAGTATGATTATGATGTAAGTATTCCATTTATTTGTTCTTTATTCTTTCTTTGTTTCTTTTTGACTTTATTATTTTCTTATTACAGACAAAATTTAGTTTTCAAATCCATTTAGATTAGTCATTCTAAAAGTGGGTGATACTACTTGACAGGATTTTGGGTGAGAGGAGAAGAGAAAATGTCAAATCTCTTATCCCAAGTATTATGAATGGTACAAACGAAAAAACACAAGACCCTTACTCCAGTGTGAATTTTGAAAGAAATTTACATTTATTAAATGACATAAAAACAATAATAGCACAGAATACAAAATTTACAAAACAAACTTTCACAAAATTTTTCTTTGTGCACCAAACAATTTATGCAAAATAACAAATTCCAAAAACAATCCTTTTGGGCTTATAAAAACAATAATAATTATTATCAACAAAATTTTCAATTACTTTGATTCATTCGACTCTCAAAAGAAGTTGAGAAGGTTCACAAGTATTGATGTGTTCCTGGTTTGTTTAGGCAACAGTTCAGATTTACAAACAGAGATGAGATAATTTCTAGGATGAGGAGTTATTATTTACACTATTTATATTCAGGTTATTGTCCTCATCTTTGTTGTTATCACAATGTTTCAGCTGTTGTGTCCTCTGACCTTCTTCAGCTATATATCAATCTGAGTAACCTACAAGGAATTCTGAACTGAAACCAATTAGAATAAGACCCCTCCTTGGAAGAAAATACTTACATTCCAGTAGATAATCTGATGAAAATATTGACATTCTGTGTATAGACAATATTCTTCTAAATAGAATCTGACATATACCATAGGAAGAAGGCTTGGTTCACCGTTGTCACCAGTGATGGCAAATATATACATGAATTACTTTGATGAAATGGCTTTAGAAACAGTACCAGTAATGCTAACAGTATAGCTGAGATATATAAATGACACCTTCATCTGGACCATATGAACTCAATAAGACCTTCAATCTCATTCACAATGGAAGAAAATAATAATCAGTTAGTTTTCCTAGGTTGCATTAATAACTCACATAGCAAATGGGTTCAAAACATCTGTATATCATAAGCTAACCTTTACCAGACAATACCTCAACTTCAATTCCCACCATCCATACAGTGTGAAGAAAGGAATCACTTGATGAGAAAATATCATACATGACAACTGAGACATATACCAACAAGAAATGATCAGCATCAAGTGTACCCTTCAGAATAACAACTACTCAGTAAACATTACATCTACAGGTGGGAACAGAAAGGACAAGGAGGATGACTAAAAACTTGCCATAGTCTGTGTACCTTATGTCAAGGACTTATCAGAAAAAATTCAGATCTGTGGTCCATATAACAGTAGTACAATATTCAGAAGCAGTTTCACATTACAGAGAAATCCTAACACAGGGGAGAACATGATCAAGTATTGCATGTACTTGATTCCTTGGACTAGGAAGAACACTGTAGGGTTAAACATCTGAAATAATCAGCACATAATTCTAGGCCAAGAGGACCTCTTTAGAAGGTCTAGCATAGAAATAAATACAATATGGGAGGTGATAATAAAGAAAGAAATACAAATTACAGCACGTTTTCAACAGCAGCAGCATCAGTCAAGCATGACAGGTGACAGCAGCACTCATCAGCAGGCACATTAGGTTTAATGTTTGTTCCTTTATGTTGTGGTTGATGCATGCATGAACTACTCTGTCAACTCAGCTGTTCACTGGTGACAGCCATCAAACTTCTATTGGCTGCTGATTGGACGCCAGTAGGCAGTGGTAGCTGACAGTGGTCACTGCTGGGGCATCACCAGCCTGTCTGCCATGCATGCTCCTAGTTAGCCAATCACCACAAACTTTGTCTATCTTCACTTTCGTGCATTGTGATGGAAAAAACTCTTTATGTTCATTTATTTTTCTCATTTCAGAACATGAAAAAAATTGAACCACTTTTCACAGAAATTCTAATTACATTTTGGCTTGCAGTATCAGCTATTCTTTTAGTCAACCTTTTCATTGCTCTCCTCACTGATACATTTCAAAGGTGAGGATACATAGATTTATTAAAACATTTATTATTTTAACTGATATTACTGTATTTTTAGCACTGATGCTGTTTAATTTCTGTAGGAGTGATCTTAATTGGTTAATGATAATATCACTGGAAAAATTACTGTTAACCAATGTTTCTTTTACATGTTTGAGTTTTCATAGTATAGTAGGGTCAGTTGGGCAACATCTGTATGAAAAAGAGCAACATGACGCAATTCACTCCGTCATAAATTTGGAAACGGCATGCTGTACTGCTTGGTATTCATGCCAGAAGCTCCAATATGAACATTTCAAAGTGTTTAGGCGACAATCTGAGGACAGTGCAGTGGATTTGAATGTGTTAAATTGTGATTACAAAGGTACAGCAGCTTGGAAAACTCACTCTAATCATTCCTGAGTTTGTTAGTTAGGGCCTCAGACTCAACACTGAGACCTACATCAAGTGCCTTGAGGAGGTAGTGCTGCTCTGGGACAAGAAGGTGGCTGCTATAAGACACTATGTCTGGCAACAGAAATCTGCACCATGCCACAAAAGCAGAACACAGTCATGACTGTCAGACAATTTCTGCGACCACCCTTATATCTAGTCACCTAACTGCAACCCCCTCGATTATTATGTGTGGGGTGTGGTTGAGTGAGAGACCAACAAAACTCCTTGTAATAATAAAGATGAACTTTATGGTAACATTCACTAACTTCAACAAGGTGACTGTCCAGAAGAGTTGCAGAAGAAGTTGTTTAGAGGCTATGGTTGAAGCCAATGGTGATTTTATTGAATAAATTTACTCTTTAGTATTTCAAGATATTTTTGTGTCATTTTGGTAAATTTACCTATTAAAATGTCAGTTTTATTTTTATTGTTGCATAATTTAGATGACAATTTATCCATTGTACCCTTTACATTAGTATTGAGTTTCCATAAGCATCAAGGAATATGATTTTGTTCATATGAAAATTCAACCAGTGCATTTCTAGAGGATAATACTTTTAAGATAAGCAGTTTTTACAGAAAACAAAACATTAATTGTAAATAAATAAAATAAAATGTTCAGACTTATTTTCCTGACTGAGTCTTGAAGAAAAGTTACGCACTTGTCAGAAAGTAAGGTAGTAAATTGTGTCTACATCAAATATTTATTGTGTGAAATAAATGCTCTTTCCATCACTAATCTCTTTCTTTGTCAATGTACTTATTTCTTTGGGGATTAATAACCACATATATTGCACATTATATTCAGTTACTAACTACATTTCAGATTGTAGACTTGTTGATCTATCATACATTGGTAATAAAAGTTTTAGTTTCTCAGTGGGGTTTTTTCCAGATACTTTAGTTTATAGTTAATTATAATTATGATTTTTGGATATATAAATTATTTACATGCCTAAAAAGCATCTTTCTCAAATTTTAATACCATTTATTTTAATACAGTTTTAATAATTTTGTAAAATTTTGTAAAAATAAAGAAAAAATATTAAAAATATATTTAAACCAATTCTCCAATAAACTACTGTAATAATCATTTTTTCACTATTTTAAATTTTAGTCTTTCATCTTATTTTTGTTGTGTTCTTATTTCAAAATATAAGAAAGGTTATTCAAAAATTAATAATGACAATGTTTTATCTAAGAAATTGTACATATACATTTTATACTGTATGTTATAAAATAGATTTAACATTTTTTTCACAGTCTTAAAGACTCTTTTAATTAAAAGCATACTTAATTTTAGTGTAAGCAGGAATAATCAGTCGAATCAAGTGAGTATAGTTTTGATTTGCCTTAAGTTAGCATGAAAATTGTTACATAAATAATTTTAATTTTGTTACTTGTCACAATCATACACAAGAAAATTCAACATACCCTATGTATATTTAACTAGCTGAAATACCAGTCTATGGAACAATAAAAGATCAAGATTTGGATATAAGCTCGTTATAATGACAATAAAATGATTGTTAAGTCCTGAAACGTGAAAAAAATGAAATGTACAACAAAGAAATGTCTAGTTTACAATCTTTGTTTTCAATTAAAGTAACATCATTATTCAGTGTCATAACTGTGTTTACAGAAATTTAAAGTAATTAGTATTGTAAAAGAAAAACAAAATAAATTTAATTTTGTTATAAGCATGTGTATGATAGTATGAGAGAACAAACAAAACAAGTACCACCAGTGAGATGAAAAGAAAAGACAAGAATTGTTAATATAAAATTGTGTACAAATTTTTGTATTGTTGATACAGAGAATGTGAGTGATATGTCTCTTTGTGGGCAAAGGAAGTGACTTGTTGGAAGGGTAGGATGTAGAGTTGATGTATGTGTTGGGTCATTAGTGTTGATGGTAACAGCTTGTCCATTCGCCACGACTCTCCTAGAGTGTTGTCGTCAGTGTTCTTGAAAGTATCTAGGGTGGATCATGACTCATCGTTTTTCCCATGTTTTTTATTTGGTGTCAGTGTTCACGATTGGCTCTTTTTGTATTTTATGTTTCTTTTTTGAGAGGATTTGTCTTGTGAGCTAGATGAGATGCTCAGAGGAGGATTTTTTGATTTTTATTTTTTTGATTTTTTAACATTTGCATTCAGCTGGCATATAGAGTGAATCAGAAAGAATATAACAGAGTATAACAGCTCCCCAAGATCTCAATCTGATTCATACATAATGACTGAATATGAGCGGTAAGGATGTATGTACTTATACATTCATTTGGTGAGTTTGCTCTGTTGATATTAGTGCACAATGAAGTGTGTTGAGGGTTATTCACCAACTTGTTTTTTGGAATATGTTTTACAGTACTTTTGGTTAAAGTTTGAGTCATTTCACTGGATCTGTGTTTTTATATTTCCCTTACACTAAAGTAGAAGTGGTGATATCAATGCTGGTTGCTCAGGTGATACAGGAATTGTTGTAAAATTTTATTTGGGTAACACCGACCAGTCACTGGAAAGATGTTTGCATATACAAGTGACACCAGAGTGGTTTGTGCAGTCATGAAATTGATATAGATATCTGGTGCAGAGTTTGTAAGGTATAACCAGTTGAGGTATGTTTTGATTATCCCTGATCATCAAGACAGAGATGCCTGGTTCCAAATAAAATTGGTGGAAGTGCTTTTGGAAGCTTGTAGCACAGTAGTCACTGGAGTCAGTTGTGATGGATTCAGATGCCTCATTTGAAGTGACCACCTGGTTAGCATTCATTATTTTATTCAGCAATGATGTTAAGATGAGCAATAATCATCTTAGTGGGGTCGATTGAGGTAGCATGATAGGCAAAGAATGTGTTAACATGATTTGTGGGAATGATCCTGGATGTCTCATTTCTGTTACTTTGGTATCTGTGGTTGCAAAATGTGCTTGAAGTCATGAGGTGGGTAGAGATATTGGCAATTGCAGATCTTGAAGCATGTGTGACCCTTTAAGTAATTCCTGCAGATAGTGGGGCTATGATTTTAACTGGTGTGTTTAGTCTTGATTCTGGCTGTATAGACTTGGGCCATGAGTTGCTTGCTTATCTGAAGCAGTTGATGTCTTATGATTAAGTACTTGGTCAGGCTCATTGGGGAGAAAGTTTGGTTTGTCTAATCACTGCATTTTATGTACGTACATCATGGTGGGATCAAGGTTAGTTGTGGCATCAGTTCTAATGCCATGGTTGTGGTAGTGTTGTGCAATACTTGCTATAACACTCACTGAGTAATGGTCATTCATAATCTTCACAAGGTGAGAGTAAATAGTAGTTTTTTTGCTCACAAGCATAGCACACCTTAGAAAGAAGATGGTATTGACAGTTATTTCTGTGTTCATGTTGTCTGTCTTGAACTTTGCTTTGATATGGGTGGTGGCTTCTCAAGTTGTGTTTTCAAGTCAGTCTGTCAATTTCTCACCATCTTGTCTTTAGAGGTCACATGCTTAGATGTTCATTGCTGCTACATTATTGGTTTGTAGGCTGTCTGTGGTTCTAGTAGTGGCAGATTTTAGGGCAGTTTCTTATAGACCTGACTGAAGCTCATCGGTGACCACTTCTAACTGATGTCCGTCGGTGTGTGTAGAGTCAGTTTTGGGATTCAGGATTGTTGTTCATTATTGCTTGATGCAGTCAAAATTTTCTGTGTGAAGTCAGTGTAATCTCATTAATTCACCTGCTGCACACTGATACTAGTTATTATATTCTGATTCTGGTTGGATGGGAGAACAAATGAAAATGGCAATAAACTACCTGTGAGGTGAAAAGAAAAGATAGATTTTGTTAATATAAAATTATTTGCATTGCTGAGACAAAGGATGTGAACAGAATGTCTCTTTGTGGGCCAATTGGAGGAATGGTAGAGTTGTTAGGGCCTGGAGTTGATGTGTGTGTTGGGTCATTGGTGGTGATGTTAACATCTTGCCTGTGACTCTCGTACAATGTCAACAGCAGGATTCTTAAAAGTATATGGGATGGATCATGACTCACCATTTTTTCATGTTTTTTCTTTGGTTGCAACATTCATGATTGGCTTTTTTTATAAAATTGTATTTTATATGTTTTGAGGGGATTTTTCTGTGAGACAGGTATGATGCTTGGAGCTCCTGCACAGAAGACACCATTTTATTTTTAGTTTTGTTTCCTTAGCATTCACATCTAGCCAACATGTAGAATGAACCAGAAAGAGATCTAATTTGAAGCTGATATAACAATTTGTATCTCTCTATATTTTTTAGATCAGGTATTATGTACATTATTTACATTATTCGGACTATTGTCCTCATCTTTGTCGCCATTTTTATCACAATGTTTCGGCCGTTGTATGCTCTGGCCTTCTTCAGGTGGTTGGAATGTCGAACTGAACCCTTTATTTCGCTCACTGGGGTAGACTGTTCTAGTTCCACATGCCATGTTTAATGGATGTCAGTTATCAGTTATCTCCTGTTAATTTCCCTCTGAAAGTTCTCCACTGCCTTCACTGGGTATTGAACTCACACTCACTGGATCTAACCAATGCCTTTATCCACTGTGCCATGTGTCCTTGAGGATGAATTTCTGGGTATTATAAACCTAATGTCTTCAGCAACCATTTTTACCAGTGTTCATATTGCAATTTTTGATGTTATCATTGCATTTTTTACCAGAGCTCATGTTGCAACTTTGTTGATATTATTGCTTTTCTCTGGCACTCCTTATTACTGGTTCCCATATTGTATTCATTTCTATGCTTGGTCAGCTCAGGAGAGTTTTGTGGCCTAGCATATGTGCTGATTCCTTAAGTTTACGAATTTTCTAATGGTGTTCCTTGTCTATGATCTCAACCTGATCCCACAGTGGGCGGTGATCTCCCTTCTCTCTCCATATGTGGTCAGCCATGCCTGATTTTTCCACTTCCTCTCGTGTTACAGCTTTCTGGTGTTCTTGAAGCCTTACCTTAAGGGGGCGGCCTGTCTCCCCTTTATATTTCTTTCCGCAGCTGCACGAGATAGCGTTCACATAGTCTTTAGTCATGTTCTCTTCTATGGGGGGGTCTTACTCGGGAGAGATATCTGCAAAGTGTTGTCAAGCTTTTGCAGATATCTCTCCCATTCTAATTTGCTTAGTTCGACATTCCAACCACCTGAAGAAGGCCGGAGCGTACAACGGCCAAAACGTTGTAATATATATGGCAACAAAGATGAAGACAATAGTTCGAATAATGTAAATAATAACAATTTGTTCCTGGTAAATCCTCAACAAAGTAATATGAAAAGTAGAAAATATTTTTTTTGTGAAAAAATTAACTGAAATTGCTTTTTAATAATAAAAGGGAAATTATAGTCTTATATTGAATAATTTCAAAGGATAATTTTTAATGTTTAAAATAAATCCATCAAACAAAAAAGGTATACCCACACTTTTCTCTGAAGAACAATTGTTTTTTTTAATATTAACACTTTCCCCTAGGCCCAATAAGCATACATATAAAATCTGAGGGCTGTACATAAAATGACTTCACTGTATATAGTAAACAAACTTTTCTTTTCCTAATTATTTATATTGTGTGTGTGTGTATGTGATAACAACTATTGCTATATGATAAGATGGCTAAGAATGATAGCAGCTTGCTCTTACAATCCTCACTGGCCCTGTATCAGAAAAGCTGTTCTATAAATATCTATAATAGGATACTATTTTGTTTCTTATAATATTAGAGAAAGATACAGAAAATGAATATAAAATGAATCAAATTAACTTGACGTTTTCTTTTTAAAACACTCAGAGTTTATGATAATACTAACATCACTATCAGCATGGAAAAAGCTCGACATCTTCTGGGTGCATGGCATACCATAGGGCAATATGAGAAATTTTTTGAGATAATCATCTTATCCCAAAAACAGTTTCTTGAAAAATATGAAAAAGAAAATTCACTTATATACAGCCAGGATGATTTCATAGGATATAGAAAATTCAAGAATATTTTAAAAAATACCAAGGTGAGTTAACTTCACTTTTTATTACTTCCAATAAGTAACATTTTAAGCTATAAGTGATAGTAATATAAATTTGACATTCTTTCTTACTACTAAAATTCATAATCTGATAGTTAAATGATTATTATATTATTATTTGTATTGTCTCAGCATTAACTGAGGATAGGTTATAGTGGTTCTAGTCATTGACCATGTACTCATTACTGAGTTTCACAGCTTTTACTTTAAGGAAAAAAATAATGCAGTGGTTCCCCATTTCCTTTTGTATGATTCTGAAAAGAGTTGTCCTTCTCCTAGAATGTTTGCCCTTTCAATGTTAAAGAGCCCAATCTAATCTTTCTAATTTACCCATGGCTTGTGTGAAAATTAAGTAGATTCCTAAGTGAATATGACAGCTTTGGTTGAAATTTGAATTTGGTTTTCCAATATTTTCAATTCCAATAATTGTGACACTATCTATAGATCCAAATATATGAAATGAATAAGCTTTTATCTAAACTAGATCCCCACAAGGCATGTGGATTTGATGGTATCTCTACATTTGTCCTAAAGAAATGTGCTCCTGAACTGGCTCCTGTTCTCTTCAAACTTTACAGTAAATGCTTTGCTGCTTCTTGCTATTTAGCATGTTGGAAGTCCTTTTGTGCCATTCCTGTTTTTAAGAACTCTGTGAAACTTTCTGAATCCACAAATTATCACCCTATTAGTCTCCTACACCTTTTTGGTAAAGTACTCAAGTCACTAATCAATTGCCAAATTGGTTAAGTATCTTCTTACTGCCTCCTTTCAGACAAACAATATGGCTTCCGTTTTGCCAGGTCTACCACCAATGTGTTAATGGCCACCACTGATTTGTTCATGAAGCTTTAGATAAGAATGGTGAAGTTCAAGCTGTGGCTCTAAATATTTCAAAGGCATTCAACAGGGTTTGGCATACTGGCCTTCTCCATAAGCTTAAGGGCTACAAGGTCTCTGGATGAATATTTGGCTTAATCCAATCATTCCTAATAAATCCTCTTATGAAAGTCATGTTGAACAGGCACACTTCTAGATCATTTCATATTAATGCAGAGAGTTCCCCAGGGCTCTATCTTTGGACCTACACTGTTTTTGATCTTCATTAATGACCTTCCCAATGTCATCAGTTCCCAACTAGGTATTTATGCAGATAACATAGCTATTTATTCCTGTCTTAGTAGCAAGTCCAACATATCTGACAAAGTACATCTGGCAACTTCTCTCAAAAAGGACCTCCATTCAGTGGTTAATTGGGGGCAAGGAATGGCTTGTAAATTTTAACACCTAAACAAAACTGCTTTCATTTAATCAGCATAGAGAACCTTTTCTGTCTGACATCAGCATCACTGATCCTAAACTCCAGAAGAGCAACTCCCTATGTCTTCTTAAGCTCACATTTAAGCTCACTGACATGAAGTGGAGTGATTATACTGAATCAATTGCCAGGTCTACTACTAAGAAAGTTGGTTCACTGCCTCACGCCAGACAATGTTTTTGTCAGAATCCATCTTGCAAATTTGTCCATGCATTGAATAATGCTGCTATATCTAGGCTGGTGCTCCTACCATATGCCTTGAGATTATAGACAAAATTCAAAGAAGGGTCTGTTATATAATCGATCTTGACCTGACATCTTGACATCAGTCACTTTATCACTGTCATGACATGGCTTTCCTCTGTCTTTTCTACAAATTTGTGTTTGGCAATTTTAACGCCCATCACAACCAGTGGCTTAAGAACGCTACTACCGACCTCGCAGGCATTCATACTCCCAACTTTTCAGTCTCTCAATCCCTTACTTAGATAATCGATTTCCCCATGCATTTTGCCTACAACCATGACTGTAAGGCCTCACTCCTCGACCTGTGTTTTACCTCCATCCCTGAGTCTTGTAGTGCCATGCAGCTCTGTCCTATCGGTAACTCCGATCATGCTGTAGTGTCTGTTAGCATCTCCTTCAGCCCCACCCCCTGCAAAGAGCCTCCTACCACCAGAACCACATTCTGCTACCAACGGGCTGACTGGGACTCGTTTCGTGACTTCCTCCGCGATATCCCCTGGGATGCTGTATTTAAGCTCCCCACTCATGATTGTGCTTCTGAGTTCTCTTCCTGGATTAAAGCCGGTATCAAAGCTTTCATCCCCTCCAGAAAATTCAAGGTCAAACCGCGCTCCTCCCCCTGGTTCACAGCTGCTTGCTCAGCCGCCATTGCCCATAGGAACCACTTCTTCCACTGTTTTCGTAGTGATATGTCCGACTCCAATAGACGTCTATTTACCTCTGCCCGCAACGAGTGTAAGCGTATCCTCGACGATGCCAAGTCACTATTTGCTGCTTGGATGAAGGAACGTATTGCATCCCGCAAATTTGGCTCCAAAGATTATTGGCGCCTCTACAAGAGCGTTCTGAACAATAACAAACCCTCCATTCCTCCCCTGTTCAATCAGTTTGAGGTCCTGACCACCTCTTTGCTCGGAAGTTTTCTTCCAATGCTATGCTAGATTCTTCCGGGGTACTCTTGCCCGATTTCCCTCCCAGAACTGAGGCCCTCCTGGATGGATTGCACATAAACCCCGTCGTCGGTATTGGGCATTATTTCTAACTTAGATCACCACAAGGCTACTGGTGGTGATGGAATACCAGCCATTGTCCTGAAGAAATGCGCACCTAAACTGGCGCCTGCCCTCTCTAAATTGTACAACCGCTGCCTCAAGGATTCCTGTTTTCCTGACTGCTGGTACTCCTCAACCATTGTTCCTGTCTTTAAGAACTCTGGTGACCCCTCCGACCCTTCTAATTACCGTCCTATCAGTCTCCTACCCCTCTTCGGCAAAGTCTTCGAGGCCATTATCAACGCCGAAGTGATTAATCATCTGATATCCCACGATCTGCTCTCAGACAAGCAGTATGGTTTCCGCTTTGCCCAATCTACTGCCGAGTTGCTTACGGCCATCACTGAATTTGTCTACCAAGCTATCCATAATAATGGTTAAGCTCGTGCCGTGGCCCTTGACATCTCCAAATCATTCGATAGAGTTTGGCATGCCGGCCTTCTTCGCAAGTTCCAGGGTTATGGTATCACAGGTCGATTGTTTGACCTAATACAACCATTCCTGTCAAACCGGGATTTGAAGGTTGTTCTCAGTGGATTCAACTCCAGCTCCTATCCCACTAACGCAGGTGTTCCTCAAGGCTCCATCCTAGGCCCTACTCTGTTCCTCATATTTATAAACGACCTTCCTGACGCCATAGACTCCCAAGTTGGCATCTACACTGACGACACCACAATTTACTCCTGCCTCAAACACAAATCTAGTGAGGCTGACAAAGTTAACCTGGCAGCTCAAATTGAAAAGGACCTCCAATCGGTTGTGAACTGGGGCGAGAAATGGTTGGTTAACTTTAACACCTCTAAAACAAAACTACTCTCTATTAACCACCACAAGGATCCATCCCTGCATCCCATTAGAATGTCTGAAGACCAACTTCTCGAGAGCTCCTCTCTGCGGCTGCTCAGTCTCACGCTGTCTGCTGATCTGAGATAGAACAAATACATCGAGTCAGTTGCATCATTCACCGCAAGGAAAGTTGGTTCCCTGTGCTGAACCAGGAAATTTTTCTCCCCGGAATTGATCCTCCAAGTCTATAAATCGACCATTTGCCCTTGCATGGAGTATTGCTGCCATATATGGTCTGGGGCCCCTGCTGTTTGCCTCAGGGTTCTTGATAAGATCCAGAGACGGATAGGCAACGTGATTGGCCCTGATCTGTCATCTCGTCTGTAGTCGCTCTCTCACAGACGCGATGTTGCCTCGCTCTGCCTTTTTTACAAGTACTTTCACGGTAATTGCTCCAAGGAGCTGCTTTCACTTGTCCCTAGGCCTCGTGAATTTAAACGTCTCACGAGGCTGGCATCCCGCTCCCGCCCCTACACCGTGGAAACTGTTAGATGTAGATGTCTCTTTTACTCCAATAGCTTCATGTCTCGCACATCTCGCCTATGGAACTCCCTTCCCTATTACTGTTTCCCTGACAAATACAATCTCCAACCGTTTAAGTGTAGCATCAATCGACATCTCCAGTTGCCTTGATCTATCCACTTCCCTTCTCCACATCCTTTCATTCCTATCTGCTCTCGCTCCAAATCTTCTGTAACCCCCTTGCCTTGATCGACCCACTGTCTTTCTCTTTCTCCACATCCTCTCCTTTACCACTCCTATCTGCTCTTCCTCCAACCCTTCTTTAACCCCTTTCGTGATAGTGGCCTCCAGCCTTGCTTGGGGTGATACGCTTAAAAAAAAAATAAAAAAAATAAAAAAAAATTTTCATGGCAACTGTTCTGATGAGCTTTTTTTCTTAGTGCCTTGATTGCATGAACTTAAGTGTACTACTAGATTGGCAACTAGGCTTCACCATTTTATTATCGAACGAGCTAGATAAAATCATCCCTTCTAACAGCTTCTTTTTACGCCTGTGAAACTCCCTCCTGATTTCTTGCTCCCCTGCCACCTACAATCTTTAAAAGTTTAAAAACAACATCAATCGACATTTCCTGTCTTCCTGATTCTTGTACTTTGTCCTTTCTTCATGCATCTCTCTCTCTCTCTATATATATATGAGTGAACAGGTAAATCATTTATTGGATAGCAGCATGGAATGAGAAATCAGAAAACCAACTTTGAATTCCTGTCAAGTTCTTTATATTCATTTATGTACAAATAAACTTGGGAAAGGGATGAATCGATCTCTTCATCTCACCCTAGCTATGGATTAAATTTTAGATCAGATTTGTCATTTTGGCCTTGGTTGGCAACCATTCTAGAACAACTCTGAATTCAAAATGTGAGGAGAGTTGTTTGGAAATCTTGTTGCACACTATGTACATCAGCTCTCTGTATTTGGTTCTTCACAAGCATTCACCACCATAATGAAATCATATGTGCGGGTAATCAGGTGGTTCTAAGAACTGATACATTAAAAACAACAGAAGAGTCATATATATATATATATATATTTAAAGACAGAAGGAACATTTTTCTTTACTAAAACATTTCATCATTTGATGAACTTTATCAAGGCAAATGTAAGGATTTTATTTTGCAACAGGTATTTATAAACAGAAGTAAAAATGTCATTAGGTTTTTGAAAGAATGCTCATAAATATTCTTTAGGGTAACTATGAAAGTCAAGGTAAACTATTGAGGATACCAGAAGATATAATTTAATGCTTTAGCAAACAAGAGTAAATGTTGACATTGTTGTTGAATTTTCTTTTATTTATAATTCTTTTATTCTTTTATTTTAATTTGATAAAATATTTACGAATTTATTTATATTAAATAATGGAAAGTTTTCAATTTAACCATTTTCTTTTGATTTTTTAAAAGTGTTATGGTCATATATGTTGCTTGGGAAAGAAGTATAGAGATATTAGAAAAAAAACTAGGGTGCAGATTTATATTTTGGTAAGATTCTATAGACAAAAGATTTTTGAGAGTGCTTCTATTACTTTCGATTTTCATAAGTGTGGCATTCTTTAAATTGAAGTTGTGGTTGAACTTGTTTCTATGTATGACTAATGCATTTGCTAAATTGTTATGTAGGAGATCCTTTTTGTGTTCAGAGATACATTTTTTTAATTTATTCAAGCTTCACCAATATGTTGTAAGGAACAGTTGTGATTGTAATTATATTTTGATACTGCTAAGAGTGTATAAATTGTTTTTAAATTCAAGCTAAATAAGACATAAACAAGTTGAAGACGGTAAGAAAGTAGCAATGCTTGATAGAGACTGAAACACAATATTGAAGACTGAATCTTGAAAATTTTAATCAATAATTGTTTCTAACCTCTGAAAGCTGTCTAAATAAATATGCACATCTTAGATTGCATTGAAATTTGAAAAAAAAATTGAGAAACAAGATACTGAGTGTAAACATTGGAGAGAAGAATAGAAAAATTCTTGGTAACAAAACAGTAGACAGTAACAAGAAAAAAGTACATCAGCCTAAGAAATTCAGCCAAGACTCAATATAGCACCACATTGAGTATTGATACATGTTCATACATTTCGTATATGTACTATAATTTGCTTAAGTCTTTTCATTTCTTGGTTTGTCATTTTCCATGTTACAAAAGTTTGGAGAAATATCAAGAATGGATTTTTGCTTGGGAAACTTTCTTGGCCTTGCTCTTGATAGTTAACAATATACCCAAACATATACTGTATTATATTCAATTACAGTTTTATAACTATGTTGTTATAAATGAAAACGTAGTATAGCTTAACCATTAAACAATATTATATCTATCAGTACAATAAATATCAGACAGAAATCAGTATTAAACTTTCATTAATTTAAACTTGAAATATGAATTCAGTTATAAGTAAAAAAAGATTAATTTTTAGACCTTTTGAGGGTGTTTATGATGTTCCGCAAATTTTTCTTTATTATTTGGGAAGTGTAGCTGTTTCCTGTTGCCTTCATTGAGAAGGTTTTGAATTTAGAGTTATCCTTGTTAGATTGGTTGCCACTACCTTGCTATTTAACTCATAGCTGGTGTGATAAACCAATTTATTCCAAGGGCATTTGTGCAAAAATGAACACAACAGACTAACTCAGAATTTGACTCACCAATCCCACGTTGCACTATCTGCACATCCTGAATTTTACTTGTTATTTAAATGCTTTATAGAATGATAAAGTCAAAATACTGCATATAGAAAAATTTATACTGAACTTGTTTTTCATTAAGTAGGGAAATATGACTTCAATGAAGCATAAGTATTCACAGATGCCAACAATTGTTACAATATTACAGCATATTGGATTTGATTTTAATTTAAATGTGGATAAAGTAAACAAAAGTTTGCAATAAATTCAAACTTTCAATACTTTATACTTTTCCATGTATGAGGTATCATATGGCAAAGATTATTCCTGTATAATTAATGATGGCAGAAAAAAAAGGTTATGATATACAATAATCAATGATTTAATTAAATCATTTTTAATAGTTTAAATTTTTTTAATTATGAAATAAACAAAAATATTTTTTATAATTCATATTATTGAAATTGATGTATTTATTAAAATTATTTTTTATAATTACAGGATACATCTAAGGTGAAAGACAACCTGAAGGTTGGTTGAATTTCTATTTCAAATGAATAAATATGCATATTAAAATAATAAAGTCACTTCAATTATTAGCTGAAGGCAATGTGTAATATTCTGATCCAGCAGGTAAAATATGCACACTGAAATAAATTTCATTTCATTTCATTTGGGTTTATTGGCCCAATGGCAGTAGGTCTCCTTCACTAGTATTGAATGGGATTTTTTTTTTTTAAGCATTTCACCCCAAGCAAGGTGGGATACCACTAGCACACAAGGGGTTACAGAGAGTGGGAGCAAGGGTAAAGAGGCATGATTGAGGGATGGATGAAGAGAAGGACAGGGAATAGATCAAGGCATCTGGGGATGTCGATTGACATTACATTTGAATAATTGGAGATTATAGCTATCAGGGAAACAAGTAATAGGAAGGGAATTCCAGACGGGAGGTGCAAAACATGAAGCTATTGGAGTAGAAGAGACGGCTACATTTAACCATTTTGACAGTGAAAGGGTGGGACCGAGATGCTAGCCTAGTAGAACTTTTAAATTCATGCAGTCTGAGAACTAGTAGAAGTAGCTCTTCGGAGCAGTTGCTGTGAAAGTATTTGTAGAAAAGACAGAGGGAGGCAACAGCACATCTATGAGAGAGCAACTGTAGATGAGATGGATAATTAATGTTTTTCTGTAGAACTGCTTTTTATTTGTTTTCACTGTGAAAATGGTATTCTGAATAAATGTGATATGATGAAAGAAATAATGAGGGGTTTTTTTGTCAATAAATTTGACTAAAGTTCAGTTAATGATGACCAGTAATACCCTCAGCCATATTTTGTTATGTAAAGAGTTTTGTTTAGGTATAGAAAAAATTATTGCCTTCATTCAGCCATTTTTATTGATATATCTTTTGAACATGTCATTCACAATTCTTATCTTGGCTAAGTCACATTGTTGAATATATTACACAGAGAATTTATAACTTTTTTTTTATACTAGAAGCAAACAAGATGGGGAAAAAAAAAAATTGAAAGAAAAAAGAAAACAAATAGATGATTTCCATTGCACTCCAGGTTCTAATTCTTGACATCTCGGAAATTTCTGACATGTACAGACTTGCCATAAAGTGCCACCCACTGGTTTCTGCTACTCAAAAAGAACAAAACTGGGAGTGCGTGATGCACACAAAATAACCACACACACATATGAATGTATTTATTGTTAATTTTACTTTTTATCTTAGATGTTGATATACGTACAAACATATATGGAAAATGTGGAGAGGAATCACCTTTTACCATTCTGAATTTATCCAACATGATAAATTACTTGTTTTTTCAACAGGAATACTTCCTTATTCATGAAAATGTATTGATGGATACTTTCTATTTGAAAGATATTATAAAAAAGATCCTGAAGAAATGTAAAACAGGTAAAGGAAATTATATTTCATTTTAAAGACATACCATCTTTCATGCCATATAAGGTGCATTTTCTTTTCTAAAAAGATGTCACCAAAAATTACCCTTCTTCATAATGGTTTGGTTCACTAAAAAACTAGATGCATGCTAGTTCCCTGATGACTCAACACAGAAATACATTATAAATTAAAATAATATTAACTATAATAAAACGGTATATAAGTATGGATGAATTATCAGTTGAATATAATTTTTTCCTAAATACTCCATGCCAAAATATAGGTATGAGTTATATAGTGAGAAAATGTCAATCTAAAACAATACTCTAGATGAGATAAAAGTTATGTATTTCAATATTTGAGGACAGTTGTAGTTTCTTGACTCAGATAATTTTGAATTTGTCCCATTGACTTTGAAATAGTTTTATATAAATTTTAAAGATTTGTACTGTACTCTAGTTAAAATACAAAACTAATTTCTTTTTACTAAAGTTCAATAATTTTATTTAAATAAACCATACTTCATTTATCACTTACAAATCAAACTGTATAGGTAGAAATGAAATAAAAATGTCAGAATAAAAAAAAAGAAACATTGGGTCATTTCCTCAACCAAAGGACACAGTAGGTCCTCTCTATTCTTGGAGCTATGAATATCAGAATTTTAATAGCCTTATTTAACAAAATGCAAAAAAATGCAATGAAATTTCCACATGCTCTAATTTTATAACTAATAAAAATCATCATTGCTACAGGGCTTGGAAATGTTTGATGGACACAAACATCTCCATCAGGCCTGTGTGGTGGAGTTTTTTAAATAAAGTGCAGTGTGTGCTAAACTGGCCCCACCCTTTACACCCGGGATTCGATCTGTCATAGCCTAGCAAGCTGGGATGATGACAGTGAAGTCCCCAGGTCATAAGTTTTACAGTGTCCTTCTCTTGGCCAATGGTTCGAAAAAAAAATAATTAAAAATGGTGGGGTCCAAGACTCCCAGGGAAATTGTGCTAGATGGCCAGTGAGCAAAAAGCTTCCTCTGCTCTTTTAACAGGTCTTGTATTTAATCCTGCAAGGGGACTAAACACCCTCCTCAAAAACAAACGCTGTGAGGGTACTGATTTAGTTGCCAATAATTCAACTATGAAAACAGGTAGTACTGGGTTACACAATTAAAAATACAGATCAAATATTTGGTATTTATGAATAAATTTGAACAAGGAACACCTATGAATTTTTCCAGATTTTTCTGAGGGTCACCTGTAGTCATTGGTGGATTTGAGAGGGAATGGCCCACTGCCTTTTCAGATGCAGTGTATTATTCAAGTTGTATTTTACATTTCAAGATTGCAAGAGAGATTAACAATTCAAAAATATTCTCTCATTTTTTTTTATTGATAAAAAAAGAAAAAGAAAATGCTTTTAAAAAACTCATTTTAAAAACAACTGTTTTGTCTCATAGCTTACTGATGATATCCAATCTTTTCATAAAAGTTTCCATTTGCTGAACAGATCAAGCATTATTAATTTTTGACTAGTATTTCTCTTAGTTTAATTTCAGTTGCTTTTCATTGCAACTTCTAACCATGGCTAGGAGCAATAATGAAGAAGTTTGAGTCATTGGATTTGATCTTCTGCTGACAGTAAAAGCTTTCGTAGCCCGAGTGGTGAGGTTCAGTAATTGATGCTATGGTGTCAATCCACTCGTTGGTTGACAACCACAAAACCCAATGAAATTAATTTGCATAATATTATGGTTCATAAAATGACTATAAATTAAAATAGTTGATAAATATTTCCTATTTATAAATCTTTTTGAAATGAATGTGTTTTTATTGCAGCTCAGTCAAGAAAAAAAGAAGACTTTCATTTAGATTCAGTAAGTCCTTTGCTTACCACACACTTTGTATAAAGTTTAACTTATTTCCTGAAAAGCAAGTGATTGATATTCATCTGATTAAGGGTGTAGAAGCAAGCAGCAGGAACAACTTGTTTCAAGCATTTTTCTAAATATTAAATAATGAGACATGAAATAACATCTTTTTCTTGTATGTAAAAAAAAAAAAAAAAAAAAAACAGCAGAATAATTTGTTGATTTTATACAAATTAAAACCACCATCAAAGAAAAAAGGAATATATCATGTTTAAAGAAATTTTCATAAACTATACATTTATGACAAATGAAAAAAAAAAATTAATATTTTAATGCATGATAATTTTTATCTCAATATAAATATCCTAGTATTTTATTAAGTATTCTTAATGAGAACATACTTTTAAAATAAATCTTGGACCCATAGAAAATGTACTGTACAAGTGTTGACAACCAGGATTATTCATTATCTTATAACTTTGGTCTTTTACTCTTTGCCTCTATCTTCTCATTCTATTCTTCATTCTTTCCAGTCTTTGTGGCTTGTCTATGTTTTTATCTAAATGTCATATAAACATGAATCAGTTTCATATGCAAAAAGAAAATTATATATATACATTTCCTTTTACCTGGTTGCTTTCCCCATCTACTTTCCTTACCTCCAATCATTCCACTTGATTTTCCTAACTCATTTCTGATTAATATTATAATGTAAATTTCTCAGTTAGAAAGTATAATAAATTCCTGCCCAAAAGAGCCAGAGACACTTCTATCTAGGACCAGAGTGTAGTAATAGGCAGACACAGAAAATCATGTATGTAGATTAATTACTCAGAGATATTCAGTAATATTTAAAGAGAATATTCCACCTCTTTTCAGTTTGTTTTGAACTATTGAAAACACTTAAGAAAATTAAAATGGCCATAATCAAGACACCATTCAATGTGCATATCTAAAGAACTCTGTATAAAATATTTTACTTATTTAAAAACAAAGGGGTGCTGGAAAGTTCTTGGTATGATTCCCTTCCTAAAATCTGTTTCCAAACAAAATTCTGATGTATGGTCAATCTTGATTGGCCCAAGAACTTTTCAGTACCCATTCATTTCTTTGTTTTTTTTTAAACAAAAATCTTATGAGGAAGTAATGTCAGTGTGCAGCTAAAATATTCATATTAATACCTTGGAAAAAAAAAAAAAAAAAAAAAAAAAAATATATCCCATACTCATTATTCTGATTTTTTTGTGTGTTAATATTGCTTTTGCACAAAATTTTGTAGCACAATGCAGTATATAAGCTAATAGCAAACAAAAACAAAAAAGCAGGTCTACATAGAATGGGATAATTTCAAATCTAACAGCTGTTAACAATTTCAACACTCATGCACAAAAAAAAAAAAAAAAAAAAAATCCTTTTTGGGTCATTAGAGCTGAGAGTTTATTACACACAAAAATTCCAATGCACTTTTCTCACACACAGGTTTGGGTTTTATTCCAACCTGAAGACACCTACTTAGCACAATCTGTTTATAAACCACTCATTATCTCCACTTTTGTTTGGATACTATTCTATATCCTACTAACACCCACATTTTATATATAAAGTTTCTGAATTTTAAGGGATTTAAAGACAAACTTTACTTTTTCTTTTCTGTTCATTTTGGAACTGGTTATATTGATCTTAAAATTAAATATTTCAATATTATTATCTGTTCCAGCAAAAATCTGAAGAAATAAAATCAGTTTTGGAACAAAATATTGACATTATGAAAGAGGATTTGAAAACACTTCTCCAGCACCTAAAAAATAAAGGTGAATATGACTTAAAAAAAAAAAAAAAATTATAATATCATTCAGCTACTCCAGGACTTAAAACTATATTTCCATTTATATATATACTCAAACTTTTTACCTTTCTTTTGTTAAATTTCAAATAACCTTCTTCTTGCAGACTCAAGGTTTCAGGAAATAATAACACCATCAACTTCTGTAAGTTACTCAAATTTGTTTTTGTTTTCTTATTTTCAATCAATGTAATAATGGATAACTTAAGTCTAAAAATATGCACTATTTAACAAGATGATTTTGTTAATATTTTCATGTCTATTCAAATTATGGAAACATGTTCCTCTGATAAGATATTCAAGCTTCATTTGCCATTTCAGCAGAAACTTGTTTACCCAAACCAAGATCTGAGATCAACAGGATTTGAAGATATCTACCTCAGTTATTTGGTTTAATTTTGCTTGCAATTTTACAAAGATACTACTTGGCACTATTCAGCATTACTGTAAATGGTTGGGATGTAAGTCTAGCTTACCATTTTATGTGAATTCAATCCTCACCAAGTAATCTACTGATCAAAACTGGTGTCACTGTTAGCTTAGTCTAACAAACATCTACTCAGCATTATGAGAAAAATGTTTAAGTCAAAGTCACAATTATAAAATTTTATTGGTATCAACAAAAATGACAAAAAGAAGCCCAACTATCACAAGGAGGAGGCACAAGAAAAGTTTTCAACCTGATGTACTTTCCAAAATCTGACTAAACCTCAAAATTTTCTCTGGAACACCTCTATGGTTGATGCAAGAAATTTTCAGCACATCCTCATATTACCTGATTCTAGAGTCAACTGTCCCAACAAATTGGATACTTGTCTATATTTCTAAAATATAATTATTTACAATTGTTTGGATTGTTGTCCTCATGTTTATTGTCATGTTCACAACATTTTGACTTATATGCTCCAGCCTTCTTTAGGTGATTGGAATTTCAAACTGAACCCTTTATTTCGTTCAGTGGGGTGGATTGTTCTAGTTCCATGTGCCATAAATCTTCTCGATGTCTCACCCCTGAGCATAGTAGTGTGGTATTTTCCTAAATTTAGTTATTTTGTAACAAAGTTTATTTTTTCAAGGTTGAATAAAAAAATTATTTCCGATAAGATGGCTGAAAAATATTAATAAATTGTCAATAATAAACTATTATTCAGAGGTCTTCCAAACAACAGCAGGTATCCCTGCTAGTGTTATATAAACAGATTGTTCAAATGAGTGAAAAAAAAGAAAGAAAAAAAGAAGAGGATTCAATTCAGTTATAGTTCAGAGTTTCATTTTATCAGATGTAAAATGGAGAAAAAAAATAAGTTAAACAAGGAATAAGGTCTTCTATTTCAAATCATCTGACCACTTTCGGTATGTGTAGAAATAGCCCTCATGTGCTGGGTATTTGAAAGACAGATAAGAAAATCTCACATTGGCATGATGTATACTTAGTTAAACTTCAATAATCAAAATTTATGTCATATATCTCACAAATTTCAATTATACTTAGTCATTTTCATCGTTTTACTGACAATTTTTTTTTTTTTTACAGATTTCCTAAATGACAGATAGGAAACAAATGCTCAAACCACTGAATAAAATGGTGATCTCTTTTGTGCAATAATACTAACCATTTCTTGCTCAGCAAAAATGTTCACATTACATAAGATATACCTACTCAAATTGTTTCAAGTAACCATGACTATTTCTTCTTTAAAAGATGTATTTAATAAAGTTTGTTGATTTTTTTCATTAAATACAAGGTCATAATCATAAATTTTAAGGTAAGAAATCATTGATAGATATTCATAAATTTTCTGTTAAAAATTCACTAAATACAGAAGTAACTGACTGTGAAAGTGAATAGAATCATTATCAATTGTTTTATACATTTTAGAAAATTCAAAAAATTGTACAATTCACTTACAACATAACTGAATTATTACCATTAATTTTTTTTCTAAATTTCACTTTAGTGTTATTTTAAAAAAAAGTTTTATTTTCAACAGAATATTTTCTTTTGATAACTTAAAAAATGACGATAGGACATTTTCTAAATACTAATAAAACTTCCAAACTATAGCTAAAATCTAAAAATTTGTTAAATTTTATACAACATAAAATTGAAAATCAGTTTAGTAGTTAATAATATTAATCTTTACTTCATGCTCCTGAGCAAAAGTAATAACAATATTTTGGCAAAACTAACAATATTTCCTAGACATTAAACTAGTTGGTAATGTGTTATTTAACTGAATTCAGATGCATTAACCATTCAGTGTGAATATTTCCTATGTTTGATTTCACTAATTTGCTTATTCAATGTAAATATTAAACAAAACAGAAATAAAATTTCACTTTCATATATAATATGCACCTAGTAATTAAAAATGAGCATTTGGGGAAACAAAAATAAAAATGAATAAAAGAAAATGGATGCTTAATCACTACAACTCTACTGGGGTTTTTTTTTCAATAAGAAAACCCATACATTTTTTAATTGTAGCAATTGCAAAAAATTAACTTTAATATGACATTTTATGCAGCATATACAGACTTCAACTGAAATATATTTGAAAATGTAACCATTTCACTTCATTTATATATTTTTATTTATAAATTAGGGTAGTACCCCTAAAAATATGTCATACTTACTTATGTAGAAATTCACACTTGTTTGGGATGAGAGTAATATCTATACACTGTAAAATATTTTAAATGACACTAGTGCAATTTTAAAAATAAAATTATGGTAATAATTGTTTCACAATATGTGTACTTTTTAAAAATTATTCTCATCTTCATTGTTGTTGTTTTTCACACTTTTATTTTTTCTGATTTTCTTTAAACATACTGTTGTTGAATCTTAATGGCCTATAAGCTGTATTGCATTTTAGATAGTCATAGATTGATTTTGTAACTTTTCTTGATTATGTACCTTGATGTTTTCATGTGCAAAATTCTATACAAAAAAAATTAATTGAATTTTAATTTATCTCAAACTGTCAGATAAAAATAGAATATTTCTGTAGAAAATTTAATTAATGAATTAGTTTAATGAGCCAAAACAATTAAGTATATGAGAGATTGATAAAATATTTTTTATGGAGAGTAATAATTGTTGCCTTTAATTTTTCACTCCTCTTAAGATATGCAGAAATTATTAAGTAATACTGCAATAGGCTTTTCATAAAATTATTAAATACTATTTAAGTTTTATGCATTAACTTCAGAATTTGTGTTATTAAAACTTTATCAGTCAAAGATATGTTCTTTTTGTAAAGTCTCTTTAGAATAAGTTAACTTGATAAAAGCAAGAAAAAGATAATCTATACAAAAAATTCAAATGATAACATTGTTTGTAATATTTGTTTATTAGGTGTTAATAAATTAAAGATAAATAATTTATGAATAGACAACAAGAAATAAATGCCTGCCTTCTTGTGGCATATAAGACTCATAATCTATATAAATGTTCCCATATAAATAAATCAGTTGGATGAAACCTTTTTATTGGTATACAACCAACTTATTTGGCAGAATGAAAATGATTTCAACACTGTTTAATCCTAGAATCAACTAATGACTGTTCCATTGATAATGAAGCTGTCCTACTGGCCACTGGTCTGGACAGGTAGTAAATTAGTCTCATTGTAGACTTGGCTAGTTGACCATATCTGTTCCTGCAATTAAAGTAAATTTGAATATTAACATCACAGGAATTAAAAGAAGAGAATCTAAATTATGGAATTCTAAGTACATTATAAAATACTAAAGTGCTTCTGACTTCTGCAAGTTAGGGTATTTTGGATAAAATAAGTATATTTTCTACAGAATATATGATAAATACAAACTAAGATAAAAAATATTTTACCTCTAACAATTCTTGCAACATTTGTTCAGTTAGTGAATTTTGTCTAGTAACAAAGTAAAAATGAAAGATCAATATAATTAACCAGTGCAGAATTACAAATCCTCAAAGATGTAAAGACATCAACATATTGTATTTGAGAGCAACAGCAATATTATGACTCAGAAGGATCATATTAGCATTATTCTTATAGAGGCAAATCATGAATACTATTCTTGCAAAAATGCACTGATATTTTAAAGAAGAAAGTAGCCAATAATATTAACTTATGAAGAGTTATCTATCTTGATTTAATGTGTTTTAATCATTTTTTACAGCACAGCTATATAAACAGTGTATATGGGAACAGTCAAGAAGAGATAGCAGGCTAAGATTTACGGAGATAAATGGGACCCATTTTACATTAAATTTAACTATATTCTCACTGTTCTAATACCATATTTTTAATTTCATATATTGTTTCTAATATTATTTGATCTTAGGAATTTTCATTTAGACAATAAGAAAGTCTTCAGTATTTTGTGTCCAATCTGTTTAGGAAACTTGAAAAGATTGTTGAACTGTGCTTAATATAATGATTACATTTGATCTGATGAAGGCTAAGTTTGATTGATTTGCAATAAGTTCTATTCATAAGAAATCTGTAGAAATTCAGTAAGATCATAGATGCCTGATGGTATCTGGTGCATCATGAATAATTATGAAAATCTATAAAAATTTTAATTTGATAAAACAAATTTTATATTCTTAATTTATAAGACACATCATTAAAATTATTTTATAAGTTGACCAACTTCAAACAAAATAAAACTTATTTTTAAACATTAATAAAGCAATGTTCCAATTAACAAGAAACCAAATTCAAGTAGAATTTAGTCAGCTTATAATTTACATAAAAAGATAAAATTTATACATTGAAAACTTCTATCAAATAATCATCGTGTTGATAAATTTCATCTAACATCTGTAATAAAAAAAAAAAAAGAAAGATGTTCACTACTGATTATTCATATAAATCAACTCATTGAGTTATTCACCAAAAAGATAAGGAACATTAATTTCCTGTTCAGTCACACTGTATTTTTTCTCCCTTCACAAAAAATTGCTTTTTCCTTTTTTTAAAAATGCAATTACATATATGCACACATATTTTTTTAAGAAAATAAAACATGTGTAACCACTAAAAATAACATCTATAGTAAAAAAAAAAAAAAAAAAAAAAAAAAATTGGTTTGTTTGAAATCTCTCTCCCTCTCTCTTATATATATGAGAGAGATTTCAACCAAACCAATTTTTTTTTTTTTTTTAAGGAGGAAAATTTTAAACTTTATAAAACTTTCTGTAGACAAATATTGTATTATAATTTTACAAATATGACTTTTTTCAAAAATTCAAAAACAGTTTAACTTACCTTAGACTTTTTATTGCGTTTATTTGATAGATTGGTAACAGAACCTTGGACACCCATTGACTGTCCAACTTGTTTTGTATGCCTATTTATGAACAGAAATGTCAAATAGATATTTGGATTTTATTAAACTTATATATATATATATATATATATATATATATATATATATATATATATATATATATATTCTACAATCAGTTGTATTCAGGTGGAAATTAAACAAGATAAACTGTTTTATAATAGTTGGGATAGTGAAAGTTTCCTTCCTCAATTTTATTTGTCTTGATTATTTCAAAATCCAAAAAGACATTGTTTTTGACAATATATTGTCTCAAGTAAATTTGAAGAGAAAAAAAAAAAGATATACATTCAAAATTTTTTTGTTTCATTTCAAGTAATAAAACATGATACTTACTTGGAAGATATTTTAGCGGAATGGGACTGTGTATAACCTTCTTCCTTCAACTTCAAGCCTGCTTCACACATTTGATAAAAAAAATGAAAATATTAACTTTCATTATCTTGCTACATAATGTTGAAATGTATCTCATAAAAGTGGTTTATCAATTTATTTTTAGTTTATTTTTAAATTAAAATCATCTGTACTATTTTAGCAAAAAAATAAATAGCTTTTTTTTTCTTTTCTTTAACATCATAGTTATTTATATTTGCTTAGTCATGTTTAACAGTACTGTGTTATAAGCTGTATATTCAAAATATTGCAAACTTAATATAGTGAAATTACAGAGAGAATTAACATGAATCCTATTTTATCAAATTAAAATATTTTCAACCTTAATCATCAGTAGACTTTTAACACTTAAACAAATAATGTAAATTGCTAAAAATATTTGATAACAAATCACTTTTACCAGCCAAAACTTTAATGTTATTTTGACTAATCCCAATGAAAAACAAAATCTGTTCAGTTAGGAACTAACTTGTGATTAATTACATCATTAAGATATTTACATGGGAGTTATGCTAATGAAAACTCTAAAAAAAATCT
Source organism: Acanthosepion esculentum (assembly GCA_964036315.1). NCBI lineage: Eukaryota > Metazoa > Mollusca > Cephalopoda > Sepiida > Sepiidae > Acanthosepion > Acanthosepion esculentum. The sequence goes on along the minus strand of OZ038483.1, from coordinate 23,279,649 downwards.
GTTAAGTTTGATTTATAAATTATACTAGCAGCATGGCCCGGCGTTGCCCATGCTTGATTCAAAAATCGTACGTTTAGGTAGTTTCCTCTTACTTTTCAATGAATATGTGTAAACTGATTTGCAGTACAAACGGTAGTTACGCTCACCAAGCATTTCATGTGACAAAACATACGGCCTCCGTTGAGATTGACTGGAAAGCTTCAAAGAGGCCTCTACCTCGGTTTCCTCCTCCCGCTTTCTTTTTGCCGCAGAGGCTCTTTTAGAATGCCTGCTAAGGTTGCCTTGCCTGGGTGTTTTTGCAGCCTTTGCAGAACTGCCGGGTTGGTCATCGCCACGGCATGCAGAAGAGTGCAAAGCAGAGGTTGAAGTAGACGCTATATGATCATCTGTAACCGGAGTTATTATGTGCTCCTCCGCAGTTGCCTGTTCTGCATGTGTAATGTTAACGGTGTTAGGGGTCTTTAGTTGCTGACATGCAGATGTTTGTCGTGTAGGAGCCATTTGAAGGGTTGTAGAAATGCTGTGTAAGAATTCGAATAGAAGTTGATGCTGAAGCTGAAGTGGTGCAACCTCGTTGTATACGAAAACTAAAAATGCAGTGGAGCGGTATGGAAAAAGCTTCTCTGGCAGCACGAAAACATCACTGTAGGAAGAGGTTACGCAACCAAAACTTTGAAGCGTTGAAGGTTAAAAAGTAGTGAAACACTGAGGTGTACTGGGCCGTGTAGTAAAGGCAGAAGAGAAGTAACTTGCGACAGCAGTTAACTGTCTAATAACAAAACTGAACTACGAAAAGGTAGAAATAGGTATGAAACGCTAAGATGGACTGGGCTGCGCAGTAAAGGCAGCACGCGGAGATAAAATGGGTAATACAACATTTAAGCGAATAGGTAACTTGTGGTAGCAGGAAGCTGTCAATCTAAGGACAGATGCGTTAATAGCGATCAAATCAAGACGTGAGTGCGGATGCAGCCGCGCTGAAGGTATTTAAAGGGAGCGTGACTTGTCATTGATTGGTGTAGGTTGGACAATGGCCATGACTTAGACCAATGAATGAGCTCATGCAAAATGGAAGATGCTAGCGTGCATTCACGTACGCGCACATGATTTGGCAAGCGCAAGGCTTGGCTGTAAACGGGGTCAAGCTGCCTGCTGCATATGCAGCTTGGCTCTAATGCATGTGATGCCGGCGATGAGAATGCAAGGAGCTGAAGCGTTTGCTCGTTTGGTTTGTGCAACAACGAAAAACCGCTAACCGTTTGCCGGCATTAGCTTTGAAATGGATTAGGAGAAAGCCCTGCTGTTTTAGCGCAAAAACTCCTCGTCAGGTCTGGGATGCAGCCTTGGGCTAGGGGAAAAGGTTTAACGAATTGGAAAATGGACTGCTGAGGGCGGAACCATTTTCACTCAGCATGTATGCGGGTTTTTTTTCAGTAAAGACGCGAATAAAGGAAGTGCTTATTTTGGTAAGATGCTACGATTAAAGCAAAAGTGTTGACAAAGTCAAATATGTCATTTGTGGCTCAAAGTCAGACCTGGGAGCAGGGATAAAAAAAAAGCCGAATTTCAATGGCCCTTCACCCATTCCAGAATTTGAGGTCAAATGTTTTCTTCCACTCCACTGCACGCACCAACCTGTTTCTTCCCGTGCATAGCGTGACCTTAAATTAATCTGCATTTAGGAAATACCCAACCGGAAAAACATTTTTAAGGGTTGACCGATTGTCGATTTGCACTCTGTTTGGAGGGCGCTCAGAGTTGAAACTTCACATGGTGACTCCCAATGGCCTCCTCATAAATCCGGTCGGTTTTCGCTAAAAACTGACATGCGGTTCAGGCGCAATCTGGGCATATTGGTTTTTATCGATTTTCAGCGCTGTTTAGGGGGGCCGTGGTCATGAAACTTCTGGACAACACTTCTAATGGTAGACTCTAAGAGGGTGTCAAATTTGGTTGAAATGCGATCATTCCTTCTGTAAGCAGATTTTTTCGATTATCGATTTTTTCAGGACCTGAGTCCGAACTCAAAAATCGTGCTCTGTCAGGTCCTTACAACAACCATTTGCAAACTTGTGGTGAAAACCGCATGGAAATCGGGTGAGAAAATGCGGCCTGGGTGAGGTAACAACGCCCACGACAGACACACAACATGAGAAATATACAATTAAGTGGTATTTTGGAGAGTTAATTAAAAAAAAAAAAAAAAAAATTTTTTTCTTTAAGACAAATCACCAAAAGATTTATTGAATCCAAATGTACCCTATACTAACCTGATCCTGCATCAGCCACTTGAAGAGGGGCTAAACAAGGCAATGAATGTCGAGAAGATTTTTTCCGTTTCCGCGGCAGTTTTTCAAGCTCTACATTGTGAGAGTGCTCATCTTTTAAAATGTTCTTACCAATATTTCCCTTCAGGAAATTGACTGCTGCTTGCTTCTTTTTTAACAAACTGAAACGTCTCTTCTTTTTTGGTGGGATGTTTCTGTTTCAAAAAATAAAATTAAGAAAATTAGTAAACATTAAATGATTTTAAAAAATAAAAGTAAAAATAAAAAAAAAATCAATAAAATCTCAGTAAAAATGCTATTAGCTGATAAAAATTTAATGGATTGATTTTGATATCAACCTTTAACCTTTGGTGAGTTATTTAAGAGTCACCAAGTGAAAATTGAACTTAATATTCATTAGTAATGGTCAACCACTCATCTCATTAACCATTACTCCATACAGAAGTGCTTAGCTGATAAAAATTACATTTTATTAAAATAAGAGAGAGGAAGAGTGTAAACACCAACAATTTTAGCATTCTGATCATAGTGACTGTTTTTGCTCATTATTCCATTTAAGTTCAATTTCTTATTTTTCTTCTCAAATCTATAAACTCTTACTATTCTCAAAGAAAGCATGTCCAGATCATTTTGATTACTTCATTTTTAACCTGCTTTTTAGTACTAAAAATCACTTTTCCAAGGATTTTCTTAAAAAAATACTGTGTGTGTGTGTGCGCGCATGTGTATGTGGGTGTATACCTGCAAAAAAGCAATACCTAATGTTTTAAATGTGTTTTAAAAAAATGAAGATTCTTATACCTGCAAAAAAGCAATACCTAATGTTTTAAATGTGTTTTTAAAAAATGAAGATTCTTGATACTTTTATTTCAGTTTTAATTACAAGCTAATAGATTAAGTTTAATATTTTCAATAAGGTTTCAACTGAATTTAAATTGATCAGAATTATTTTTTCTGATTATCAATAAAATTGGCCATTTTATCAAATCTGTCAATATAATTCTCTTTATTAAAAAAAAAAAATCATTCAAAAATAAAATATAATTTTTTAAAACTGTTTTATGAAAATTAGCCAATTTAAGTTTTAATTAATCCAAATTGAAACAAATATTACTTACTTTTAGTTTAAAATATCACAAAACAGCATTTTTTAACACTTAGGTAGGTGCTATTATAAGGTGTTAGCAGTTCTATTGACAGCCTGATATTTGAGAAATTTAACTAAGGGGTACATAAATGTAAAAATTACTTTATGTGAATGCCTTTTACATATTTTTTTTAACTAGCCAATATTCTTAAAAATTTTAGAAATATTCTAAGCACTAATATTCTATTGAATTTTAAGTCCTTTCCTCTTACTTATAAAGATACTTGTTGAGAAAATGTTGGAAAATTACCAATGAATTTAAAATTTACTATGATTACTATTCTTATTTTCTGATAATGTTGTGTATGGATGTCCATATTTACAAAAATCAATATGTTTATACAATATAAAATATTCAAAATTCTTTTTAAAATAGTGGAGCCATTGAATTTCAACATTTATGATTAGTAAATACTGTTTTAATTTAATAGTAAAATGTCATTTGACTGCTACAAATTAATACAGAATTTTAAGATTTAAAAGTCCATAAATTATTCTAATTAAAATTTTAAAAAAAAGAAGCAAAATTCTTGTAAAAATTCACTGAAAATTTTTTTTCTTAAGACAATAATATCCATAATATATTTTATTCATAAAGCAATTAAAAGCTTTTCTAATTAAATATCTTAGTTATATTGAATTTTTCATTACAATTCAGGACAGATTTCCTGCAACTGGGTATCATATTTGACAAAAACATTTGATGATTTAAATTTTCTGAGGATATATTTACATTGTGTGTGTGTTTATGTGTGTGTGTGTGTGTGTTAATATATAATAAAAACAATTTTTATTGTCAATAACTTTGTGCTATTATTACAATGAAAGATCAAAGGAATTTTTTATGCCAAAAAGTTTTTTTCTGTCCTTTTTAGATGCTTATAAATTTGGATTAAATTTTTTTTTCTTTTGGTATTAACATGGGACCATAAATTTTGTATGGGAAATTTGAGTCTTTGAACAGTGAAAAACAAATTGATTTGTAAATTCTTGCGAAAATCAGTTGTCAAAAATGAATTAAATTATTTTCTAAACCTTTCTTTTTTAGTAAATCTTGTGTAACAATTGAGGTTCAGTGTGCAAAATAATGATGGCCCACCTGGTGCCATGTTAATTTGGTCCTATTGATGAGTACTGATATTGCTATCGAAGAGGGTTCACATATATATATATATATATAATACGCTACATATAGCTTCAAGAATGCTTTTTTCGTTTTTAGAAATTTATTTTAAACTTTAAAAATTATAATTAAAAAAATAGAATTGGGGGGGGGGACAATTCTTGTGATAATTTGTCATCCAAAGACTTTTTTTTTATTCACATTACATCCTTCATTTATATTATTTATTATAGCAATTAAAAGCTTGTACAATTAAATAATTAGATAGTTTTAATGCAGTTTTTATGTTACAATTCAGAGCATATCTTGTGGAATTTAGTTATAAACTGAGAAAAAAAAGAAAAAAAAAGAATATCTGATGATATGTTGCTCTTAGTAGGACAAAAAATAAGTAGACTCTGAAATTACAGATTGAATCTATGGACTATTAAGGATTACTTAGACTTTCCAAAGTTTTCACAAAAAATATTGTGCTTTGGGAAAACTTTTGCAGTAAACATAATTTTAGTTGTAAATATGTAACATTTATGAGAATAATATACAGATAACTTTTCTTAGATGTTTATAAATTATACACTGTTCAATTATTAACATTAACAACAAACTATTTTAAATTACAAAATTGTACTTGGATTAAACAAAAATTACTTACAAAATAATACATATTATTTATAATACATTCATTCTTGCTGTCAATTTTACAGCACGGGTACACTAGTAACTAATATAAACATTAAACACTACATAGAATTTCTTGAAATTTCATAAAATTAAATGATTGGGTGTTATAGATGAAAAAAAATATATAAATAAAAATAAAATATATTTTACCAAGATTTACTAAAAAAGAAAGGTTTAAAAAATAATTTAATTCATTTTTGACATCTGATTTTCGCAAGAATTTACAAATCAATTTGTTTTTCATTGTTCAAAGACTCAAATTTCCCATACAAAATTTATGGTCCCATGTTAATACCAAAAGAAAAAAAAATTTAATCCAAATTTATAAGCATCTAAAAAGGACAGAAAAAAATTTTTTGGCATATAAAATTCCTTTGATCTTTCATTGTAATAATAGCACAAAGGTATTGACAATAAAAATTGTTTTTATTATATATTAAGCATTATTTTTCATCATGTACCAATATATGTGTGCATTTGTGTGTGTGTTTTAACATCACCTCCTTCAAAGTCTGTCTATATTTCTGAGATAAGGTATTATGTACAGTATTTACATTAGTCGGACTATTGCCCTCATCTTTGTCGCCATATTTGTCACAACGTTTTGGCCGTAGAGGCTGGAGCGTACAACGGCCGAAACGTTGTGACAAATATGGCGACAAAGATGAGGACAATAGTCCGACTAATGTAAATACCTCCTTCAAAGTAATCAACTTGCACAGCAATACACAGGCCCCAGTATTCTTGCCACATTTAGAATCTGGCCTGGAAATCATTTTTCCATAAATGAGTTGAGGATCTTCTGCGATTTGCTCTGGATCTTGTCAAGGGTGTTAAAATGGCAACTTTTGAGCTGTATTTTCAGCTTGGAGAAGAGATAGAAGTCCACAGGAGCTAAATCTGGTGAAAAGGGTGGGTGCTGAAGCAATACAATGTTGTTTTTGGCTAGAAATTCATGAGTGAGGAGAGCTTGGTGACAGGGTGAATTGTCATCGTGAAGAATAATTCTTTGCACTCCATAGATCCAGCTGCTTTCACAAACGTCCTCTCTCAAATGCATCAAAATGCTGCAGTAGAACACTCAATTGACAGTCTGGCCCTGGGAGATGAATTCTCAATGCACAATACTATGGATGTTGTTAAAAAACCAAAAAAAAAACAGTGAGCATGCTTTTGCTTGAGCTGTGGCCCTGTCGTGCCTTCTTAGGTCATGATGAAGGGCTCTTCCACTGTGTCAACTGCTGCTTCGTCTCAGGGTCATACCCATAGACCCAACTATCATGACCAGAGATGATCCTTAACATGAAGGATGTGTCATCAGCAACACACTGACAGTGATCTTGACAGACTTTGACAATGTTCTTTCTGCTCAGTTGTCAGCAGGCGAGAGACAAACTTGACAGTGACAGTGCATGTTCAATTCAGACATTAGGATTGCCTGCATGGACCCATACAGCAGACCAATAACATCAGCAATATTGTTGATTGTCAATCTGGCAACCCTCAGGCACAAGCTGATTAATTTTCTCCACATTTACAGTAATACTCTGGACAGCTCGCTTGTCATCTTCGAGGAATGTTCTTACACTTTTGAAATGCCTGTACCACATGAAACATTGCATACAGCCCATTACCTTGTCACCATAAGCTTGCTCAATGTCTCTGTAGCAGACTTTCCAAGTTGAATGCAAAATTTCATGTTGACTCTTTGTTCCAACTTCCTGTTCATGACAAAATCACAAGCTACAGGATACATGTGATCACAAAAACACAAATTCCACAACTTATGAAGCTAACACAAAGATGTCACTTGATACACTGGTGCAAGAAGGTCACTGCTAGCTCTCACTGTGCGCAGCTATCTGTTGGTGCGCTACAGGACTAGTCAGAAGCTTTTTGATACCTATATATATATATATATATATATATATATATATATATATATATATACACACACACACACACAAGATTAATATAAATAAAATTAATCACTTAACTGATTGAGGTTACATTCATCACCATCACACAAGAGTTTCATAGGTGAACCTTTTTGCAATTTTCTACTTGTTAGGAGGTTTCATAAAATTACATATATATATATATATATATATATATATATACACACACTTGTTTAACCAAATTACCACCATTATATGCTTTCACAATTTTCAATGAATAAAAACAATTAAAATTATTCAAAATAGTTCTCAAATGTATATAATTATTTATTCTACTGAATGTATGTTTTTTTTTTTGAAGTTCTGATTTATTTAAGTAAAATTTAATAAAGGATTAATGAGAATTAATTTTTCTTTTTATTTATCAAATAACATCTTTCTTCTATTGGTAATTTGTAAATCACTCACATTTTCCTTTGCTTTCTCAGTGAAGTATCAAATAAGCTAAGATATACCATTATTAAACAACCAATTTTTTTAATTATTTGCCATTAATTGGCTCTCATAGCTTTCTTTATCATTCATTTTAAGTATCTAATAAATTTGGATATATATTGATTTGGGGCATATTATTTAATTGCTTTACCTTGGTATTTCACTGGTTGTTGATTCAGCAGTCAGTTTTTTGTTGAACTCAGAACTTGAAGGAGTAGCACTTGTACCATCTCGTTTGGTAAGATCTGTAGACAATTTTTTCTTGCTAGTAGCCACAGCATGGTCTGAAGTGGAGTGAAGATATCTCTGTTTAAAGCTGTGACTGCGACCATGACTACTGCTTGCAGTGGCAATGAACTTTGGACTGTCTACTGAACGACTGTGATAGCGAACTGTCACACAATGACTATCACTGGCACCAGACATGGAACGAATTAAGTTAGACCGACCCAAAGGTTTCTTATGTACAGATGAACTGCTATTATTGGTTTTAGATCTTACAATTGTGGGGGCCTGTGTGGAGAAAAATATAATAAAATGATATTCTCAAATTTCTGATTTACTTACTACTTTTAGTGATTTACTTTTAATCAGATATTAAATTAATGGTCAAGTATATAAATATATTAAAATCTTATTTACATGTTTCATTAAAAATGACTAAAAGGATAGTTTTGTTAATTTTTTTTGTGCAAACAAGAGAATTTTTTTTTTCTTTTTTACTTAGTGTATGTTGAAATGGTTCAAATAACAGTTTGTTCCAAACACTTTCAGTTAATGTATTAACAATTTTCAAGCATTGTGTGTGTGTGTGCGCGCACATGCAAACACGCACACACAAATATAATACATGCCTCTAAATGTATATATAAAAAAAAAAAATTACAAAATTAATAGTATCCCTCATGTATTCAGGAATTAAAATATTTCTATCTCTTACACCATTTGTAATAGCAGAAACTAAATCACTGTCCAAATATAAAATATCAGAGAAGATAAAAATAACTAAATTTGACAATAAGCAAAATTAGTATGTATATTTGACAGTATATTAAATGAAAAATCATAATATCTATAGGCGATAATGCCACTAACATGCAAGGGATTACTGAGGGAAGTGAAAAGAAAGTGAGGAGAAGGACAATAAAAGAACAGGGTGCAGAAAGACAGAAGATGCCAATTGATGTTGCATTTAAATTTTTAAAGATTGTAGGTGACAGGGAAGTAAGTTAGTTCTAGAGCAAAGAAGAGAAACAATTAGAATAGAACGTATGAAATCTTCCTATTTCAACAGTAAAATAATGAGATCTGGTAGCCAATCTAGTAGTAAGCTTAAATTCATGTGGTTGAGGTTCCAAAGAGGAAAGCACATTAGAACAATTGTCGTGAATATATTTATAGAAAAGATACAGGGAAGCCACAAAATGGCAGTCAAGATGCCAGGTCAAGACTGATAAGATTACAGACCCTTTGGATTTTGTTAAGAATCTCAAGATATATACACAGGAGCACCAGACCAGCCACAGCAGCAATACTCAATGTATGGACAAATGGTAGAGTTATAAATGTGCAAGATGGATTCTGACAAGAAAAATGGTCTGGCACAACAGCAACTTTTCTAGTAGCAAACCTAGCAATTGATTCAATATAATCATTCCATCTCATGTCAGTGGAAAACCTGAGACCGAAAAGGTACAATAGGTTACTCACCTGGAGGTTAGCATCAGTGATGCAGATGGAAAGCAGAAATGGTTCCTTATTTGACTATAAGGCAGCAGTTTCATTTTAGAAGCATTATAATTTACAAATTATTTCTTGTCCCAGTTGACAACTGATTGAAAGTCTTTTTCAAGATCATCTGCAAGTTTTACTTTATTGGACTTACTATTAAGATAAAAGTAAATAGTTTCATCATTAACATTGATAGTGAGTTGGGAACTGAGGACATTGGGAAAGTTGTTCATGAAAATAAGAAACAAAGGAATCCCAAGGACAGAGACCTGGGGTACACCTGTATTTATGTGAAAGCATCTAGTTGTTCAACATAACTTAAATACACAATTTGTTAAGACTGGATCAAATGAAAAATTTGGCTAGAGACACCATAGCCCTTTTAGCTTGTGAAGAAGACCAGCATGCCAAACACTGTCAAATGCTTTTAAGATATCTAAAGCAATAGACCAAGCTTTACCATTCTTGTCTAAAGCTTGATAGACTCTTTCAATAATTACCATTAAAACATCAGCAATTGACCTAGAGAAGTGAAAGCCATATTATTTGTCTGAAAGTAGTTCATACAAAATGAGAGGTTGAACCAATTTGGAGTTGATTAGAAACTTTATTACTTTGCTAAAAGAGGTAAAAGACTAATAGGATGAGGGTTCAGCAGCATTCTTAAAGAAGAACTATAGAAGAGGATTTCCAACAAGATAGAAAGAAGCAGCAAAGCCTTCGTTGTAGAGTTTAGAGAGAACAGGAGACAGTTCAGGAACATGTTCCTTAGGACAATTACAGGGATACTGTCACGTTCACATAACTTGTGGGAATCTAATTTAGAAATGATATCAAAAACCATGGACAAAGTTATATGCATATCACAGTAGAGATTCTGTTCTAGGTGGAAAATCAGGTAAAGAAACTCTTAATGAGTTGAAAGTGGAGCTGGATGAGAACTTTAACAAGTATTCTGCTTTATCAGAAGAATTGCTAAATTTAGTATGTTTTAATATTGTCATGTCTTGTTATAGCAACAGTAAAAACGAACTTGACTGAAATTGAAAATTAGGTGAGTGCAGTTGTGAGCCTGCCATATGCAATACAAGGGAAATAATACCAAGTGCTAAAAGTTAAAAACATGAAAAAAATATTAAAAAATTAAAGGTTTATTACTTGATAAGTTATTTTATCAAATTCCATAAAGTGGTTTCATTTGTAAATTTTATGAAAAAGGCATTGCAATGTAAGTGTAGTTATAAATGAAGAGTTAAATGTTTTATCTAAGATTGCTAATCAAAACACTATTAACTTGTATGGGTGTCCAGTCTAAAGTCTCTTCACTTAAAAATGATGCTCTGTAATTAGATATTGTGTCTAGATATTGTAAAAAGACATTTAACACTTACACTTTTCAGCTGTCCAATTTTGCCAGTTTTGGGGATATAAGAATCAAATGAGGGACTGTGAGATAAGGATGATTGGGCAAGTTTGCAAGGACTCAAACTGGATGTAGTTTGGACAGATAATTTGGACACTGGAAGAGATTTACACCTTGTTGATGGAAATGGTTGAGAAGTGTTCCCAGATAAAGCAGAATATGAACTGTGTGGTGGTTTTGTTGCAGAATGAGATATACTTCCTTTGTCTGAAACCAACAGATTTAACTTCCTGGGGCATGATGAGAATCTTCGAGATGCTGAAGAAAGAATAAAAAAAATATATGTGAGAGTGTACTGAAAAGTTCTTGGCCTAATCACAAAGCCTTTAACAAAAAGAAATTGTCAGATTTTGGGAAGTAGGTACCAAGAACTTTTTAGCACCCCTTCTGTAAATATACATTATCATTTCATGCTAACATTTTAATATACTCAATAATATGTCTTAAAGGAATGAAGAACTATGATGACATAACTTAAACCTACATTGAGAAAGATTTCATTAAATTATCAGAAATGTTCATTATTGGAACCTTTTCTTATTTCTAGTAGCATGCCAGTATTTAACTATAATGTAAAAATTTCTATTGTGTAAAAGATAAGTCATATTTAACATCCTATAGCAGTAAGTTTGTTTATAAATAAATTTTCTTTTAATATATTAAGTTTAAATACTTTTGGCATATTGCAAAATGAGATCATTTGTCTTAATCTTTAGAAAGTAGTAGTCATATTCAATGACTTTTTTTGGAATATGCATCTTCATCTCTACTGTCTTTATCAAAAGATTTTGGCTTTCCTCGGATGAATGCCACATTCCATAACCTTCAAGGAATTGTGAATGGCATCCTCTATCCAAGTGGACACATTTTCATCCTTCCCTTTTTATCATGTCTTTCAAGAGATTGCTAAACTTACAAAAGGTCATTCAAAAAGTAATGTCTGTTCTTAACTATTTAAAAGAAATTTAAAAAGGTAGAAACACACAAGACATACCAAAATGAACACAAAATCTCAGGATTCCAAATCTAGTTCTTGACAGTTTCCTTCCTTTTCAAGCATGGTATTTTATATTTGAATGAGGGCCTGATATGATATTCTATATTTGAATGAGAGCCTTGTAGAAGTTTCTTAGTGCTTTGTTAGTCATGCATGAATTACCTCTTTCACCTCAATACAGTTAGAGAACCCATCTTCTGAGTGCCCCCTTCATGGGCCAAAACAGGTAAAGGTCTTTTGGTATTAAGTCAGGTCAGTAGAGTGGATTGAACAAAGATGTCCAGCCATGTACTGTGATTACTTATCTGTAAGCTGCTGTAAGGATTTGTACTGTCATGTTGCAAAAGGACATCACTCATCTTCAAATGTGACTCAACTTGAAGCTTTTACCCGAGTTTTGACAATGTGCTCATATGAGATACTGGTACCATTAACCATAGACTATTTTTTTAATTAAATTTCACTCAATTAACCCTCAAAGAGGTGAAGATTTAAGGAGTCTTGTTTCACAAGGTAGCAGCTTTTGGGGAAAAAAAAAAAACTTTCATTTCGCACAAAAAGGAAATAAGGTTGATTTGATTCCATGAATTTTAAGCTATCAGTGCTGGAGAGTGAAGATTGTGTAGCTCCAACATAGCCAATATAGCAGCAATACTCAATATTTGGTCTACTTTTTGGAGCAATATTGTGAGCAGACTATTTTTCCATCTTTAGCAGTAGATTGTATATATGATTGTATATCACTTGAGATATGAAATGAATTTGATACCCAATAGAAAGGCATGGAACCTCATTTAGAGTGGAACAATTCATTATGATTGGAGAAAACTTAGTGTCTAAACAGTGGTGTTGAAATGATGCTAGCTTGGTTTTTATCTTTTTAGGTATTAAAAGTAACAAGTCAGTTATTTTCCCATTCAGCTGTTAGAGCTAAGTCAGAGCTCTGATAATTTTACTTTTTGAAGAATATAACTCCCTCTTGGTCCCAAAATAAGGTGGCCATCACTTTTTTATGGAGAGTTGTACTTTAAACAAACGGGATATTGCAATTCCATTGATTTTCCTTTGCTTTCTGGCTGGGAAATCCAGGTTTCATCTCCTGCAAGTATCCTGCTTAGTAATGTCCATGTTGTACAGCTCCAAAGGCTCTTGGACAGCAACCATCCTCTGTTCCTTCACTGAAGGCTGTCAACATTTTGGGGGACCTACTTTTCACAGACCTTTAAGTACCCAATATACTACAAGCACTACCATAACAGACCTAAAGGCTTTAATACATTTTTGCAATAATGATTTTTCTGTCAAATGTTATGAAAGCATCAGCCTATTTGGCTATATCCTCATTCACATTAACACCTGCTTGCCAATAAGTCAGTTTTTTTTCTTTCTTTTTAAGATTGCCAATAACTCCACTAGCTCATCTTACTAGAGTGAAAAATTTCCACATACATTCATTAACATTCTGTAAATATTTGCACTTTCTCCTTTCAAAAATAAAAATTTTATGTGTCCAGAGGAGCAGTCATTTTTTAAAGATTGAGTTAAAAAAAAAAAAAAAAAAAAAAAAATGTTGGTTCTGTGACTTTTAGCAATTGTAGCTTAAAAAATTCTGATTAATGCTTTGAAAATTGAACTGAAACAGACATTAACTTTTGACCAACCTTTGACCAGCTATTGCCCTAATCTTTGTGGTTGTTATCACATTTCAGCCCTCCTTCCTTTATCAGGTGTATATTGCTCTAGGTAACCTACAGGAAAATCTGAACCCTTTATTTAATCTATGAGAGTAAACTGTTCTCGTTCCACTTGTGCTTACTGCGTGTAATTATGAAAAAATGTCCAACAAGTCAAAATAACCTGAAGAGATTTTATATAGGACCAATTGCCTTTTTGTTGTCAGTATCTGTTCTATTCAATAAGCTTTCTTGTGGAACTACTAACAAGTTGTAGAAGGGTAATCACAAATACTTTCTTTTCAATGCAGAAAGTTACATTTGGTCAAAGGTGATCTGACATTAAAGATGACCAGAAACAATCAAAACTGGATTCATGTTGGACAGGTGAACATGTATCCTAACAGGATCAAGATATCATTGAACAATAAGATTGACTATCAAGGACATATGTATAGGTATACTATATATACAAAATTTAAAAATAAAAAAAAACAAAAAAAAACCTTCAAATTCTAAAATATATCTCATATCTTGTAGTAAATCAATTGAGGAAAGGTGAAATAATCTGAATTTACACTAACATTCATTAGAGAAAAATATCAAATCAATACTAAAAGTTTGGAAACTAAAAGTTAAAGTTTGGAAAAATGAACAGTTTCACTTTTCCTTAGCAGATAAAGTTAATAAAAAACAAAACAATCTGTGTCATTCATATTTTTCAAATCAATTGTTTTGAACATGGTGAAAATCATTTATCAACAAGGTGTATTTACTTTTTCTGATCATATTTTTTGTGAGCATAGTTGTTAATCTGATCTGTTAATAATTACTATAGACTATGACTTGCTGGACCACTATCTTGATAGATCAGTTGGTTAATCATAGTCAGCTGGCTTAATTGCTGGGTTGAAGTAAATATAAATATTGTAGTAATGAGGACTAAGAGAGTTTAGCATTGGTGGAAATGGAATGTCTTATGTTCAACATTAAAGCTAGGACCCCCCCCAACCCAGAAATTGAGAAAATTCTAACTTTAGATTACAAGTGTTGGAAAAGGAATTTTGAATTGTGAACCAAAGCTGTACATCTATCATTAACTGGAAGGGCTAAACTAGTGACATCAGAAATGTCAGTTGCTAAAGGATATTATTATTATTAGAATTATTAAATAATTATTAGAAAAAAAAAAATGACTGTATTACAAGATAACTAACACTGTTTTAATGCATATCTAGCTTTTGAAAAATTGAAACATGAACCAAATGAAAATACTTGAGTGCCTTTGATAATAAGCCATATAAACTTAAGGAAGTTAAATTTGAACTTCTGAACACTATACTTGTATGTAGGTGGTTGACATATTACAACCAAAGTCAAATTCATTTTCAGTTAGCATTGTCAACAAAAATGATGTTTATTAATAGGATGTACATTAAAAAAATTGTTGACTGAAAGCTGTGAAATCCTGAATACTCCTGGTATTAATTGAACACAAATTTTGGTGATAAACAAAATGAATATCAATTGACTGATATCTTAAAAAATTAACATCATTCAGCATTCATTAGATTTCAATATACAGATAAAAAATTAGTCATTATATAACAAAATTTATTTCCAACTTTTTCCTTATTCACATTAATTATATTTTGCATTGTAAAAGTAACTTTGCATAATTTCCTTGTAAGAAAATATTAAAGGCAATAAAAAAATGAACATTATAATATGGATTGTCACTAATGATAATTTATCTAATGGTAATATTAGCCATTTCCTTATAAGAAAATATTCAGCATTCACTGACCAAGCAGCCAATACTGCTTTTAGTTGAAATTTATAAAATCTTTCTCTTTAAACAATTTTTCAAGAAAAAAAAGTTTCTCAAGTTCAGTAGCTGTTATTGTTCTTTCCAATTAAGGAGTTTCCTTCCCAACCTTTATTTAAGATAGTGTGGAATATCACTATCTTGATTATGTGATTATTTTCTCTTCAAGTTGCATGTAATATATCCATTTTAGCTGTTGCAAATCCTCAAATGATGTTTCTGTTATTTGGTACATTTCTTTGTTAGTGTTTCTGTAGTGCCAGTCCACAAGGATTGAAGAAGTGTGTTCTTCGCCAAGACGCACAGGCTTCACTTGCTCAAAGCCATTTTTAACCATAGATTTGAGAAAGAAGTTATATACAGCTGACAGTTTAAATATTTCTGAACATGTTTGACACAATGCATAACATCCATATTAAAATCTTAATCTGACGAGGCTATTGAAGAATGTGACTCAAGTTTTTAAGTTAATATTTTTATGTAGCAATTTGAAGTGTTGGGTGAAACTACCACTAGTGCAACCTATTCTATGTTCAATTTCCTCATCTCCTATACTATATTTGTTATAAATGATCCATACACTGTGGTATTTGAAGTGTTTAGTATTTACTAGATCCCCATTCTTAATTTTTATGCTGGATTCAGAGTACATATCACTTCTTTCATTCCAATTCTGTTTTGGAAAGGTTTAACTGAAGTCCTATTTCTTGGAACACTTGGTAGAGGACGTTGATTTTTTGTTCCAAGATCATTCTTATCCCAACTATGAATACCTGTGTCATCAGCATCGCCTCATTCCCCATCATCAATACATTGGCCTCAGATGGGAAAACAGGACAGTTTTCTTCTATTGGTAGATTCATTTGGAATGTGGTATGGAATACTTAAATGATCAGTGCCCCTCTCTTCACATCTGTGTTTGTAAATGTGCAGAGCATAGTCCAGGAAAAGTTTAAATAGACTGGGGCTCTCATTTTCTTGTCATACTCCTGATGGGGTTTGAAATGTTTCTGTATTGAAGTACTCACCAGACATGTAGATTATAAAAACCAATAAAGTTCCTCTATTAGATTGATGCAGTCAGTGGATTTGAAGCTTGGAAGGTGATTTCTAATGGATGAAAAGAAGTCTTTATTGATGTGGTCATATGCTACTGTAAAGTCAACATAGTAGGTATTCATTTTCTATTAAAGAGGTAAGCAATTTCCTGGAGTTGTTTGGTGATATATATGCCATTATTACATTCCATACCAGAATGAAAACAAAACTGAGTTGTGAGGAGTTGATTTTCATAAAATGAGAGCTTAGTTAACATAATGTTCATTACTACTAAACCTGATAATAAAACAAGTTGAAAGATACCTTCTCTAACTGGGCGAAGTTCTTTTTTGGGACCCATTTGGGATGATAGGTGAGCAGAGGCTGACATTGATGCTGGTCCACTGCCTGGGGATGAGAAGCTCTCACTGGCACGTATAAATCGACTTGGTACATTGCTTGAGAAGTGAGAAAAGCTACAATTATAAAATTGATGTTTAATAAGCGGAGCATAAATTATGGAAAGTAAATAGCAACAAGGTGTCAGATTACTGGTATTTAGATTTAAAAAAGGAAAAATGAATTGGTGAAAACTTAATTCCATAGAAATAATTTGTAGAAATTAAATGATTAATTTAATTATCTTGTTAACAAAGTATCTTATATATTTTTGAAAAATATTTTAATATGCACTAATCTCTGATTTATAATGAGAAATCGACCATCAATAAAAGAAATTAAAATTCACTCCTTACAGGTTTCTTAAAAATTTAAACAAAAATTTTAGTCTGAATTTTTTAGATGAGGAATTATAATTATTATACACAGATTTGTTTTGAATAATGCCCTCATCTTGGTTATTGGCACAATGTTTTGGTCAATGTACTCAAGTGTCTATCATAGCTGGTAAACTTCTGCAAATTTCAAATATTAAGCCTCACACACAAAAATTTCACCATTTAATTACACTATAGCTAGTCAAATAATGTACTTCAGTTGAAAAGACAGACAAGTAAAATCACCACTACCAGTTTGTCCTACAGGATGGTGAATAAAAACATTGGTTAAGTAAATCAAATTACCTGGTGTTTCACTCCCTGAATCCAGTGCATAAAAAGTAAAACTCTGGTTCTATGGAAGCAACAAGTGGTATCATAAGAACATATTAACTAAATAGAATTATACAGTAAAAAATATCCTCTAGCATGAACAGTGGAATGAGAACACTAACTTCATAGATTGAATAAAAAGTTTGGTTTAAAAATTACCAGAAGGCTAACTTTTGACAGACATGAAGAAGTCCAGATTATACAACAGCTGAAACATTGTGATAAGAACCAAGATGAGGACATTAGTCCAAACCAGTGTATAATAATTCAAACTTGACTGAACTTTGATCTAAATTGCTTGACACTTTATAAGTATTGAATACTAGATAAATCAATAAAAAAAATTAAAAACATTAATTAAAAAAAGAAATAGGAAAAAAGTAAAATAGTAGCATTTAATTATTGGTCATTTTTAATCTTTATAGCAACATTTACCTGAGCGTACGAAGTGGAGGCTTAATATTTTTGGGTCGAGTAAAACCCTTTGGGACAAGGCAATACTTTTTTAACCATTCTTTGGCTCCCAAAACATGTTTGTACTCAGAAAGAGTCACTCTTGACCAAGGGTTGGTATCATTCATGTCTAATGCAGCAATAGCTACAGCTCTACCCACCTGCAAAAGGAAGCCAAAATATTTTAGATGGAAACCTCATAAGAATGTTCATTTGGATTTATCTTCAAAATTCTTTTGAGTTAACAATGGTGAAAACTTTAATATATTGAAGCTACAAAAGAAAAAAATTAGTTAATAATATAAATAAATAATTAAATAAATTGTTATTGTTTACATTCCCATCAATATGTAAAATTTCATGAAAATCTTACTAATAGGATGCAGTATGCAATAAATCAATTGACAAATAAAGACAAGATTTATCTATACGAGCTAATATAAAACATTGAGTGTATTTTTAAAGAGAGAGTGGGATACAAAATCTATTGAAGATTGATACTTAGTAGTATTACTAAAATTACATAAGTCAGTTTTAATATCTATTGCAACAAAAAACTTAAGGTTATACAAAAAGTGAAGAAAAATTTACTGACATTAAAACAGATGGCATCAAAATGAAAATTCATAAAGAAATAAAATAACACAAGCCATTTATTGAATGCTAAACAAATTTTTAAAAATTACTTTAAAAATATAATTGGAAGACTAAGTAATTTAATTAAATACATTCTACTTGTAAAATATTTAGTAATGTTTTAAAGTATAGTGTATTATTAGTATTTTTTTTTTGAGAAAAATGTCATTTTATAAACTATATTCCTTTAATGGTGATGCATCTTTCACTTTCAAGAAATGTGTAAAATGCTATTTTGATCCTTACTTTATGAACAAGTACAATTAACCAACAAAAATGTCATCCTCTATGGCTATAAAAAAAAAATTCAACATTTGTTAGATTTAGTTTATTTTGTCATAATTTAAGTATTTTAAATATATTTTTCATTTTTAAACCAGTAAAATAAAGTAATTATTGGGGGAAAATTAATACAAAAATCATTTGCCAAGACAACAAACAAAAATAATAGGAAAAATTAATAAACTTCTATTTGTTTTCATATCAAGAATTTTAATCCTGTTTATCAGGAGAAAATACTCCTAACTGAGCAATACAGCCATTCTTTCTAATGCTTACTTTGTTTATAAAATCCCAAATATGCAAGTGGTCTGAATACTGACTTACATCTTCAAATATTGAAGGAGTGTATTTAGGTGGAATTCCAACTACAGTTGGAGGGGAAGCTCGTCCATTATCACCATAAGCAGGGGCTACAGGATTCATTACTTTACCAGTGTTGTAATTACATTCCAGGGTATAACTGAAAGAATTCAGGATGCAAATTACAATTAACTTTTAACAATTAAAAAAAATTTCAAACATGAGTTCTGAATATTTGTAAAAATATATTAAAAAAAAATTTTAAAAATGCTTCATTTTATTTTATTATAAGTCTCCACAAGTTTTTGAAAAAAAATGAAAAAAAAACATTTACACATAAACTGCAAATTAGGTTCAATATTTTACATAATCAATAGAAACAAATTCACTGCCAATTTTTGATGCTTACACAATTCCTAAAAGAATCATTTGTAAGTAAAATTACAATTTCTAATGGTGGGTGAAATGGATTTTCATTGTCAATTTTCTTGTTTACATGATATGCATAAAACAAATACATCAAAAAATACAAGTAAAATATAACATTTAAACACCTATCCATTTGTGAATACTGTTATATTAAAATTGAAAATAAAGTTTCATTTCCTTCAAATAAAAATTGTAACAACTGTTTTATCATTCATATAACCAGCATGGGTATTATATCTTGCATAACAATGATTCTTGCTTTAGAAACATAATGAATTTGCATCTTCAACTTTAAAAATTAAACATTTGAACCTGCCTTTTGTGTCTTTTATCACCTTTAGTGAGTTTTATAAATAAGTGATGAGGATTTTTCAAGTAAACTGCTTAGTTATTCAAATAGAATCATTTTCTAGTTTGAAAGTGATAACTACCTAAGCATTTACATCAGTCTGGGAATAAAGTGAAGTAATGGTAACACTGTTTAACAATGTATTTTGAAAAGCTAACAAATATTATAAATTACATTTAAAAACAAACAAAAAAACTATAAAATAAGTAACTACCAAAACCTTTAAACTTTTCAAGCTATTTAAATTATGATAGTTTCACTAATGCCATTTTATAGCATAGGCAAATCTCACAATGCAGCAGAACAAAAGAAAGAAATTTGGCCTGTTTAATACAGGGCATCATTACTGGTGATATATTAGGTCATCCCATAAGTTCTGTCCGAATTTTAACTTTTTGTTAAAATGAACAAAATTTAAAGAGTATTTTATAATGTCTAATGGAGCCGAAAATTATTTTTATGTTTAGATGCATTTAAACTGATCACATTTTATTTCAGAGAACAATAAAATTAAATTTTGTTTGATTAAAACCCTGCTAACAAGGAAGTACCCAAGAATCATTTGAGGCACTTAATGCTTTATGAGTTCAAGAAAGAAAACTCAGCAGCCAAAGTGGCTAGAAACATTCACTCAGTTTATGGAGAGGAATGTGTGAATGAAAGAACTTGCAGAAGATGGTTTGCAAAATTCAGAGGTGGAGATTTCACTCTTGAAGATGAAGATCGAACCAGACGTCCAGTTGAGTTTGATGAAAAGCTTCTTGAAGCAGCCCTTGAATAAAATCCTGCTTTATCAGTTGAGGAATTGGCAGTGGTTGTCAGTTCAAACCATACAACTGTTCATCGTCATCTTCAAAAACTTGGAAAAGTTCCTAAACTTAGAAAATGGGCACCTCGTAAATTGTCTGAAAACAACCTCAAATCTCAAGTTGACATCTGCTCTTCTCTCCAACTTGTTTCACCTTTTTTGGATAGACTTATGACTGGCGATGAAAAATGGATCTTTTATCAAAATGTTAAGCGTCGTAGACAGTGGCTTGGTAAATGGGAAGGACCCCAGCCACAGCCGAGAAGGGAACTTCATGGGCAAAAGGTTCTTCTTCAAGGAATAATCCACTTTGAATTCTTACCACCTAATACAAGAATTAATGCTCAAATATACTGTCAGCAATTAGAGCGTTTGAACCAAGCTTTGAGGAAAAAAAGACCTGCTCTAGTGAATCGAAAACGGGTGATGTTTCATCAGGACAATGCGCGACCACACACAGCAAGAATCACATCACAAAAGATCGAAGAACTTGGTTGGGAGAAAATTCCTCATCCACCTTATTCTCCCAACCTTGCTCCTTCAGACTACAATTTGTTTCGTAGCTTACAGAATCACTTGGAAGAAACAGCTTTTGTAACACAGGAAGAGGTTAAAACTGACATTTGTGAGTTCTTTGAATCAAAGCCAAAAGAATTTTACAGTAATGGAATTAGTAAGCTTGTTAATAGATGGAAGGAAGTCATAGATAATCAGGGAAAATACATTGTTGATTGAATCTGTAATTAAATGTAACATTTGGTCACTTGTTTTCTTTATTCAAAATTCGGACAGAAATTATGGGATGACCTGATACTTTAATATGACCACTTAATGTACAAGAATAAAGAAAAATCAACAATTCTCCAATTCCCAATATAAGTTGTTTTTTTTATTTATTTTAAAAATGAATTAATATTTTAGAATAAAAGCCTAAGGATACATACATCTTTGCTTCTAAAACTTTTAGATAATTTTAAAGGGTTTCTTGGTAATTATTAAATAAAGTCAGTTATTCAGGATTAAAAGTAATTTATTATGTAAAATTTTCAAAATTCATATATTTTACACTGAACAACAGAACTATTTTAAAATACATTTGCGAGTCATTCACTTTCCACTTAAACATATCTCTGGATTGCATGAACCATATATGTAAAATTACCAAAAGATTTTAAAATATTGTTACATAGAAAATAAGTTTTTCTGTTTCTATATTACCATGTATACAGCAATGGTTGTCATACATATTTTTTAATTACAATATAATTTAATTCTGGGAGAAAATAAAGGTATTTAAATTTATATGACTGATCATATATGAAAATTGTTTGTTTATAGTATGAACAAAATTGGTCCATTATTTAAGTTATAGATGCCTATGAACAAAATTTCTAAATAATTTAAAATAAGATTTGTTAATTATATTAATACTACCTGCATATGTATGACAGGCATTATATTTAAGATTTTGAAAATAATTTAATATGATTCCAATATATTGGATTGGAATAAAAGTTTGTACTATGTTTAAGTGAATTTCAAATACAGTAATTTGATATTTGTCCACAGATTTATTAACCCACATATGTGCCATTTTTGTCCTATATTTTTTCCATCTTTGAGGTAGCTTCTCAGAACTTGACATCTTTCTGGATGATGAACTAGCCTAAGTGGTTTTTACAGGCTTTCAGAAAATTGAAGTTCTTCCCATTAGGAGAATTGTGTAGAAATTGAAGTGTGGTAATCCAAAGATGTAAAGTCAAATGAGTACAGAGGGTATAGTAGGACATCCCAGCCAAGCTGTACCAATTTATGCTGGGTTTACAAAGATGACAAACTTATGATTGGCTAATTTAAGACCCCTTTTTGCTGTCTTTAATCAGTCCAGTTGGTAACAGTACTTGTCTGAATTCAAGGTCTGATCTTGCAGGAAACAAAGGCACAATGCCCTTCCAATCCCACTAGATACATAATACCTTCTGATGCAGACTGGCTTTTCATTTTCCCCAGGACTTTTTCACTTACATATAATATAAATTATAAACAATATAAATTATAAACAATCCATTTTTTATCATCTGTGATTGCTCTTTTCACAAACAGTTTTGTTTTTGCATTTGAATAGAGATGGAAATGTGGTCCATTCATTTTTTTCTGTTAAATTGTGAGGCACCTAAACAGCATAACAATTCACATATCTAAGTGTTTTCAAATGCTTTACAATGCTCATGAGATATATGTAGTATCTCTTCAATGTCTCAGGTTGTATAACCTGGATTATTTTTAATCTGCATTTAACCTTAAACACTCTGCATTATTCAAGAGTGTTACTTCCCCTGCCAATGTATATGACAGTGAGACAACTGATGTAGCATAGTTCTTAACTTCAGGCCTGCTAGAATGTTCTCAATTCTCTAGAATGTTCTCAATTCTCTAGATCAAAATTTCCACTTCTAAACCTAACAAACTACATAAAAACATTACTCTCAGCTATGGCAAAATCTGCATAAATGGCACATATTTTTTGCTGTTTGTACCGCATCATATGACAAAAATACATCCACTGTTTTCATTTTTAACATAAAAACATTTAAAATTCACAATCCACACACAAATCATATAGAAAGATGCACTGAAATGTCACTTTTCAGAATATGTCAAATTTCAGTCACATGTGAAATAAAGTCACATGTTAAAACACCACCTATTGAAAAAAGCTAGAGTTTTGTTTCAATCGAATAATTATTCTCTCGGATCCAAGTTGAAAAGTAGAATTTCTCAATAAATAAATAAATAAAAAGGAACGCAAGTGATAAGTTTTGTTATGGAAACTACCAGTCACTTATTTTATTAAAATGTTATTTTAACACATCTCTGTGTTAAAATAACATTTTTCCTTTCAGTGATAATTTAACACAGTCCTACTGAATATCTGGAGCCCATAAACTATGTGTGCATTAAATTTTAGGTCAATCTATCCAGTAATTTTAGGTTTGGAACCACATACACCAAAATCTTTATGTAAGAAATGAATATTATACCAAGAAGTATTTTCGCACATTTTCATGACACATTATATAATTTTCAAATTTTCTGAAAATTTTGGATTACTTTGAAGAAAAAAAAAACTGCCAGAAAAAAAAAAAAAAGTAGATCTATGTTAATTTTAATTAGCCTTATGATTCATCAGAATCTTTTTTTTAGTAATTCAGCTAGTCTATTGAAAAGTAAAACTATATATTAAGATTATGAAAGCCAAGAAAAAGAGAAAAATAATTTCCTTAAGCTCAATAAAAATCAGAAATATATTTTAAAGGATTTTAGAAAGTACTCTTTCTAATGGTATATACTGAATTTTGTAAATATGTTAATATTACTATACTGAAATCATTACTTTGTTATATTTAGAGTTTAAATTTGCAGTTACTCTTAACTGAAATTTTTCCTAAACACAGAAATTAAACTAAAGTAACATTTACACAAGTCATTAAATTTCTAAAACATTGTCAAAAGCAGAGACTAAGTGAAAAAAAGAAGTTGAAATACCTGTGTATAATTCCAGTGGATTTATAAACAGCCACTCGTCCACTACCCTCTTTAGAGAGACCATCTCTCTTATCCCTTAAATACATATTTCTTTGAGAGAAGTTGCAAGCAGAAAATTCAAAATGTGCTGTATTCAAAGATACCAACTTAGGGTAGAGCATATTTTGTATCTGGAACACATGAAAACAATATTTGAAAAGTTCAATGCAAGAGGCAAACAACCAATATTACAAGGATGAATTAATCAATATGGGATATCCTCTCACATGGACAGGAGATATGAGAACAACCTATTACGCATGAACAAAGGATTCAATTTGAAATTCTCAGGTTATCAACTATGATGGAAACCTAAAAAAGGTCAGAGGGTACAATAGCAGAAATGTGACTATAACAACCAATATTTATTATTTATATGTGTGCTAGTGCATTCATCTTTGTTGTTGTTGTTATCAGATGTTTGTTGGTTTGGGTAGCCTACAGAAGTTTTCAAACTGAACCCTTTATCTAATCTACAGGGGGTAGATTAGTCAAAGAGCCTCATGTCTAAGAAAATATCTAGTTCTTATTTAGTACTACTCAGTTATTGCTCATTCCATTTCCACTGAGTCCAGGAAACTATTTCACCAAATTCACAAACCAATGCTTTAACCCACGAGGCTATTGACTTTTAGAACAATTTTGAGTGGAGAACTTAAATTTAACCTGCCTGCTGATGAGTGCTGTTGCTGCTACTTGTCACAACTGATTGCACTCAATGAGGCTTCTCTTTTTACTATAGCTGTTGTTGCTATTGAAGCCTTGCTGTCATTTGTCCATCTTTATTAATGTCTCCCTTATTGTATTTATTTTTATAATAGGCCTACTAAAGAGTCTCTCATAGCCCAGCATATGCATTGATTCTTTCAGACATCCAATTATACTCTTTTCCCCCTATGTAAGATCAGCCATGCCTGATTTCATGGTCTCACTTTTAATAATATGATAAAGATGAGTACAATAGTCTGCAAATAATAATTCCTCACCCTAGAAATTCAAACAGAAATATAACCAAGATTAAATCACTAGAGTAAACCAGCATATAATATGAAAACAATTTACTAAATTTTACAAAAAAGTAAAACAGAAAAATGTACAATTACAACTGATGTTTTCCGAACAGTAGTTGCATAAATATCAGTTAATGAACTTGTATAGTCATTTGTGATACTAAAAAATATCTACCAACAATAATTGAGAGTTATGTATCCTTGGGAATATGATTAGCACTAGAGAAGGCCATATTAATTATTAGTATTTATTTTCAATACTTAGATGACTAAGCCAAAAAAAAAAAAAATTCTGATAAAATGTTTCTTTTTAAACAAAATATACAGGAGATTTTAAAATATAGCACCATTAATAATAATAAATTATATACTACAAAAGCAGTTAAAGGGTATTTGGTATTATAGATTTAGATAATAGAACAAATTTAACATGCTGAAATTTAGGATTTACGTAACTAGGCTTCTTACTGTTATTATAAATTATGCCAGCAGACAGATTAAACAATAACAGGCCACATTTTAGAAATTTTAATACTTATAAAATTAGTGTCAGTAATCTTTATGAAAGCTGTCGGATTTTGAAAGGATTTGTAAAGAAAGATTATCTCCTGTTGTCAATATCCACATAAAATCTGACAAAAGGTAAGGACAATATAGCAAGTAAGGAGGTGGCAATAGAATTAGTAGCAGTTTACTTGAAAGAAAAATACCCAGCAACTTTATGATTATAGGTGGAATTTATTAAACCTTTCATTGGTCAATGCAATATTAGTTGAATATCTTGTTCTCTAAATGTTATGCTGCTTCTTGCTTTACAGCTTGTTGGAAATCTTGTGCAGTTCACATTTTTAAGAACTCAGGCAAATCATCTGATCCTATAAACCATTAATTTGTTGGTCTTCTACCACTTTCTGACAAAGTACTAGAGGCTCTAATCAACTCTGAATTGGTGAAGCATCTTGGTTTGCAGGGTCTTCTTTCAGACAAAAAATATGGCTTTCACTTCTCTAGGCCAATTATCAATGTTAATGGTTATTCCTGAGAGTCTATCAAGCTTTCAACAAGAATGGTGAAACTTGGGCTGTTACTTTAGATATCTTGAAAGCAATTGACAGTGTTTGAAATGCTGGTCTTCTTCACAAGTTGGAGGGTTATGGTGTTTTCGGCTGAATTTTTGATTTGATTCAATCTTATCAAATTACAAAATGAAAGTGGAAAAGCCACTTTTCTAGATCTTTATACATTAATGTGGGTATTTTCCAAGACTCTATCCTTGGGTCTACTTTATTGCTAACTTCCCTCATCCAGGGTATGACTACATCTGGCAGCAAGGCATCTGATCAGGAGGTTTTGAGGAGCATGGAACCACCTCTTAATTGCTGTTGTTCCCAGGTCCACCCTGACCTCAGATGGTAGCACCTGTTAGGGTCCCAGCTATGGGCAAATAGTTAACCCCCAAATTGGGGTCAAAATACTATGAAACTATAAAAATAGATTTTTATATTAGAAATACCATTCATATATTTTTGAAAAAAATATTACAAGCCACACATTTTGGAAAAAAAAAATTACCAAAAAAAAACCCCCTTTGCAAAAATACGCTAATGAAACCTGATCTACAAACTGATTTCTTGTAAAGAATACATATTCTGTTCATACAAACCAATCCTAAAAATCTTGTCAGCATTAAATAACCCATTGAGGTAGATATGCCATAAAACAAAATAAACCAAACCTAATTTTCATAAACAACCTGCCTGATGTCATCAGTTCTTGATATCTATGTTAATGACAACTATTTACTCTTGTTTTAATAGTAAGTCCGATAAGTTCAATAACATCAAATTGGCAGCTGATCTTAAAAAATGACCTTCAATCAGTTGTTAACTGGGCAAGAAATTGCTTGTTAATTCTAACACTTCCAAAATTAAACTGCTTTCTTTTAATCATTTTTGTCTTCCATTAGCATGGCTGATGCTAACATCCAAGAGAATAATTCATTGTGCCTTATTGGTTTAATGTTTTTCACTGACAAACCAGAATGATTATGTCAACTCAACTGCCATGTTTGCTGCTAGGAAAGTTGGTTCAAGGCGTTATCCTAGACAAAATCTATCTTACAACTTTAGAAGTCTACCATTCCTCCATGCATTGAATATTGCAGCCACACCTGATCTGGTGCTTCTGCTATGTATCTACAGAGTCTTGAAAAATCCAAAGAAGAATCTGCAATGTTAGTGACTAAAGCTGAGATGTCAGCTTTAGTCACTTTCTCACTGCCATAACATAGCTTCTGTTTCTTTTCTATATTTTCATGGTAATTGTTCTAATGAGCTTTCCTTATTGGTACCTAGAGTTCACAAATTTAAATGCAGTACTAGGTTTGGTTTGGTTTGTTTTACAGCATATCAACATCAATGGGTCATTTAATGCCGACAACTTTTTTTCCTGGTAATATTTTTGTTTTGTCAAAAATCTATTTCTGGTAATTTTTTTCCTCAAAAATATATAGCTGGCAATTTTTTTTTTTTCAAAAACGTATTGTTGGAAATAGTTTTTTTCTTCAAAAATTTATTTCTGGTAATAATTTTTTACAAAGTATTTCTGGTATTAAAACCTATTTTTACACTTTCATAATGCTTATTACCTCAGTTTCGAGGTTAACTTTTTGCCTATAGCAAGGACCCCCTAACAGGTGCTACCATCCCGGGTCAGGGTGGATCTGGGAACACCAGCAATTAAGAGGTGGTTCCACGCTCCTCAAAACCTCCTGATCAAAGGCCTTGCTGTTGGACATAGTTTATTGTCTTACCCTGGACGCAAATGTAGTTTATCATCATACCCAGGACGGGTGCAGTACTAGATTAGCAGCTATGTTTCATCATTTTACTGCTGAAATTGCTAGATGTAATCATAAGATCTATGCTAACAGTTTTTTTCTTTCATACTTCTTGCAAAAAGCCAGAACTTTCAGGAAAGCAAGAAGTCAGAATACTCTTCCAGCTTCTTGCTTTTCTGTCAACTATGATATTAAAAAAAATCAAATGCAACGTCAATTGTCATCTTGTGTTTTTGAATACTGTTCTTTATCCTTTCTCCTCAATAACATTTTCTGTTTCTTTCAGTCAGTAATCTCTTGTGTCTTAGTGGCTTTATTGCCTTACTTGGAGTGAAATGATAAAAAAGATCCTTTAATGATACTATTTTGTCTAATAGAGGATCTAATGTGCCTCTACTATACTCTTTACAATATAAAATAATTTAAATGCTTGCATGAGATTTATTAAGTAAATAATTTAAAATATGAATTTATTTGCATATAATTGATAAAAAGTAAGAAATAATGGCCTTATATCTTTAAATGTTATATTTTATCTTAATAGAAATACAGACAGTGTAGTAAGAGTTAAATGTTTTAGAAAATTTATAGCATCAACTGTGGGTTTTTTCAGCAGATTGAGCATAGTTGAATTAAACCAAGATAAGAACTACTCAATAAATGGAAACAATAGTTCCTTGTCTCTTAATACTTTGCTTTTCTTTGTGTTGTTAAAAGAAAAAATATTTTTTAAGCATATTTACAGATATTCACTTTTGAGAAAAGTAGGAGCTAAGCTAATCTCAGAGTTACTTGAACGAAATTATTTTTTACCTCTCTCTTTATTAAAAGCTGTCTTCCTCCTTTTGTTTTCTGTCTGTCACTTCAACTTATTTTCTCTTTCTCTATATGAATTGCACAAATAACCTATTCATTTTTTCTCAAAGAGCATTACAGCAAAAACTCCAATTTTTTATTACATAAAAAATTACTACATACAAAAACGTTAAAAGAAAAAACAAGTAAGAAGTTAAAATAAGAAATAACAGTTAATTTAAAATCTATGGACATCAGATTTTACAAGTGTTAGACTATATGGAATATTTAAAAGCTTATTTGAACTCAGTTTTTTTTGTATTTTTTTGTATGAGTTTACAGTTATGAAGTCTATTGACTGAAATGGAATCCTATAGCATTTAGATTGCCAGTTTAATGAATAAAAATACTACCTCCAGAGTTATATTTCCAAAAATATTTAAAAACAGAATTGCCATTATAAACATTTTCAATTTTCAGGAAGAATATTATATTCAATGAGTAGTAAGGGAATCTATAACTAAATTACATGTAAATTCAATAACATTTTTTAATATAATGGTCATTTCATCTGTTATTGGAGGTTTCATGATTCTTTTATGATTTTTATGGCACAAAAACAGTTGTTTCTGCTCTTGTAATCTATTTATTAGGAGGCACTGTGGAGTAATGGATAGCAGCTCAGATTGAGGTATCAGAAAGCCGAATTTGAATTCCATTACATTCATTTACACACTAATACCCTTGGGAAAGGTATGAATCCTCTTTTTCACCCCCCAGTTAAGGGTAAATAGCAAGACAGACCAGGTTATATAGCCTTGGATGGCAACTGGTCTACCGCAGAAAGAAATGGCAACCTACTGTGGGAAAAAAATCTACCTCGTCAGTCATGTATCGAAATATAAATGTTAGCCTAAGCATGTATCACGCATGGCATATAACTGACCGACTGCATCTATTTACTTAATGTTTCAGATTTTTAACAATACTTGGATGTTTTTTAAACAATTTGATTTAAAAGTGTTTCTTACTGATGTGAAAACTGAAAGCTTCAATACTAATAAGGAGCACCTTACACCAAACATTATAAATCTGTCAAAAACAATGGTCTCTTGTAAAGAAAGTAACTCACCTGTAATTCATCATCCTCTAGGAAGTTTCCATAAATAAAGCAACCTTTACGTGAGGCATGGCTATGCAGATCAACATAGAATGCAACACCACTATGCTGAGGTAAAATCTGTTTAAAAGCACTGTTGTTCAAGTGAGGGGAGTATGTGATATTGGTATTCAGAGCAGGTTCAATATCTCGATCCTCATCTGAGCCTTCATTTCCCAACCTTGCCACCTCATCTTCTGATTCTGAATCAAGTGACTCAGGATGAAAATTGCCTACAGATTCTCCAGCGCCCATCACTATACTACTGGCATTATCTGATACAGTCAAAGTGGACAGGTGTGACAATAAATCACCATCCACTTTTGCTAGCAGAGCTTCCTTTTTACAATCAGCAGACTGTGATATGATGTTTTTGATAGATTTATTTTCAATTGAATCCTCGGAGTCTGTACTACTTCCACTCATCACGTTAGTGAGATTCAGAGGCTCAATTACTTGTTGAGATCGATGAAGAGAAATGGTACCTTGCTTCTTTCTACAGCTTATATCATAACTGTCCAATGAATACTGCCTCTGAATTGAAGAATTATCACAGAATTTTGAGGGTTTGTATTGATCATAAATTCTGGATTTGTACTTTGATCCAGGACTTTCAGATCTTGGGGAATGTTGTAAGAGGCTGGCAGAAGATAATTTTTTACTACATGAACTAGAACTAGAGACATTAGGTTTGTTTTTAGACTGATTCTTTTGTGTATCGGTGGATATGTCAGGAGGTGGAAAGTCAATGTTACTATATAAATTTTTATTCAACCGGTAGTTGACATGGTAGTAAATGATTAGGCTTTTGGCAGCATAGATGGACGGATTCAGTTCAAAACTTGGGTCACTGTAGACCCGATTAAGATTCACTCCTCGCGTGTCAGTTCGGTAGTGGCCATTGTAAACACCATCAGGGTTTAAAATTGGAATCAGTTTGAAAACAAACTGTTTACGCAACTGAATAGCACGAGGATCTTCATTGCGCAAGATGAAGTTGAGAAAGCCAGTGAATACAAAACTGGCTGGTGTCTCTCCTGGATGAACTCGACTTGTTAAAACAAAAACCTTTAAACAAATAGAAATTAAAATAAAATACAAAGAGAGAAAACAAAACAAGAAAAAGCAAAAATAGAAAAAGAATAATTTTTTAACAATAATCTTATCTTCTATAATTTGTAAATCACTGACACACAGGAAATGAGTTAAAAACAATTTAAGGAAAAAACATGTTTCACTCTAATGTTGCATATTATAAAATATACTATACTCATATTCACCAGCTGCAATCATTAAGACAATAGGTAAATTTTACAAGGTAACCCAAAAAGTTATGTCCGTTTTCTGATTAGTCATTGAATGAAGTTGAAATATATATGAAATGCGTGTAGCAATTGTTTTCAAATTCAGACAGCCGGAAGTAGGAACATCAGACGTTATAAAAAACACGCACACTGTGCCTGGCCATTAGTTATAAGCCGGACAGCTGTCAGAAGGATGGAAGTGTCTAGAGATCTCGCTCGGGGCTGTTTGCTTTAAGACTTCAAAGTGGGCTTATCAGCAGCTGCATCAAGTCGCCGCATATTTCAAGCGTTTGGGGATAGTGCTGTGGATGAACGTACTGCATGGCGTTGGTTTCGAAAATTCAAGTCGGGAGATTTGTCTCTCCATGATGAGCCTCACAGTGGACGACCACAGGTCTTGAATGACGGAGTCCTGAAGGCGGCCATTGAAGAGGACAGTAGTCTAACGTGTGGTGAACTTGCAAGACAGTTCAACGTTTCCGATGAAACAGTTAGACTTCACCTGCACTGCCTAGGTAAGACGTACAAACTGAGCAAGTGGGTTCTGCAAACACTGGAGGTCCACAAGGGACAATGAGTGGCAGCCTGTGTATCGCTGCTTTCTTACCACCGTACCTCATCCTCATTCAATCGAGTGCTTACCAGTGATGAAAAGTGGGTTCTGTACGAAACTCCCAAGCGTTCCAGACATTGGTTGTCTCCTCAGGATGCTGTCCCTCACACCGCAAGACTGCCTATGCACCCACACAAGATTATGCTTTGTGTCTGGTGGACAGGTCGTCAAGTGGTTCATTATGAACTGCTACCAACAGGCCAAACGGTCACTGGAGACCTATACTCGCAGCAATTGAAATGTGTGCAACAGGCATTGCGCCAGAAGGAGCCAGCACTGGTGAATCGCAAAGGTGTGCTTTTCCTCCATGACAATGCCAGGCCAAATGTCGCGCGAGTGGTCAGGGATACCATACAGCAACTTGGGTGGGAGACTTTGTGCCATCCACCTTATTCACCTGACCTTGCGCCATCCGATTACCACCTCTTCCACTCCCTGGATAATCATCTTCGTGGGAAATCCTTCACCAATGAAGCAGACTTGCACAAAGCCCTCACAGACTTCATTGTGTCAAAACCCCCCAGTTCTACCGCAAGGGCATTGAACAGCTGGAGACATGTTGGCAGAAGGTGCTGGATGCTGATGGCGATTACTTCAAAGACTAAATATAAGTTACACATACTGTGAAGTGTTTTCTTTTTTTTCTTTAAAAACGGACAGAACTTTTTTGGTTACCTTGTTTTTAGTTGATTTTGTCTGTGATGGAATAATTATAGACATAATAAATTTTCACTTATTTTGTTTTACCTCTGTTGATATCTAAACACAAAACAAAAACAAAAATAACTAGTTATATGAAAGATTAAGAGAAATCATAGTTTAATGTCATTTCTAACAACAAAAAAAAAGAAAAGAAAAAAAAAACAGAATTTTAAACTCTTTGATTCTATTTTTGACATTATATCTACTAAGATTTTCCCCAAATAAGACAATGGTAGGAAAAGAACATATTGAACTTTACAGTTAATGCCAAGTTTGTTATACAATCAACTCAATTTAGTATTATGTTTTACAATTCAGACAAGCATGAATATCTTGGTTGTTTTACTCATGACATTTTGACCAAATGTATCATATCTCTCCATTGGTTCAGAAGAGATATCTTTGAAGATATCAGATTTACTTGAGAAATATCTCTCTCAAAACATGTCCATTCCTCATCTCTGAAGAAAACATCAAAGATCTGTATATTCTATCCCATACATTTGTGGCAAGGTATACAAGGAAGAACAAGTAAAAGTAAAGGTGAAAAAACATCACATTGATATCAGACATGGATGATGGAAGGAAGGGGGATTGTCATCAACCTCTGTGGATTGAAGTCAAGAAAATAGAGAACAAAACCAGAGGATAAGGCAACTGAAAGAATACCATCTGGAAACCTGATTAAGAAAAACAAAAACAGACATTGATACAATTCAACCTATGAGTACAGACATTTGGTTTAAGGTTCCAAAGTTATTGTTAAAGAGATATGGCTTAGAATCATTTAAAACATATTTGGCAATGCAAAAATAAAGTGCTATTTTTAAAAATTACTTTGGTTCAACAGAAGACTGGTTAGTATTAACTGACATGAAATATCTCCTAAGCATGAAAAGCAGAATGACAACCTCTCCCTGTGGATTGAATGAAGGGTTTAGTTCAAATTTCTGAGAAAGTTTCTAACAGGCACCTGAAGATGGCCAGATATTACAATGGCCAAAACATTGTGAGTATAACAACCAAGATGAACATGTTGCTCCAAATAGTAAGGCATACAATAATGATAATTCCTCATCTCATAAATTCCAACATAAATTCAATTTACATTTATTTTCTTCTAATGGAAAAATATGCAAACATACCACTGAGCTCAATGGTTACACTTTGTTGAGAATATTATCAATCTTCAAATGATTTCAATAGAAAAAAAAGCAATTAAAAACTCATTGGATTTTGGATTTTGTTACAAAATTTAATGCTCAAAGAGCATCTAAATAAGTTTAAACAGTTTACAGATTTTATAGAAATCATGTCACTTTTGCAGGGGCTAAAGCAACAACCAATCTCATGCCACTATTCTATTTGTAAGTGAAAATATATTCACTAATTTGCCTGTTAAGCCTCCCCTACCTTTAGAAATTCATGTCTCCTGCACACCATTTTCCAGCAACACACAGTCATTAGAGAATTCCTATTGTTCTGTTCTTGGCCTATATATACATTTTTTTCTTTACTAATTTTCACCTTATACAAGACCCAAGAGCCACTCAGGGTAGAGTAAGTTGAGGAAGGAAGTTGAGAAGGGAATGTTATTTGTGTCAACAGTTAAACATGTCCAATAAATTACAAAGTTGAAATAGCGGATTACAGAGTCACCTGGTAAGTGAACTAAGCAACAGTGTCTGATTTTGATTTAACCAACATCATCACTTGTGACCTTGTCTGATGCACTTCTGACATTAGTGTTTGGCAAAAGGATACAATTTCACATGGTGCCATTGACTATACTGTCAACAAATTTCTGAAAATTTAGATTTTAAATTTGAGATTTCTCAACTGAAGTTCCTGGATTGTTAACACAGTTCAAGTTGAAAATATGAATCAAATCAAACAATGATTAAATAAAGAACACGTATGGAAATCTTTATAAATTTAACATGGTCTGCTATTTATTTAGCTTCATCCGAAATTTTGGAAGTGGAATAATGCAAAGTTATGTTTCAATTTTTGAATTATATATTTGTCTTGTTTTGTTTTCACTGATTGTGTAGATGTCATGTGTCTACCTCATGAAACATACATACACACAATACCACAAAATAAACTATATGCCTACGCAATCAAAACTTAACAGTTTGTATAGTGATTAGGCAAGCAGTTGAAATGTAAATTGAATTAATGGGGTATTGTGTTTTAGTCACTTGCATTCACTTATCACTATAACTTAATATCAGTGTCAATTCATTATCTGCAAGGGAATGTGTGGAAAGAAGATAATTTTAACTGAAGTACATTTATTCAGTAATCTGTAATAATCTGGACAAATTCCCATGACCAGAATCTTAGATGTTGAATTATATCATTTTGATTTAGCAGTAGACATTCAAAAAGCAATCTTTTTTGCATATTCTTTTATGCACTACTAGCCTTTAGCTTATTGAAGTAGTTTCTTCAATAACTCACTTCATAGACTGGACAAAATGAAGTGTTTCTCCGACAAAGCTGTTAACTCCTTAATTATGTCCCATTATACCATTGAAAATTATATTACATATTCTGAGAATCTTTCTGCTAAAAATTCAGAGTTCCTAAAAATTGACACTATTAACACTCAGAATTATAACAAGAAATAGAAAGTAAATCTTTTAAACCAATCAAAATATTTTAGGTGATACTCTCACTTTGTTATATTGTGAAATAATGCAGAAAAGTTATTAAGTTATTTACAAAAATAGACATGTAATTTAAGGTATGAAATTCTTTGGTAAGAAGGAAAACAAGTAAAATTTAGAAAACAATGGTTTCAGAATGTAACCAGAAGGTTGCCACTATTATCAATGAAAATATTTATCACTGATCTGTTTGTTGTCACATATTTGCATCCTAAATTCCCAAATGGGATTTTATAATAAATAGTAATTCAGCAACATTATTGAAATGTCTATGCAATTGTGGGGGAAAAGAAGACATTACTTACACGCTTGTTTTTGAACTGACGACATCTTGGCACTTCTTTTTCAGGGAAAAGTTTGGCATCAAAGCGAGGTTCTTCTTGATCAGTGATGCCATGGAATGAGGATATTGTAATTAGATCTATACGGAGATTTTCTAAGGAATGGCATAAAAGTTCTCTATAAAAGTAGATTGTATCATTTGAACTGAAATAAAAGCAGCAAGAAATTACAAACGTTTTTAAAAAAATAGATAAGACAAGTATAAAATAAGACAAGTATAAATTTTCCATCACATTTTCTAATGTAATACATTGTATATTATTCAATATGATTAAAAAAGCCTTTATTAATATTTTTTTTTATAGAATTTGGACTGTACATCAAAATTTAAATTTTGAATGACTGTTTTAAAGTGTTTGCAGAGGCATTATGTACATTGCTACATGTTTTTTTTTAATGATAGGATTTTATCAAAACCAGTTTTATAAGCTGGATCAAGTCTGAAACACACAATTTAGATTTTACTAAATTAATATGTTGAAAACAAACAAATAAGACAGGAAAAGTTGAAAATGACTTTGCTGCAAGTGTTACAAAAATTGCTCTAAACTGACAAATAGCAACAACTACAAATTTTAACTATAATATAGGATATCAAATACATTTACACTATATGAACTTGATACAATCATATTAGCCAACATGTAAAATTAAAAGAAATGATGTTTCAGGTGACATCTAACATTTTTTCTTATCATGGTACTATTATTATCTTTAATACAAAGAAATCTAAAAGTTCTTCAGTTAATTTGCCATGTTGTTTGATTACAAACTAAATGAAGATCTTTGTGTTGAAAGAACAATAATATAAGCAATGATCAATATTGTGAACATATAAAGAAAATTTTATTTGCAGGTGTAGCTTCAGGCTAAGATGTAAGTGGTACTCTGAGCCCTAATTGTTAGTAAGGCTTCCTTTAATTACTGATTAGTGAGTCTTTTCCTTCTTGATTTTCAATATACAGCAGACAGATTGAGCACCAAATTTTAGGTCAAAAATTGCAAAATTTGGTAATTAAACATCAAATTTCATGATGTTTCATTTATTCATAGTCCTATAAATAATCTTCACAAATTGTGTTAATTGGAAAGTATAATTTCATAACAGCATTTCTGAATTATTAAAAATGAGCTATTATAAATTCCTGTGTAGTAATTGTACTCTTTCTATTCTCTAGGTAAATTTCTGAAGTATTTAGCAAAAAAATCAGGTAAGTATTGAATAGTCAATGTTTTGAAGTCATATTTACTACTGTTCATACACTAAAATGCACTAGGGGAATTTGCATACTTCATATATGCTGATGGTATTTGCTGTTACTATATATGTGTTTATTAGAATAAAATTAAAAATCCTATCTTTTCATAAACCTTATCCATGATATCACAGGTTACACCTATCTAGTTATTATATACTAATAGTTAGAAGCTGATTTTGTATGAGAAATGAGCTTATTAAGAATCAGTTTAGCATTTTCCAAATATCAAAATTCACAGAAAAAAAACAAAAGGTATTAAGTTGACAAAGTGTACTTACTAATTGGAAGCTGATGAAAAATTCTTACAATACTCAAACTTCTTCTCAATCTCACTGACCTGGTTCTGACATTCCAGGTAAGAATGTGGATAGGCAAAGGCAAAATATGTTGTGGATCCCTTTAGTTCAGTGAATCGATGAATGAATGTTAAGATAAACTGACCATCAATTGTCTGATGTGCAGAAAAAATGAATAAAAGGGAAAGAAAAAGCTTAGTTACAGAAGACAATAATACATTGAAAAAAAATGTCAGGTTTCTGAGGGCTATACTGTCATTTTATACAATATTTTAAGAGAGTCTAATAAAAGCAAATCTTAACTTTGTTGATGGCATGATTTGACAAGTTACTGATTAAAAGTATATTAATAAATATCATTGTAACATTTTTCTAAAGAAGGAAATTATTCATTTTTGGATCAAGATTAGCACTATTCCATTGATTTGAGCTAATCCCATTAACTTTCTTTTTTTCAATCAAATTAAAAATATTCGGGTTTTAAAACTTTATTAATATAGAATTTTGAAAATCTAACATTACAGGTGAATAGCATATCCACTTTCATTCGTCCATTGTACCAATATCATACAAGGCTAAAATATCCTGGAACCAAACCAATTTCTCATCAGAGAAATACCAGTAATGATTTCCTAAGTTATAATCACCCCATAACAAAAGCATGTAATATGAAGATAAAAATAATTTTGTAATTTAGTGAGCTTGTAAACAATGTGAGAATATAAGATTGAAGTTAATTATAGAAAAATAATTACAGAACTTGCAAAAATTTAAAACAAAGATCAATAATTAAAAGTCAGACTACATACTTCTTTATGAACCATGTCCTCTCAGAACGTAGGTGATTATGGCCCTCCACAACTTCTTGTCCCTTGTAGATCTTAATAAATTTTGTCTTTTTGTTATTTCTCCTAAACACTCTTCTGTCATCCATTTACTCAAGCTCATCAAGTATGCTATGCACTGTTTTCCTCTGTCCCTCAATCTGTCCTGTGAATATCAGATTTTCCAAGCCCTCCTTCCTCATTACATGCCCCAGAAATTTCAATTGTCTCTTCCTGATGTTAAGTATAAGTTTCCTTTTTGTTTCCATTTTCTCTAAAACCTCATTATTGCTCACATGTTCGGTTCATGGTACCCTTGGCATTCTTCTGTAGAACCACATTTCTGTTGCTTCAAGTCTTTGTCCAGCATTCACTGCCATATAAGAGGACAGATGTCAAATAACAGCTCAGTACTCTTTTCTAACAAAGTTTTTCTGTCTCTTAATACTCTGCTTAGCTTTTGAATGCATCTTTGGCTATTCCAATACTTCTTCAGATTTCAGTGTCACATTTTCCGTCCTCTGTTAGAACACTTCCCAGATATTTAAATTTTTGTACAGGTTTGATTTCAGGTATCCCAGATTTGTAATTTGCTT
Organism: Acanthosepion esculentum; assembly: GCA_964036315.1. NCBI lineage: Eukaryota > Metazoa > Mollusca > Cephalopoda > Sepiida > Sepiidae > Acanthosepion > Acanthosepion esculentum. The sequence goes on along the minus strand of OZ038483.1, from coordinate 23,240,962 downwards.
TTTGTGCTCATCCTTTTGCTAACAACCATGCATTCCATCTTGTAGTTTACATTTAGTCCTTTCTTCTTGCTTCCTTTACATATCTTAAAATAGTTTGCAAAATCTAATCAGCACTTTAAGTTCACATATATTAGCACAAATAGGATTTTTATGCTTTGTTATATATCTTGCAATTTAGTAAGTTAAAATGTTAAATTTCATGGTGATAAAAAATAATTAAAAAAAAACAAATGGTATAAGAATATAGATATTTTTAAATGTGTCTGTAAAAAAAAGCACATTACTGTAGTTGGCAATTTTAAGTTTACTAAATACACAAAATTATTTTGTGACAAGATTAAGTTTCAAATTATATTGAACTTGAAATATGTCTGACTAACACGTTTAATGCTGTTACCTCTGAAATTTATGTAATTTATTAACTTTTGAACATCAAACAAAAATACTCTTTATGCAAGACTTACTGAAATAAAACAAAAGAAAGCAAATTTTATGCACCTCATATGAAGGTTTATCTCGGATACGTTCCCATTTTGGCTTGCCAGGAAGAGTACGTACAAGTGGGCAATATCCTTGACTATACAGTCGTCCTTGTCGGTTCATATTCACTATGTTAATTTTTATCAGTTTGCCTGCTGATGCTCCTCGAATACCAAAATGAAACCATGACCTTCAAAAATAAACAGAATTGGAATCAAATAGTTTACAGAATATGTAAAATAATTGGTAAAAGCTAAAAAAATAAATAAATAAAAACATAACAGTGAGAAAAAAATAATATATGTGTGTGTCATAAATTGCAAAATTTTCTTTTACCTTTTCAGATGTTACTTTTTCTAAATATTCACTGACTATAAGAAATGAGCTGTGTTATAAATACAATAATAACAGGACAGTCATAATTTAAATCACTAGTAATGGCTATTCCTTAGATATTCTACCTATAAAGCTGTCATGCTGCCTACCATCTTTAATGGAACTGAACCCTGAGTATTCTACCAACATCACCACTTTCCTCAAAGACTTCCATCAACATGCAATGTTCACTGAAGTGACTTCCTTACAAATTTCAAAGTCATCAAGATAGCCAATATCAAAAGTATTGAGGCTATGCAGCAAAAGGTACATTCAAACTGAGCAGGTCATATGTCAAAGAGCCTTCTATATATATATATATATATATATATATATATATATATATATATAAAAACAAACTAAAAATTCAATTTACTCAAATTAAAATTTTGATGGATTTGAACTTTGATATTCTTTTAATATTGATAAAACATTTGAGCTATTGTGTATCATTTAATTAGGATAATGTCCCAGTTAGCAAAACCAAATCAAGACAACCAAAAGAAAATAGCCAATATGAATATGCCATTCTCATTAACAATTTTGTCATGACCTTGGTAAGTAAATGGTAACTTCACATTGGCTATTTTCTTTTGGTTGTCTTGATTTGGTTTTGCTAATGGATCTTTTTAATATTCTAAATTTTGCAATTTCTTAACACATTTTCTTTATTTACTTGTTAAATAAAGGGAATGTTTTCATAGAATCTAATAACTTGGGTTTGACATTCAAATGAAAAATAAATTTACAATGAATCACTGAAAAAAAAACAATCATAGAAAATAATGCAATGCATATTTTGAAATATTGAAATATTTCAAAATAAATATAGTTAGAAACTACAGTTTATAATGAAAACTAAAAAACAAATATTCCATGCAAACTTAGGTCATCATAAAAGAGAATAGTTGACAGAGATTATATATCTCACACACAGAGGATGCGATGGATAAATTGTCGTCTAAATTACACAAAAATTAACATAACACTGAAATATTATTTTAGCAGATATATTTACCAAAATTACACAAAAATATCTTTAAATACTAAAGACTAAATTTATTCAATAAAAATCACCATTGGCTTCAAATATGTCCTCTAAATGACTTCAGAATCTCCTGAAATTCTTCTGGATGGTCTCCTTGTTTAAGTTGGTGAATGCTGTCATAATCCTTGCCTTCAGTTCATCTTTTCTGCACTGTCCTCAGATTGACACCTAAACACTGGCATGAATGCCAAGCAGTACATCATGCCATTTCCAAATGAGTGAATAAGGAGTGAACTGCATCATGCTGCTCTTTTTCTCAACTTTTTTTGCCCATCTGACCCTGCTATACTGTGCAGTCGACAAAATCACACATGTGAAAAATTAAAAATATAAAATGGTGACAATTTCACCATCGCATCCTGTATATATATTTTATTTAGTAGTAAAAGCATGTATAACTAAGTCTAACCTGTTGCCATTTTCATAGATTGTATTTGCACAATCTGGTTTGGTCCATACATTGAACTCATAGTCAGGTTGAAAATCAGTGTTTTTTATAGGTGGAATATTTGAACCTACAAAAAAAAAAAATTTTTTAAATTATATATATTTTTCAACTTTAATTTTAAAGATGATTTAGCAGTACAGGCTTATGTTTGGTCATAGAAGCAAGTTTTTAATTAAAAGGAAAAAAATCTGGAAAAATATACAAGCAAACATTATATATAATATACTTGTAAAATAAAAGAGCATATAATATAAAACTACTTTATAGAACCAGTGATAAATGATTAATATTCATTGACAAAAAAAAAAAAAAAAAAAAAAAAAAAAAAAATGGACATTTAAACAATTAATTTTCAGAACAATACATAGATTAGAAACTGATGGTGATGTAATCAAATGAAACACTATTCTACCAAACAAAATGCAAATAAGAGAGAAAATATTTTTCTTTTAGCATTTCTTTTCTTCAGTGAAAAGAGTTTTTGAAAGGAAAGTATTTCATAGATATAAAAAAATAACTTACCAACTGGAGTGTCATTGGTATGATCTCTGACTACTTTTTCTACTTTGCTTAAATTCCCAGAGTCAAAATTTGACGTGAAAAATAGACCACCAATCTGCACTTCCATAGTTACTAAAATAACAAGTTAAAATTAGTAAAAATTCATTCAAGTATAGAAAATTATCAAATTACAGATTATATATCTCTTGAAAGAATTCACTACTAAAATGTCAAGTTAATTGAAAGAGTTCAGTTTTATCAAATAGACAATATTCAAAGAAACTAAAACATATCTTTTAGCATAAAATTTCAAAGATTACCAATGTTCTAAACATACATTTTATACACCACCCACTATAAATGACAATCCAAAAAATATTTATTAAATGTTATTTTCAACAAAAAAAAAAAAAAAAAAAAAATGCCACCCAAAAAGTGTTTTAATGTTTTATTTTAAGAATAAATGCATATTCCAAAGATTGCAGAATTTTATTCAATAACATCAGAAGTCAACCACTTATCCTCTAAGAACTGGACACGAGTGCATGTAAATCTTCCAGTATTTTCTTGAATGCTCTATAAACTTAATTATTTTGAGTAAATTTCTTGAGAAAGAAAGAAACCAGTATGTATACTATACCAGATTCTATTGTGGAAATCAATATTTTCCTAATTGTTATTTAGCAACTGATGTTGGCAACAATTTCTGGAAATATTTATATGTGCAATATATCATACAAGTGTCAGCTTATAATCTTTACTTTTTTTTAATCATTTCTCTCCAAACAAAGCAATAAAAGTCACTAAGATGCAAGGGGTAAAAGAATATGAGAAAAGAAAACTACATTATTAAGGAGAGAGAAAATAAAAGACAAAAGCTAATGAATGACTTTGCATTTAAATTTTTAAAAATCAAAGTTGACCAGAAAGCAAGAAGTTGGAAGAGTGTTCCACAAGCAAGAAGTGTGAAAGAAGAACCTGTTAGCGCAGAGCTTACAATTATATCTAGCAATTTAAAATTTAAAATTATGAAACCTAGCTGCCAATCTAGTACTGCACTTATAAAGTTATTTATAAAGTCAAAGTACCAAAGAGGAAAACTCATTAGAAAAATTACCATAAAAATATTTATAGAAAAGGGACAGGAAAACTAAGTTATGGCAGTGTGAAAGTGACTGAAACCAAGATACCAGGTCAGGACTGATAACATTGCAGATTCCTCTATGGATTTTATCAAGAATCCATAAATACATAGTAGAAGCACTAAACCAGATGTGGCAGCAATATTCAATGCATGGAGGAATTGTATACTTATAAATCTGTAAGATAGATTCTGGTAACAAAAGTTATCTAGCACGATACAGTGAACCAACTTTCCTAGCAATTAATTCAATATAATATTTCTACTGCATGTCCATGGAAAATGCTATCTGGCACAATGAGCCACTCTCCTGGAGGTTGGCAGCTGTCATATTGATGGAAGGCAAAAAAAGGGTGAAATCATTAAAAGAGCAGTTTCGTTTTGGATCCATTAAAATTAACAAGCTGTTTCTTACCCTAGTTAACAACAGATTGTATGTTATTTGAGAGATCAGCCGTCAATTTAACCAGTCAGAGGTTCTATTGACACAAGCAAGTAGTTGTGTCATCAGATCTGCATAGATACAGCATTGACAATATTACTTTATTACAAATATTAATAACTTGCTTATTGAGTATCAGGTTTTATTAGACAAATAAATTAAGTGCAATATAATTTTTTATTTATAAATAAATTCAAAAGGATATAGGCAATAGAAACAAATTTAATTAACACAATCTCATACCTGAATAAATTATTTTATATATTAATATGGTCTTCTAGGCATTCTATAACCTTCATTTATTTTCTACTGATTCAACTTTAACATTACTTGTAGTGGTTATTATGGTTTTCTAGAAATCTTTGCCTGAATATTGTTTTCCATTTTCATATACATTTCTTTTAATGATAGACCACAAAATTATTACTCAATATCTGAAGAGGGTAGATGTTTGTGTGTGGGGGTTGCATTTCATTAATTTGTCGTCTTTGAAACCTTATTTAGCCAGATGGGCAATAGTTAACTTTGCAGAATGTGAGTGAACATTATCTTGTATTAATATACACTTTATCTTAATGTTTTTTTTGGTTATGATATATATATATATATCTCAAAACATCCCCCCACCATTCCATTGTCTAAGTTATGTTGGCTGACTATTTCCGTGAAAGACAAAAATCATTAGACCAGCTATCAGGACCATCTAATGTAGCTCTATATTCATCACTAGAAATTGCTGCTGAGACTATAGATTTTATGTAATTCTTCAACCAACTTATGTTTCTCATTGTGAATTTTATTTAAAGGGGATAATTTGGTTGTTTTCATGTCTTTAGCCAGCTCTTAATATTTTGCATTTGTAACACCAGCTTTTTCAAATATGTTCTTGCTGGTCAGTCCACTTTTCTTATTGTTTTAGATTGTCAATTTTTTAAGTCATTCTTAAAAGGAGATTTTTTTTATTCTTATCTTGCCTATTTTAAACATTTCTTTTTTCATTATTCTCTAATCTGTTCAATATTTTTCATAATCTCTAATATTGTGATGCATTCCAAAAGCTAAACAAATTACTAAGAAACAGGAAAATTTGTTAGAAACAAAACAAGTGCTGGACTATTATGCATTATCAATCCTTCTATATGGCAATGAATACTGCACAATCACCCCCAGACAAAGAGAAGGCTTGAGGCAACAGAAATGTGCTTCTACAGAAGGATGCTGAAAATGCCATGGATAGAGCATGTAAGCAATGAAGAAGCTTTAAGGAAAATATAATAAAAATGAACACATACTCCTGGGAAATAAGAAAGGGGGTCTTGGAGAATTTGACACTCACATTACATACTGAAGGCAAAAAAGGAGATGGCAGCAGACCACCTACTGGATGAGTTTGTGTGAATGGATGACAAAAAGACAAGTTACTAAGAGTTACAAGGTAAAGGAAGTTGTGGAGAGTCATGATCACCCATGTCCTGAAGGGACATGGTACATAGAAGTTCTGACTACTCAATAACTTTACAATATCTCTTTCTTATGAGTCAGATAAGTTGTAAAATATTAAGAACATTGGCTAAAGACATGAAAGAAACCAAACTATACCTAAAATAGAAAAAAAATTGTAGCTTAGTCAAATAATGTAAGTAACAGTAGATTAAGGCATTCAGTAAAACAGCAAATATGATGGCCAGCAACATGCACTAACAAGTCTAGTATTAATTACTAAAGAACTTAAAAATAACTGCAACATAAGAAACCATGTTGCAGAAATAATACAGTTCAGTCTACAACTGATACCAGTCTTATTAGCATTAGAAGCTATCACAGTGACATTTGTTTTGGCTATGTCATGCCTTGTCAATACTTAACAAAAGGCAGGCAAGCAGGATATTTATTCAGAGAGGTTAGCTGAAAAAAAATTTCAAGGTTATATATACAAGGAGGGAAACTGAAAAGCTCTCAGCTCAACCAAAAAGAGATTAAAATATACATTCTGGTGAGATTTGGAGAAGTGGGACAAGCTGAGAACTTTTCAACATCCATAGATAGGTAGGTAAGTAGATAGATACATACACATATATATTCATTAGAAATATTTCATTAGAGTTGGATCACATATCTTGTAATTATAAAATTATTCTTGCAAGTAAGCAATTTAATAAATATCTTTGTTGTCAATTATCAAAAATTAAAAAAAATGTATAAATCCACTTTTATGTTTGGGTTGGATTAAAATTCTAAAACATTACTTTTTAAATCAAATATTGCAGAGGGAGTCGTATGCAGTAATAGCAGTGTCAAGGGAACACTTTTTTTTCTTTTTTTTTTGCAGACAAAGATTAAAACATTGACTAAAGTTTTAACTTAAAGTTGTTAAAGTTTCTTCAGTTTTTAGCAACACTTATTTATAATCTTCCACCAGTAGATCTGTGATTTAACAAGCTGGTATGAATAAATTACAAAACAAAGACAGAGGGATAGTAAAGTATCAAAAAATACTTAGAGCAACAAAAGAGAAATGTGTGGAGAGCCATAATTGCTACATCCTAAAAGAATTTGGCATATAAAAGAAAATGATTAGGTAGATGAATGAAATTTTGTATACATGTTCAAATTTCTGAAATGATTTAGCAGATTCTAATTAAACTTACATAACTTTTAATGTGTAGTATCATATGCAAATTAGGTAGACAAGTATAAATAGAGAACAACTGGTGAACATAGGGGAAGTGCTTAGGAAACTCGTTTGCTAAACATACTGTGTAGAACTGTGCTACGACTGCTACTACACAGAGACATATATCAAACATGACAATGCCGTCGCCGATATGATCATTAAATTCGCTGGATGACCCAGAACACAGATACATGGATAAAAACTATTGCTGCATTTGCAAGAGTGAAAAAATTAAGAGACACAAAGACCAACAGAGGAGAGAACGAGATAACGGATTTATTTTTTGCTACCACTGGGTATGAAGCTATGAAGAAAATTTCAACAATGTGTTACCTGAGCTAATTAGAAGAAATGACATTTGAAGAAACTGTCAAAATTATAAAAAAGAACATAAGACCAAAGAAAAGATTGGTCATTACTGGAAGAACCAAGTTTTTGGAGACAAGACAAGCACCTAATGTGTCCATTATACAATACTTACATAGATTGAAAGAATGAGCCAAATATTGTGAATTTGAAAAGTTGGGAGCTTTGGAAATGACTACAGAAGATGAATTAATTCTTCTCAGAATAATTGAAGGCTTGCAAGACCAAAACCACAAACGAAAAATACTGGAATGTCTACAGAGTAGCAGCATGAGTTTGGAAGTTAGCATAGAGTTTTTACAACAATTAGAGTTGATTAGAGAATTTAATCAACCAAACGAATTCAAAACATACAGGACGAGCATGACCAAATCCATAATTAAATGTAGATATAGTGGAAAAAATCATGAGAGAAACAAGTACAAATGTCCAGCTCTAGGAAAAATGTGCTCAAATTGTAAAAAAAAACAAAACAAAACAAAAAAAAACAAAAGAGATCATTTTCAGAATGTATGCAAATATGAAAAGAAAATAGAAAGAGTATAAACGGTACAAACCCCCTCTGAAGAAGCAGAAATATTTACAATGAATACACACAAAAGAAGTAGAGAAAAAAAAAGAATAAATGGTCAAATATTTAACATGCAAGTTGATACAGACAGTGAAGTCACATTGATACCAAAAAATTTCCTGATACAAAAAGGACACAACACAGCTATACTTGAGAAAAAGTGACAAAATATACTGGCGCATGCAGGTTAATTCAGAAGCAGAAACAAACTGGATGATATGGAAATGGAAGATCAAGAACAAGAGACAAAAAGTTACAAAAGTGAAACAGAGCAGGAAATGGAAGAAAGTGAATGAAAAGACAGACGAGTATGAAGAAAACCGAGATCACCATTAAAGAGAAAACAAGAAAGACAAGAGGAAGGACAACACAGTATGAGAATAATCAGGAATAGTAAAAGAAAAAACAAGGGTATACGACCTCTCAGATTCAGAGAGGTGTAGTATCGTATGCAAATTAGGTAGACAAATATAAATAGAGAATAATTGGTGAACATAGGGGCATTGCTTAGCAAACCCGTTTGCTAAATGTAATGCGGAGAACTGTGCTATAACTGCTACTACACAAAGAGATATACCAAACATAGCATAATGCTTAAATTTCCTAGAATTTAGAGAAAAATAATAGCAATATTTTAATTCAGAGATATCAAAGTTAGGCTAACTGCTATATTATTGCATTTAATTATGATTTGACTTTTTACAAGTTCAAAGTTTGTTGGTACTATCTATTTTTCTATAATGACTGTCATACCATAATAATCTGGAGGCAGGCATGTACAATCATTTTTACAGTAAATTTCACATGCAATAACATTAACTGAACATTTTTTCTCTTATATTGAATAAAAGTAAGAATGCATTTGCACACAGAAAAGATAAGTAACAAGTGCAGCTGTTTCAATTTGATGATGTATGCATACATGATGTGCAAACAGATTGAAGTGTCCCCAAATTAAAGACAGCTACAGCAAAAAGCACCTCCCTACACGACAGAATCTATAAGGTGCTGGAGTGTAGGCATAGATATAACCATTGAGGCACAATCTACATCAGTCCATAACTGTGCTGTTTTTAGGGGTGTGGCAACAGGGAATTTATAGAAGTCTGCATCATGCTTAAATTGTTTGTTTTGTGCTGTCTGTGCACAACTGGGAGGAGTAGTATCTTGATGAAAAAAAAAAAAATCATCCCAAGTGGGAAACATGGTAAGCAGACAAAGGTGCAAATAGTCTGCAACAGATATGTGCATGTCATATCTGTTATGGTGAAACACACCTATTCTATAGTTATTAGACTCTCCCACCTAATATAAGTAGGAGTAGTAAGAGGAACGAGGGTCAGTCGATGTCGGATGACAGTAGTCGACAGTTAGTTGAATACGAAAGTAGTCAGCGACCACAACGAGATTACTCTGCGTAATACCTATTATATCAAGTTCCTAACGTTTGGTACGTCAAACTTATTTAGGACCGATTTTAGTACAAATACAAGCCTCCACTGCGAAATAACTCCACAACAATATCTGTCAAGAGAAACTCCAGTTTCACTAGTCATGCATCAGTTTGTGCAACTCTCATCTGACAAATTTGGGGTATAGTCTCATATGGTCTCCTCCACACATGAATTTAACAATCAATTCAAAAAAACTGAAAACAGGATTTTGGGGACTAAGCCACATGGCAATGTTCTCTGGCCCAGGCAATATGCAGTAACTAATGCCACGATTCCAATAATAATAAAAAATCTTATAAAATACAGTGGGTGCTATATAATATGTTGACTGATAGGTTGAGCATCACTAGCATTGAATTGGGATGTTGATACATATGTCTCTTTCATGTGTGCACCAACAGTTTTCACATGCAGTTGATGTCTGCCTAGAATTCACATATTCCTGGTATACAATTGTTACTGTAGCCAAGAAAAACTTGTAGCATTTGCCATCTTTGAGATTGCCCAAAACAATCATTCCAAAATCAAATGGTATTAAATCTGGTTTCTTCTTCCATGGCTAATACTACTGAACTATTTCTTTACCTATTCTGTCATCCATTTCTATTAGTGAGGAAGAGCAAAACTATCCAGTGTACTGCTGTTTCTAATTTTTTGACAGTTCAGTTTTAAAAAAAAACAAAACAAAAAAAAAAAAACACTAAATCAAACATATCTGAATATATATTAACTGTTTAAAGCTAATCATGGTGTTCTTTTGAGAGTATAATTTTTTTTTTGCATAGTGGATAAAAGAAGAAAAAAAATACATTGTATGAACAATACAAATATTTTTACTGAAACTTAAACTTTAGAGCAAACTAGCAATGATATCTAACATTGTAAGGACAAAGTCCATTTTCCTTTGTTTGAGAGATATGCTGTAAAATGCTATTCATAATTTCATAAAATAGTTCAAATTTAAACATTTTGGTAGTTGTTTAGGGTATAGTATTATAATTTATAATATTTGTTAAATTTTCAAAACATACTATTAAAACATAACATAGCTAGGAAGTGAAGGGAAGTAAGCAATGATCTAAACACAAAAGTTATTATTGGCACTTTTGGGGCAGAAAGTAATTTTATTGGAATAATTAAACAAGTTATTATAAAAGTCATCAATAAAAACAAATTAAAATGATAGAAATGAATTCTAAAACAGCTTTAAAAAAAAAAAAAAAAAAAAAAAAAAAAAAAAATGGAAGATGAAAATTAGTGACTTCCAATAAGCAAGAACTGCTATGTTTGGGAAAATATTATACACCTACTGTTGTAACTTGTACTCACCAAGAAACTTGATATGGAGGGAGTTTGCAATGGAATTTAAATGGTTATGTGGCTGTCGGTCAAGGTAAGAAGCAAGGAATCTGTTTTTCTTTGTCGACCAGTTTTTATGTTTGCTGTTATAGTAGATCCTATCTGATTGGATGGACAAGACTATAATACATTTAAATAAGACTGTCTGGAAAGCCATAAAGGAAATCCCTTTCACCCTTCAGATAGTTATCATTTTCTGTTAAGACTGTTTGTTACTACATGATACTGTTACAAGGACAGATGTTGCTTGTAAACAATGAAGCAATTTGTGAAGTGCTGCTACAACAGGCAAAAGTTCTATCTTTTTTCCTATTTCCATGTCGAGTTTTGGGTACAATGCTTCTGAGTTGCCTAGCTGTCAGAGTTCCCTCCTCCCCCAATCCATTGCAACAAATTGCACAGATTAAAATCCCCTTTACCATTTCTGAACCATTTACTCTTCTCTTTGGTACCAAATGGAAGATCCTGTTAACTGACAAGATCTAGAGAGAAGGTGAAACCTTCTTAAACAAAAGATAAGGTCAACAGCAAAGGGATTAGAAGAAGTCTGGCTACGGATGTGTTCTCTTTCTTTGAAAGTAAAATCATGGGATGGTTGGAAGATCTGGAGGCAGTGTCATGGAACATGGAAGAGCAACTTGCTACTGAAGAGAAGGCAGATTTATTGGATGAATTAATTCAGGACTCTTTCAGGTTTAGAAGGGATGTGTGACAGTGATTAGGGGTTTTACAGAGTAGCAGCGTGGGAGAAACTCCAAAGGTCCCTTAGGAAGACCAAAGAACTCCCAATGTTGACAAGACACTCAACTGGCAGAAACAGGATGCATCTGGTATGCCAGAACCAGCTAGATACTTCTCTTTTAATCCAGCAGCCACTCATCCTTTTCAGTAGTGTCCTTTAAACTAAAATTGAAGGAGCCATATTTCAGTGCGAAAGACTTTGAAACCTGCAAAGGAAGCTTTACAGGCTTTCTCACTAAATTTGAGAATTGTGCAGCATCCATATCATCTGCAACTGGAAAGTTGCATTTTTTAAGATATTTCCTGGAAGTTAGGGCCCTTCAACTCATCAACCACCTTTAAGTGGCTCTGAAGTTGTTAAAGAACCAATACCTGGATGAGGAAGAGATAAGAGGAGAGAGATCATCCAGAGAATATTGGACTTTCAACTGAAGAATCCTAAAGACTTAGTAGGGTTAAAAAATTTCATCCTAAAAATTCAGGCAGATGTGTGGGAACTCAGGGCCTCCTATAATTGCCACTTGTTCGATGACGCATCGGCTGGATCCATAATAATATGTCAGGTGTTATTTGCTAAACTACCATCTGAGGTAAAAGTCTAACTGATCAGAATTTCTGGAAAAACCTACCCAACATTTTCTGTGATATTAAAAGAAATGCCAATCATAGTCAAATGAATTTTGATCATCAGAAAACATGAGAAAATCCCTGGAACCAAACCACGGCCCCCACCAAGATTTACCCCACCAGAATACAAGGGTGGACCCACAGTCTTCACTAAAAACCTTTACTGTGGAGGTGAAGCAAACATCAAAAAGGTGTGAATTTTGTAAGAAAGATGGCCATTTTTCAGAAGATAATTCCCACTATAACTCCCATGAAGCCTGACTCACGAGGTGTAGGGAGTTACATCTATGTTTCAGGTACCTTAAGAAGTCCCACATGGGAAATATGTGTCCACTGAGGATGACCAAAAATAGTAGCTGTAGTGGCTGTAATAATAAGGGCCACATAACAGCCATGTGCCCAGCTGACAGAAGTGGAGTTCAAGTTGATACCTGCTTGCACATCAATAACTAAAAGTATACATTTATATCTCTGGTGGTTAGCATTGTGGTGGGAACAAGAGATAAGCAGGTTAATAAATGTAACTTCATTGGTGTTCAAGTTCATCAATAAACTTCAGAGGAGGGAGGAGGACCATCACATTCAGGCAAGGATTCACCTCTTCAAGATTATGGAGAAGGAGTCCTTTGCACTAGAATTGGATTTCTTGTTTGAACCAGGAGACAAGGGCAAACCCAAATTGGTAAAGAGTCTGAACCGCTTTTTGGATCCCACCAATATTATGTGTTCTAAGGGGAGGATATTCTTGATGATTCAAGAATATCATGAGAAGAGCCAGCATTTGAGCCTAGCCACCACATTGAATGAAATAAGGCTGGCAGGATATTGGATCCCACAAGCCAAACAGGCTGTCAAAAAAATGGTAAGTGCTTATGCCAAATGCAAAAGGTACAATGCCACTGCCTTTTGAAGGTCCAATTCTCTTAATGCTAATAATAAGGTTGGACAATGAAGACCTGGATGCAACAGAGCCACTTAGCAAAAATAATTTGCTACAGACTCTCCAGTTTCATGAAAAAAGCCTGGAGAAATTTGGGAAGATGTAGCATGAAAACTACCTTTTGAGTCTCAGAGAAAGAACTCTTCATCCCAGAATAGAATCAGGAGGGGTGATATAGTGTTGATAAAGGATCCCTTCAAAACTAGACATTCTGATCTATAGGTGAGGTCATTGAACTGATGGAAGGGAGCAATAAATTGGTACATTCAGCAAAAGAAAGGAAAACGGATCTATACAGGCCCATTAATAATACTCCTCTGCTACCTGGGACCACATGTCAACCCAGTCCTAGAGGGAGAAGTCTGCATCCAAGTGTTCCTCAAGCTGGTTCTAGGCTGTCTGGATCTCTGCAGCAGTGAAGCCATCAAATGGCAGCACCTCTTCCTCAGCGTCCTCCTCGTTGAAGGCCCCACTTAAGGCCTTCTTCCACCAGTTCCTCATTGTAGCTTCAGAGACTGCCTCCCAGGCCTTGACTGTCAGGTAGAAGGAGTCTTTCAGGGTCAGCTAACTTCAGGTAGTTTGTGATGGTGCCTGGCAGGTCCAGCATCTCCATCAGTTCCTTCTTGTGCAAGGCTTTGAAGGACTTGATGATGCCAGCATCACAGGGTGATCTTGGGCAGATACTTCACAAAGATCTGCTCATCTGGAGTCCTCAGGGTGCTGGCTGAGCGCTGCAGTTGTCCGACAGCAGGACTACCTTCTCTGGTAGGTTCCTTGAGCACAGGTGCCTCACGCTGGGGACAAAGTCCTTGAAGATCTCAGCAGTCATCCAGTGCTTCACAGAGTTGGAATACAACACAGAGAATGGCCATATTCACATGGTGGAGGCATCTAGGGGACCAGAACTTCCCCACTGCCAAGGGCTTCAGCTTGCAGGTTCCAGCAGTATTGCAAGTGAACAGGATGGTGATGCGGTTCTTCACCTGCTTGAAGCCCTCAGTCTTGTGGAGATCATCTTTCATGGCCAGAGTTCTGTCAGAGAGCATCTTGTAGAAGAGGCCCATCTCATTTGCATAGTAGAGCTGCTCTTTGGTCAGAACCTCCATCTCCAGGAACTCCTTCAGCTGGGCTGGGAAGGAGTCTGCTGCTGCTGTGTTGGCTGATGTCTGCTCCCCCTGGATCTTCACTGATCCTATGCTGTGCTTCTTCTGGAAATGCTGGAGGCACTCCTTGCAGGCAATGAAGTTTCCCCTCACCCTCAGCTTCCTTTATGGTGTATGCTTTACATTTAGACATTTTGTATTACTACTGTTGCAATTTCCCAGGAAATTTATTCCTACATGCTATTTATATTTGTTTATTTATGAGAGATTCTTGATGTCTACTGTTGGACAGTCAAATTGAGCCTGATCAACCAGACAAAAGTACTCCAATTTATACCCCATCTGTGGTATCTGATTGAATTCCTGTTAATTAGTCTGATATTATAGGAACTCTTTGATCGCACGCAAAATAGAAATATAAAGTAGTCGTGTGTAATTATTGCCAATGCAATTGGATTATGTGTGAAACAGCCGAGGTGTTAAAATTTTGCAAAATTTGGGCTGTTTGGATATCAAAATCAAGGTATAATGTGTGAAAAAGGTATGTAATTATTAAAACAAATTAGGATTCATCTGATGATCAGTTTGTTCTGTCTATCATGAAGAAGATGGCCCTGAATTTGGTAAAATAGGTTGGAATTTTTTTAAAAAGTGAGCAATATTGAGGGTATAAGAGCAAAATCTTGGGGTTCATCACCCACCCGTGGTAAACTGGTTCGCCTAATAGCAGTGGCCTACTGCATGTCTAATTCTCAGGGTGTTGAGCATATGCACAAAGTTTTAGTTTTTTTTATATTAGATGAAAGAGAGTATTTCAACCAGTTTAGAACTGAACAGCACTGATCTATACACTATCACTATTTTATTTCTAAACAGCATAAAGAACCTGTTGCTTTGAAGGTATTTACCGAGTTTTATGAAACTTGACTACAATAAAAAAAATTTAAATTTTAAGCACTCAAAAATATCCCAAATAAATATCCAAACACATGAAGCTTAGTAATTTTAAACTAGTTTTTAATAGCTAAAATTTTAGAACTTAATTTCACCAACTAGCATCTAATTGATCATAATTTTAGTCATTTACAAGTGTTAATTATAGCTTTGATTTGCAAAGTAACTTGGACATTGATTTTAAAATCATTAACAATGCAAATAAATTCTACCAAGTCAATTTACATTTTGATAATTTATTACATTTTAAGTTGTTTTAATTCAATCTTTAAAGTAACCTTACTTACAACTCTTGCAATATTTGGTGTATTTTTTTTTATTATAACAGAAGGAAATATCAACATGCATATTAATTGCATGTATCTAACATCTAAATTTATTCAATAGACATTCCCATTTTAAAGTTAGCTCAAGAATAAATTCAGTTAATAAAGTGTAATATTCGTGTAGTTAATGAAAAAAAAAAAAAAAAAAAAAAAACACAGAAAACATTTCAATCTGTTTTTATGCACTTTATAGTGAGTTAGTTACTCCTGGTTTAATTATAATGCAAGCCAACAACGAAATCATTAAGTTTTAT
Organism: Acanthosepion esculentum; assembly: GCA_964036315.1. Taxonomy (NCBI): domain Eukaryota; kingdom Metazoa; phylum Mollusca; class Cephalopoda; order Sepiida; family Sepiidae; genus Acanthosepion; species Acanthosepion esculentum. The sequence goes on along the minus strand of OZ038483.1, from coordinate 23,225,158 downwards.
TAGAAGTTCTACTGCAGATATATTTAAGCAGTGTTTGATTATAAATGTAAAGTACAAACTATAATCTTAAATATTCTATTTCCATTTATGGATATTTGTATAAAATACATATTAGAAGATTCGCAACAAAGTCATGACTGAAATCAGTCTTGCATAATTATAAAGTATTCAAATTTACATGCACAACAGGACGGTGGATGCCTTGACAAGACTTGAATAATGAATCATTGAAATATTTACCATACCCATCAAATTGAAAAAATAAATAAACACAACTTATTTACCTATACAGTTAATAAGGTAACTAAAACAGTGATTAGTTTGATGTTAAATTTACCTAACTTACAATCAATTTTATAAACACAGGTAAGACACCCTTATGATTTTCATTTAACCAAGAAAAATTTGGAATGTGATATTACTATATCAAACTATCAAATTTTATAAGTATATCGATATCTCAGCACTACTTAAATAGACTAGTCCACTCATAAAAAAATATGAAAAAAAATTTTCTGGAAAATAATTTTTATAAATTAGCACTCTTTAGACCTTCCTCAAGCTGTGACATTTGTAAGAATAGAAAAAAAATATTGATTTTTTATTGATTTAGAAGGGGAGATCCTGTTCATAGTATTGACGTTGTCAAATCAATCCCTGACTTTTATAGAGTTATCTACACTTAGTTTTTTTTGTTTTTTTTATTTAAAAATGTCATACCTTGAAAATTTGCTTACATTGATATTTGCACATTTTTTATACTTTTGTTAATTTATGTAATTTTTTTGTTTTTAAATTAAGTGTATTCATGTGTTTGTTCATGAAAAAAAATATTTTTGTAAAAAAAAATTAAATATCTTTTTCATCAAACAACTGCTTGCTGAAAATATTTTAAGAAAACAAAAATGTATGTAATCATTTGTTCTTTATTTGAAAGAAATCATTTTGCAAAATAAAAAAACATCTATGTATGCAGATAATGATGTAAGCAGTTTCAAGCTGAACATCTGTAAGCAAAGTTAATTTCTGATAATTCTGTAAAGTCAGGGATTGATTTTATACTGTATCAATATTATGAACTACCTAATTACAAATAATGCAAACTAATATGGTCAAGGTTTTTGAAGATTTCCTAGATACTTTGATCATAATTTGAACCTGACAAAGAAACCAAGGTCATCTAGTCAAAGGTTTTTCTCAAAGCTAGAAAAGAAAAGATTTGAAAGAAAAGCTAGCTGTTCCTAATATGTCATAGAAGATTCTGATGTATGACATGGTGATCAAATGGGAATCAATAGAAAAAATGCTTGAGCATTTACTCAGCCAAAAGCTGGCGCTTAATACTGGCTGGAGAAAGTGGTGTATGGCATTTGATACTCAAAGATACTGACATTCAACTTTTTGAACCTCTGAGCAAGTTTACTAATGTATTTACTTCAGAGACAAGTGATTTTTTTGCAATCATGCCTGTCCTGGGACACATTACCCATGATATTTTAGTATAAAAAAAATAAAGACAAAGCCATCCCTGATCAAATAAATGAAAAAAGTAACAAGAAAAAAAAAAACCATAAAAACAGGCATACCAAGAAGGGAAAGAATGTCATGCACACTGCTCATTTCATTAACCATTTAAAAAAAGATTTTTAGATGACCTTGAGGCTACTGAAATAGTTCACAGCTATGTTCAGGTGACCTTGAAGATGACATGAAAAGGAAGAACCACAAAATCTCTTCAGCAATCCTGTCACCAACACTATGCCTAAAGCAGCATCAAAGCAAAGATACCTGGCCATGTTACTAAATAAGGCAACAGAGACCAGACATAGATTTCTACCACTACAGAAGATACAGTAAAAGAAGAGAGTGAGGTCTTCCTGCTTCTGCTACCCATTCCAGCAGATGATAATCTACTTATTTATTGGAATGGTTAATAAACATTGGCTAACTGACAATTGATTCAAACTTTATAAAATAATGATTTACTTATAGTTGGTTCACATATTTTGATAATTTAGTAAATGTTTTATAAATTCATTAATAAAAAATTGGTTTCATATTTATTTCTTTATAAATTGGTAATTGATAAATATTGCATTAGCTTCAATTGTACTAGATTTTAGAATATTACAAATAAAAAATTATCCTTGTAAATAAACTAATAAATAAATAGCATTTAATATTTTGTTGAAAATTCTCAAAAAACAAAATGTATAAATTTACTTTCATCATATGCTTAGATTTTATTCCAATTCTAATCATTGTTTTTTAAAAACAACAACCATTGCCAAAGTGTGAAGCTAGTTAAAATGTTGTCATGGGAAAAAAACATTCTTTTCATACTCCGTCTTATTGCAGGCACATACGTCCATGTTTGTCATTTTTTCCCCCATCTGCAATATGCACGAATTGCAGTTACCTCACATGGTACTGTGTCATGATGCCATCTTTAATATTAGTGTATAATCATATTTGATATTCTTATATTAATGTTATTTTAATTATTTATATATATAAAAGTGCATAGTGTTGCAAATTTATTTGGTGAAATTATTTCAGCATATGTATCAGTACATTTTTAACATTATTAGTACATTTCACAAATACTGCAATAATACTATTAACCATGATAATTTTTGCCCAGCTAATCATGAATTTCTTTTATACTGTTGCATCTCTACTGTAAATATATATCAATTATATTCATGTAATACCAAGAAATTTCCAGATATCACTATTCAACTCACCAGAATAAATAAGTGAATAGACAAACACATGTTAGAATACTACAGAAGATAGACAAATGCATATTGCTTTCCTATCTTGTAAAATAAAGGTAGTGCCCTGTTTGGTCCAAATTCAATTCTTTGGTGGTGATATTGAAGTGATCTCTCCAAAGTGCAAGCCTAGACAATGTTATATGAAGGCTGTAGACTGCTCAGACCATATGGCTCTGCTTTTGTCCATACTGACAAGATCTAAATGAATACAGGGTATTATATATGGGTTCAGCTTGACTGCAGGAGTTTGTCAGTGTTGACAACCAACTGCCTTTGAGGTCCCAATCTGGATTTTCTATAGCTTTTTCTATGTCTGGATACAGCTGCAAGGCAGTGAAGGTTTAAAATCATGGTTTTCTTTCCCTATGCAAAAAAGGAGATTTCAGTAGTCTATTGGAAGTAGCATGGATTTGAAGCTGGAGCATTTATCATAAAAGATAAATATGTTTAGATTATCCAACTTGTGTATCTTTTTTATAGAATTTAAAATTTAACCCTGAATATCAGTATCAGCATCTATTCAGCTTCTGAGCAAATAATATAAGCACCATATTGTGAATAATGAAAGAAAATTGACAAGCAAAAATGTAATTCAATAGGTGTCTGTAGATGAACCCAGTCCCTTATAGCTTAGGAGGTTCAAGAGAAAAGGTTGCAATTAATTAGTAGATATTCAATCAATGACTAAGTATCATAAGATATTTTTTTGATCTATCCACCTTAGATATAAGGTTTTACCAATTTATGAACAAATACTACCAAAATAGCAACATATAGTCACAAATCATCTACAAGTTTAAATTTTTATACACTGGAATGTCATGGCTATTTTGAATTCTGTTCAGCATTTTGGCTAGTACCACTACAAATGCACAATAATAAAGAAAATAATACATCTAAATAGTTATTTCCTTCAAAGTAAGAGTAATCCATAAATGAAACTATCGTGATAGTTGATAAGTAAACAGTATTATCCCATTCAGAATCTAAAAATACAGTCAATCTCTGCATCTGACTTTACCAAGACTTCATGACTTGAATCATATTGATAGATAAACCTATAGAACTAATTCTACATGAAAGATTATGAAGATTTCATAAAAACACATTGGTTATGTGTTCAAACCAACAAGAATCAAATAAATATGCTAAATATTGAAATGCTGGCAAGCAGATGAGTGGATAACTTCAAATTAATCAATAGAAGACAAAAAAACAGCAGAAGAGACCAGCCAAATCACATAGTTAAATTTAAAAAAGTACTTCTCTCAATTAGGTAATTAGAAATAGCATTGTAAACATACTACTCACCAACTAAAAACTGTTACAGAGTAAAGATGATTGAGAGAAAGATTTCAGTATTAACAAGTTAGAAGATTTGAAACATAGCATTTACTAGTTACTTGACATAATAGTTTTGTAAGAAATTCAATTCAAAAAATATTATTGTTTATTAAAGTTTTCTCAATGATCCTGATTTTATTTTGAAATTTTCTGCTTATCTCATATTGCTTCTTCTATTCTTGATTTCTGATATGGTGATTGCTTTATTCGAATTTCAACTAATTATTTACGTTATTAAATTATTAATGTCAAAACTTTAAGGGTGCTACATGAATTAAGAATAGAATAGTCGATTTGATAATTATTCTGTATTTACAAAGTATTTATAAATTAAATTCATATGAATGGATGTATTCACCTAATAGAATATTAAATTGGAAGTATTTAAATACTGGACGTGTGGGTGGTGTGAGAGTTATCAGCATGGTAAGTGTAATCAGCATGCCAAGTTCAAACTGACAAATCTGTTTTATTCACTTTACACCAATAGCCTTAGTAAGGCATGAATCCATCTTCCTCCAGCTATTGGTTAAATAGGGCAGATTGGGCTCTCTTGCCTTAGGTGACAGCCTGTTTAGAAGAAACATTCTGAATTCAAACTATTGTAAATAATAGTACAGACTGTTTTTTTTTTGCTTTTGGAAGTGTAACCAGTCTCGGAAAAGGACAACTCTGAATTCAAAACATCCTGAAGAAGAATGTGCTCTGCCAGGCTATCTTGCCCTAGATGAATCTACTGCTACTACAGCTACAGCATTTACAACAACCCTAATGGTTTATGGGATTTGTAACCCCCAAATTCTTCAATGCTGGAGCAAGTATATTGGAGAACTCTTCCATGACGAATTCCAATTCTGAATACCAAAGTAAAAGATGCACTGGCCAAATTGAACAGAAATAAGGCAGCTGGGTCAGGCAGAATTGTAAAAGAAATGCTAACAGCCTTAGATGGCTTTGAATAGACAAGATCATCGAAATAACAAATGAAATCTACAACAGCGGGGATATACCAAAGAACCTGAGCAGATCTATCTTCATAGGTATGCCTAAGAAACCAGGCGCAAACGAATACAAACTCCACTGAATAATAAGCCCAATAACAAAACTCATCATCCATATTCTGATGAATAGTGCACAACAGAATTAGGCCAGAGATAGGACAAGAATAGTGTGGGGTCGTTAAAGACAGAGGAACAAAGAATGTGATATTCATGATCAGAATGTTATCAGAAAGTGCAATGCAGAAACAGAGGGACGTGTACCTATGTTTCATAGACTACACAAAGGCCTTTGACAAAGTACACCACAAGGATCTGATGGAAATGCTCAGCAACCATGATATATTCGGGAAAGATATCAGAAAAATAAAGAACCTATACTAGCAGCAAACAGCATGCATACACATAGGGAACAAGTTCAGTAAATATACAAAAATAGAAAGGGATGCATCTTCTCACCTGACCTTTTCAACCTATACAGCTAGGCAATTCGGAGATTTAGCATTGGTGGCCACAATCTTAACAATGAAAGATACACAGATGACACAGTACTGATAGCAGACACAGAGAAGAAATAAAGCCTCCTACAGAAGGTAGTGATGGAACGTGAGAAGAAAGGGCTAACCATAAACTACAAGAAGACAGAATGCATGGTCATCAGTAAGAGGAAGAGCCCGAAGTGTGATTTGCAGGTCAGGAACACTAGAATCAAGCAGACGCGGAAGTTTAAATATCTGGGAAGTGTCTTGACACCGGACGGTAAGTGCAACACTGAGATCCATAGAAGTATTGGGATGGCCAAGGACACATGCCAAAAGCTGGGCAGAGCATTGCAAGACAGAAGGATTTCTTTGGTAACAAAGAATACTGAGCTGTTACATGACATCTGTCCTTCTTTATGGTAGTGAATATTGGACAATTTCCTCAGAGATGAAGAAGAGACTCGAGATGATGGAGATGTGGTTATACAGAAGGATGCTAAGGATATCATGAACTGAGCATGTGAGCAATGAGGAAGTCTTAGAGAGGTTGCAAACAGGGAGGAGGCTTATACTTAATATCCAGAAGAGGCAAGTGAAGTTTCTGGGACACATAATGAGAAAGGAAAGCCTGGAGAATCTGATACTCACGGGTTGAATAGAGGGAAAGAGAGACCAGGGAAAACAACACGTGACATACCTGGTGGGCTTAAGCAAGTGAATAACAGAGCGTGGTCTGGGGGAGGAAGCAGAGGGAGGGAAATTGTTGAGAGCTTCAAGGGATAGAGGGAGGTGAAGAGCCATGATCACCTACGTCCTGAAAGGACATGGCACATAAGAAAGAACCCAGATCCTAATTCCATATGTGATACTGTCTGCCCATCATTTAAATGGTACCATTTACAAAACAAATCATTTATGCTTAGTTAAAAATTTGAAATTTGAAAAATAAATGTTTCTCTAAGAGTTGATATGATTCTAATTTTTCATCAATTTCTTATAAAGTTTTGGTTTCAATAAGCTTATTATAAATTTGTGCTAAACAAGTGCAAAAATTTTGGAGATTAAAATACACCACATATAATTTCAGTATTTTAATAACTTAGCAATTTTTTAAAATAAACTTCCCAAGCTTAAAAGGGATTTTAAGAAATAAAGCAATAAAAAAAAAAAAAAAAAAAAGAATAAAAAGGGGCTACTGAGAGAGTATTTTTTAAACAAAATACTATTTCATTAATTTGAATACAGATCAGCAAAATAAAATTAGTAACTGGAGGTTAATAAGACTCTTGTAAAGTTTTAAGAAACACTAGGAAACTGTTAAAACATTAAAAAAAGTGGTGGGGGGTCAAAATGTGTAAAGTGACTAATCTTTCAGCAGTATTAGTAAAGTTCAAAAGGCCTGAATCTGAGACTTAACAGTCATTGCTGACACTGGCAATTAACTGTTATAATTGTTTAGCTGTAAAGCTTCTGCTGGTTCCACCCTGTACTCAGCTACTAATTTTTGACTCAGATCATTCCCAAAATATTGTACTTCCCACGTCAGGTATTTAACTAAGATAAAGAAGTGAAGAAATGTGTTTTTTTATAATAGAGCTAAAATGTATTATGAACTTTATGCTAAAGAACTATTTGCTGAATTAGCTGTAAAAATAGAAATATCTGAATTTGGCCTGTTTAACGATTATATTATATTACCTATTTATTCAGAAATTTATACTACCTACATTTTAATTTGAATAAATGATATGGATAAGAGTTACTGTCAAAAATGAAATGGTAAATTAAAAATAAGTTTCATTAAAATATTATGAAAAAAAAAAATAAATAAATAAAAGCTGCCATCATAAAATGTTACAAATCATAGAAAATGCACTGAATAGAAAAATGTGTGAAATTGAAGTTCTCAGTCCAAGCCACTTTCCAAAATCTGACCAAACATTAAATTTTTGTGAGAGAAGGGATTCTGGGTTAGACCAATAATTTTTCAGCACACCCTCATAAATTGCAATCATCAATTAATGATAATATTGTCAATACTTAGTCTTTTCTTTTTAAATCAGTGAACTCTTAAATAAGTATCTCTATATATCTTTTAGTAATATTTATTCCCGATTACAGAAAATCACAGTTCAAACTTGAAAAAAAAACTATACTATATAGTTTTATATATATATATATATATATATATATATATATATATATATATATATATTTTCTAAATATACAAGAAAAACTAAACTGTTCGTAATGTAATGCATAATCCATTTTCCAAGTTTTTCATTTTAAATCAAATTATGTATGTGTTTAACAGTGACAATGAATTAAAAACCATGAAAACAGAAAACAGAAAAAAAAAAAAAAAAAAAAGGGGGAGAGAAATACTTTTTTTCATATAGTTATCAGACTAAAAAAGGAGGTAGCATTTCAAGGGATATGCATAACTGAAGGAAAAAAAAGATTATTTTTAGAGAAAGGAACTGAAAGTAACTTCTCCATGTAGCCTTAAACTTATCATTGAAAATACCAGAATTGCCTTTTAGGAAAGAGAAAGGGAAAAGTCTGACAATTTCTAAGCATAATAGAATTAAAAGAGTAGAAACATAGCACATAGTTACAAACAAGCATGAAAAACACTTTAAAACTTGTCAGATGGACAGGACTGAAGCAGCAGTGAAAGATTATTGGCTAATAATGGAGCAGAGATATGATTAATTAATTTAATAGCTTTATTTTTGTATGTGATTAAAATTAGTGATAAAAACCAAACTGTCATGTATGAATTACTTCTGTTGATTTTATTTCTTTAATATATGGATCATCAGGCCAAATATGAAATTATTACATTGAATTAAGTGAAATGAATGAGTGAATACTTCACTATAGTCTTTAGCAACAGACTAAACAGAGTATGCTGGATTTCAGCAAGAATTGGTCATAATGGCTAGATTAGAATATAAAATAGAACAATTATATAATTACAATTATTACATACTGATATTTACTTTTGGCTTTTCTAATTTACAATAAAATACATTATTTATATGTTAAGTAAATATAACTAAAAATACTTAATATAATTGACCAGTCTTTTGATATGTGTTAATTTCCATATTCCAAAAAACAGAATTTGTTAGACTAACATTTCCATCTTTGTTAATAATTTTATAAGGATATATTTTTAGAATTTCAAGCCCAATATGCATGACAATCAAGATGTCCTTTTTGTTAAGGACTGTGTTATTTGAAAGAGCAATCACTAATTAGAAAAATCCACCTGAAAAAAAATACTTTCATTCAACTAAGACAGCTAAGATAAAAATATGTAGCAAATCTTTGGTTATATAGTAGTTATAGAGTTGTATAGTTGAAGAAATAGAAAATAAAAATGGATTAGGTAGAAAATTAATAGCTCATTAGAATGAAAGTTAATTGACCTACAAATCACTAACAAAAAAAAAAAAAAAAAAAAAACAAGAAATGACAGGTACAGTAATTAAGCTTCTAGAAGATAAATGAAAATGTCAGAACCTGTTTACTGTTTATATATAGACATTATTGCAAAAATGTTACCAAAACAAAAATGTTACCAAAACAAAAATGACAAAATAATTAATTACATAGGCAACTTCTTTGGGAATGTAACCATCAAAGAATAGCGTAAAATGGCATCGGTAGGCAGAAAGAATACGAGTTAAGTCTTTCAAAAATTTCATGTAATAACTCATTGTTGTAACAAACTAGTGTAGCATATACCAATGGATTGAGTTCAAAATATAATTTTTGTTGTAGAGATGGGTTTGAAATTAAAAACTAAAACACAATGATACGGCTTCTACACATATCAGTGAATAATTATGTTTCAGAAATTCATTTTTTTTTATCATCTCTTAGTCTTATGTTTTGTTTTTTCCTGACAGTGACACGTGGATTGGAGCTCATACAGAAGCATACACTACTAAATCATTTATTAAAAAACAAAAACAAAATAAAAAACAAAACAATTTAGTTATCAATTGAATTATTTTACTTAGGATTTGGCACGCATATTGTATTATTGTTTCAATTCTTTTCAATTACAAGTTACACACTGAATTAGCTTTATAAAAAGTTTACTACTGAATCACATACAAACAAAAACTTAACAAAAAGGAAAAAACCTGATGAAAAGTTATTCTAAAAAAGCTTAGTAACCTTGCTCTAAAATAATTCCAATGGTTCAATGAAATGCTAGGTGTTCATGTTTTAATTACGTTGTTATTGGAAAGAAGCAGTTTGATGGGAAAACGTCAATCTATGTAAGCTTCAAACAAATATGTATTGACAACAGCATCAATTTTATTTGGCTTTTTTTTTTTAGCATAAAAAACATGCAGTGATAATGATAATTAAAATTTGAAAAAAAAAATTTTTTTAGCTTTTCTTTACAATACATTATTTTAAGATGAAAATATTTGATTAATAATGTTAAGTTAAAAAGAATTAAAGAAATTACCATAAGAAGCTGGCTTAAAAATAAAAAAAATAAAATGTTCTATAATTAATAAACAATTACAACACAGTACACTACACTCCGGGTGAAGACTGTTGGGTGAGAATGGGCAAGTAAATGAAGGTCAAGTACAAAAATACAAAGAAATAGTCAATTTTTATTTTTCGGTAAATAGAAAACACTGCTTTAAAAAAAAAAAAAAATCATTCTGAAAAAAAACTAAATAAATAAATAAATGCATCCCCAAAACAGCTTTTTACAATTCTATCTTCAACTCAAAAAGTAAGATTTTTATTTTTTTATTTTGGGATGAAAATTTACATATCTGTCAAATTACTCAACAAATCATCCGGAAAGTAACAACTTTCTTAGTATTTCCTTTTTGTGATTAAACTAAAAGAAAAATTATTTAAAAACTAAACACCTTTTAATTTAAAACAAAAAAAGAGCAAAATATACAAATAAAAAACAATGAAAAAATTTTTTTTAAATTATTCAATGTTTTTATGCAACCATATTTTTGCAAATTTACACATAATTTAATTATAATTTAAATTACCATAGATCAGCATTAAATTCATTGTCACAGTAGTTTTGAAAGAATAAAATAATTAAAATAGTTTTCATAGAAATTTCCCAATAACATACCTTCGATTCGAACTGTATGTAGTAAACCATCATTTCACTTGGACAATTGTAGTTAAATAGGATCAAGCAACTAAGAGTCAAGCCTTTTTTATTAAAAATATAGGAGTTACGTTTTTTTAAGATACTGTAATTAGGGAAAAAAATGTTATTTTGTCAGTTGGAATATTACCCAAAAATTTTTTATAAATTTTAAATCGTTAACTAACTAATCCCTTTAAGTTATGTCGTACTGAACTGAAACAATCTATGAAAAACTTTTCTTAAAGTCAATGACAGTAGTATTTTAAACAATTTAATTACTAATTAATCATCTATCCGCTACCGTTATTGGCTTTTTTTAAGGTTTTACTTTTAGATTCAGTACAACCAAAATTTAAAGTGAGCACAGTTTGTTTTAAGTTATAATTGCTTTTAGCTTTAACATGAAAAAAAGAAAGATTTTTTTCGTAGATTAAAAGAAAATTGTCGAAGATGATAGCCGCTGACAGCAAATAAATTGAGAATTACCATAAAAAAACAAAAATAATTAAATAATTATTATTCACTTTTTAGTTTAAAAATAAATACATGATAAACCTATGAAAAATTCGAGAAATAAAATAAAAAATATGATGACGCGCTCGTCCATAGTTTAACTATTTAGGCAATCAAATCAAAATAAAACTAAAAGTGATTTTTCTGTTCCCCATGACAAATATAGTTAAGAAAAAGCTTATTTTCTTAAATAATGGCCCAATGAGTGTATGAATAAACACAAAAAAGCACTACCAATTCGTCAAATAAAAGAAATGAAAATAAATACGTTAAGATAACAAACGCATCTTTGTTGTCGTTAGTTCAATAATGTGAGAAATTAAATCTGAAATTTCAGTTGAAAATAGAAACAAGAGTATTTTCGTAAGACAATTTTTCCGTTTATTTTGTTTTGGTTTTTACGAAAGAAAAAACATCGTCAACAAAAAGTTATCAATATCTCGCATCATATTGCTTAAAAATAAATAGCTAAAGCCTAAAAATAAATCAATGAAAGAAAACTTAATTTAAAAAAAATGTAAAACTTAATGCGTTAATGTTTTTTCTTTTATAATTTTAAATTCAGCTTTTTTTTTATTGCTTACGTTTTTTTGATACATTTTTTCAATTTGTCACTATTGTGATTATTGTCTTTTGTTAGTCAATAAACAAATAATAATCGATGAGCGAAGACATCTATTAAAACTTAAAAAAAAAAAAAACAATAACGATACTTCGTGGGAAATAAAGTTGTCACTGTCAAAAACCTTTCGAGTGTGTTTTCTATTTTTAAGATTAAAAAATAAATAAACAAAATGAATTGAACCCTCATTTTGTGAACACAAAATCCAAGAGCGTCGTCTACATTCAAAATAGTGATCAGTGAGAAAGTGACTGGTAAAGAAAAAGAATTACAGCGAAATAAAATCATTTAACAACACTTAGAGAATGCTGAATGGACTTACACATTTGCAAGGTTTCACATTGTATAACGACTTTCCTCAACGACACGCACGATTCGGTACAAAACAATAACACAACAGAAGAGAGTACCAGTCCACCATCTTGTACACAGAGAAGTCAAACTACGGTTGCCGACAACAACAATGAAGCTGATTGGTTAATCAGTGCAGCAGGCCACAAGCTATTAGTCGACCTGTGCAGCAGATTGGTTAGTGATTGGTCAAATTATTTACCTCGGTTGCTGGTTGCCAGCGCCGACAACTTCGAGGAATTCTGAGTATATCACGTGACAGAATTTTTTTTAAATCCCTCATAGAAATTCTCTGCGACTACGAAAAAAAAACGAGTGAATGAGAGAGAGAGAGAGAGAGAGAGAGAGAGAGAGAGAGAGAGAGAGTGAGAGAGAGAGAGAGAGATATTTCAGTTTAGCAAATCATGTTGCATGATTCATTTGTACTTTTTTCTAAGTCATGTTATTACAAGTAACACGCACCAAAATGTAAAAAAAACTTCACTCATGAAATCATATCACTCAGTCAACAGCAAAAATAAATAAAATAACTAGTCTACACGTCTTCAAAAGCCAAGCTTGCAATCTTAAAAATGTTTTTGAAAAATTTTGTAAAGTTAACAGAATTTATTTTTTTATTTTTTATTTTTTTTTAAGCAAATCACCCCAAGCAAGGCGAGAGTGCCATAGCACATAAGGGGTTACAGAGGATTGAGAACAAGAGTAAAGAGGCATGTTTGAGAAAAGGATACAGAGAAGGACGGGGAAAAAGATCAAGGTATCAGAAGATGTTGATTGACATTACACTTAATATTGGAAGATTATAGTTATCAGGGAAGCAAGCAAGAGGAAGGGAGTTCCACAGATGGGAAGTGCAAAAGAAAAGCTGTTTGAGAAGAAGAGACAGTTACATTTAAGTAACCGTTTCGACAGTGAAAGGGTGGGACCGAGATGCCAGCCTAGTAGCTTGCTTAAATTCATGCAGTCTGGGAATCAGCGAAAGTAGTTTGCCGGAACAGTTGCCGTGAAAATATTTGTAGAAGAGACAAAAGGAAGCCATGGCACATCTGTAAGAAAGTTACTGTAGACGAGATACCAGATCAGGACCTATCACATTGCATATTCATCTCTGGATTTTGTCGAGGATTTCAAGACGTACAGTAGGGGCATCAGACCATATATTTAATTAAAAAATAAAGATGTATCGCAAAATATGTTAAATTTGCACCTGAGAAATGTAAGAGAAACATAATTGCTGAATTATTGAATTATGTTAAGAAAAATGTTTGGCATAATAATAATATATAATAATTGACAGAGCGCCTACCAAGTGTTTCTACAAAAAGTTCAAGATTTAAAATGTGTATGTGTGGGCTATGTAGCAGTATTGGTAATTAATTAATGGTTATCAATTAATAATTTGTGACTAAATTCATAATATCTGCTAGCTAGTGCTAACATTTTTAAAACTAGGAACTGCAATTAACAAAGTTGATATCGTTCATGTGTAAAGTTGATTTTTTTGTGGATGTAAACAAAACAAAACACTTTTTTCTTTTCACTTATTTGAACTGTTCGTAGAAGTGTACATCAAAGAAAAATGCCATATCATTTTATTTTTAAATAACATTACTTAAAGAAAGCTTACTGGAAAACACTAAGAAGGATATTGATTTCAAGAAGCTGCTATTTATGTAGTTTCCATTGTGACCATTGTGGTCTGTAGCTTATTTTTCACTTGACGTAGATTTGTTATAATCTTCCTAAAACCAGATCTTCTTCTGATTCATGTTGCACAAATTTCCACCTCTGGCCAGATTTGAACACTCCGAAACCTAAGTCTGAACTAAAAATTCCGCCAACTGCACATTGGCACTGCACATAGCTTCAGTTTTACTTACACACTCAAAGAAATATACAATCCAGAATTTACACTCAATAACACCCACTCCCACCTAAAGAAACAAAATAAAAATTGAAAAGAAAAGGACATAAAAGCCTATCAAAGTCTGAAAGCACAACAGCCAGGATTCACAATGCTCGATGGAATACGACCTTCCATCTCCAAAGACAACTTGCCAAAGCCATCACCACAGTAAGTCACAACTCACCCTCATTCTCCTACAATATGCCTCTGCAGACAACTTTTACAATTCTACTTATCGTTTTTTTAACAAGAGACATTTACAACAATTTACCATTTGTTGTATTTTTATGTTACTCTGTCGTTTCTTCTTTGTTCTGCCACCATACGCTTATAACAACTGGCGTCAGAAGCATACAGCCAGAGCAAGAAGATGGACTACACCACATTTACTTGCCACAAAATGCTAGAATTATCAAACAGCAATAAGCAACCATTCTCAAACTGAAAACAGACCCAAAATCTACAAGTGAACAACAAGCCAGAATCATTGACAAACTTCAAGCAGAACTTCAGGAAATGCTGACCGCACTCACCTCTGCCTTTCTGCAGTTGATCCACCCTGGTAGTTGTATCATCACAGTAACTCAGCCCTGCTTACAGGGGAGCTTTTCATCCCGCAGATTGAATATCTCTGACGATTCACCCGAATCGTTGAAGTAGATGGCCAGGAGGTTTCCAACCTTCGTGTTGGATTATCTCCGAGTCATCCAAATCATTGAAGTAGACAGCCAGGAGGCAACTATTTTGCTATTACATTCCTGCCCAGTCTATTGACCAATGTCCCGTTGTCAACACGTCTGACCCGACCGTTGACACAACCAGTCTGACCATACACCAACTTCCCATCATCGACACATCTAATCCAATCATCGACACAACCAGAACGCCCGCACTTCAACGTCCTGTTGTCAATACATCCAGTCAAACTGTTGACACAAGCGGAACAACCGCACATCAATATCCAGTCATTGACACGTCCAGCCCAACTGCCAATACAACCAAGAACAACCACTCATCAACTTACCATCATCGACACGTCCAGTCCGACTACACTCCAATTACCTGTGCCTCGAAGCCCGACAATCAACTTACCTACCAACAGCTTCACTAAAGATTACCAGACCAGTCTCGAACCTGACATTTCATCCAGCAAATCTTTTTCATTGTACAAAAACGCATGTTGTTTTAGCAAGATAAAAACTGACGTTTGGTAAAATATAAACCCTTGCCTCTTGCCTCTTGCCTCTTCGTTGTCTCGGCTGTTCACACGTTTCTTCAAACACAAATTAGCTTGTGGGATCAACACAATCATTGGCCCCACAACAAAGTAATTGCTAGCAAATTGAACAAATCACAAAAGAAAAGATTAATTTATTTATTTATTTCAGAAATGCATTTCTTTAATTTCAATATTACAAAATGTATTTGTTGTTAAAGCTTATAGATAGGAAATTATTTTAATTTATGTCTTTACTCTTGACTCCAGAATTGATAAGTTGTAAATATAACAATTGTAGGAACTGGTACTCACTCAAATGTTGTTGTTTTTTTGTTTTTTTTTTACTGATTCTAGTGTTGACATTTTTTTTATTACCAAAGCTCTAACGATTAGTTATGACTTTGGAATAGTAGCAATTTGTATTAAATATATGCGTAAAGGTAGTATTATCATGGAAACAATGTTATAGACAACTTGTTGAAAGGTGGAAAGTATAAGAAAAATGTTGTTATGATAAGCGTATGGTGATAGAACAAAGAAAAAACAACAAAAATATAAAGAAATAATTGTATTAACATAAAAATACAAGTGATAAATGAGTGTAGATGTCTCTCGTTGAAAAAAGAGATAAATGGAGTTTTAAA
This sequence comes from Acanthosepion esculentum, assembly GCA_964036315.1. Taxonomy (NCBI): domain Eukaryota; kingdom Metazoa; phylum Mollusca; class Cephalopoda; order Sepiida; family Sepiidae; genus Acanthosepion; species Acanthosepion esculentum. The sequence goes on along the minus strand of OZ038483.1, from coordinate 23,209,138 downwards.
GGCGTCTGGTGAGGCGTATGGAATGAGTAGGAGGATGAGTTGTGACTTACTTTGGCAAACTGGCTGTGTCTGATGTCTCTTGGGAATGGGAGGTCGCTTTCTGACAAAGTCTGTGAACCCAGGTCTAGATGCCATCCAACTGCTGAAAATGTCCCTTTGATGGGCTTTTATGTCCTTTCTTAGGCTCAAATCAGCTCCAGTTTTTATTTTATTTCTTTAAGCGAGAGTGAATGCTATTGGGTGGAAATTCTCGATTGTATTGCTTATTTCTTCTTTGAGTTTGTGAGTAAAAGTGGAAGGTATGTGTGGAGCCTTGCACAGTTGATTGAATTTTAGTTCAATTTTGGGTGTTTGAAGCGTTCATATCCGGCCAGTGATGGAAATTAATGTAGCATGAATCAGAAGAAGATTTGGTTTTAAGAATATAACAATGTTTACAGTTTATTTCTCCTTTGTCTTGCATTAAGAGGGAGAGAAAACTGAAATGTTTCATAATTATTAGTATTCATTTCAGGTCCGTCACCAAGGGGAATCTAGGAAGGAGGAGGCTACTCTCCTCCGAAAATCATTTGGAACTTCCTGTGAAAATGTGAACTAATTTTAGTGTGTAAATTCTTACTCACAACCCCACAGAATTAAAGGCTGCTTTTCTCAAATCACTAGCAACAAGTTCGATTTATTTGTAAAAACAGATGAACACTTAGAAATTGCAAAATTGCTATAAAACATAAAAAATGTGAATGATACAAATAAATGTTTATTAATTAGTAAAAAAAAAAAAATGAAAATTAGGTACCGTCGTAAACTTCCTAAAAAAAAAAACTATTTAAATAATTAAAAATGCTTTCTTTGAATTGAAATTTTGTTTTTATTTGAAAGATATAACATAAAGCTTTTTCCTTAGCAACAAAGGAATTTTAACAATTTTTTTTCCAATAGTTAAATTTAATTTCTTAACAACTGTTACATGTTGATAATTGTAACAAAGGAAAAAGAATGATTTGCCAAAACACAGAGCTAAATCACAAACAATATTTAATTTACTGAAAAAACACAAAATAAAATACAGTTTAACCCGGATATAAGAGAATTGTCGGGACCGGAGAATAAGTCTCTTATATCAGGGTTTCTCTTATATCCGGGTTTGGTCTATTTTGTTTTATTAACACAGGCTCTAATTTGGGACCAGAGAAAATATCTTATATCCGGGTTTCTCTTATATCCGGGTCTCTTATATCCGGGTTACACTGTATATACAAGATATACAATTGGCTATACAAAACTGAAAACATAGTGTTACTGGCGAAGTGTTTGAGGGAGAAGGGTGGAGAATCAAGTGCCTTTACTACGTTAGGGCTAGCGAAGTAATCTAGTTGCTAATACTGGAAATTCACAAATGTGTGTAAATAAAGATAAAATCCTAGTTTGATCAATGAAAATAGTCAAAATTCTATTTACCAGATTTGTTCCATGAAATTCTCTTTTTGTGTTTTTGTTGGTCGGCAACTTTTCATAGAGATTCTTTCGGCTGGATATAATAATCCTCGAATCAAAAGCCGGAGTTGATACTGGCAGCAATTCCTTTTGCACAACTGACAACCCTTTACCCAAAATCCTATTTTATAGGGGCTAACACCTAATTTGCATATTTCTAGATGTTTCTTGAATCATCTAGATTCTTCTCAAATATACTGGGATGATCTAGAATCTTCCAAACGTTCTATTCCAAATTTCTCTATTTTACAACTACTTCATGAAAGAAAACTTTTTTGTATTAACAGGTAGGACTCAGTAGAATCCCTTACTGTAAATTTTTCACCTTATTGCGACTTTCTTTTTATAGAAATACATCCTCGTAACACAACAAAAAATTCTTTGAACTCATTTCACCCCAAGCATAGCAAGAAAGTCACTAAGACACATAGGATTACTGAATGTGAGAGAATATGATTAAAAAAAAACACTATTAAGGAGAGAGAAGAGTAAAAGAATAGGAATTAAGAAAATAGTGATTGACATTGCATTTAAATTTTTGAAGATCAAAGTTGACTGAGAAGCAAATAGCCAGAAGAGTGTTCCACAAGCAAGAAGTGTAAGAGGAGAAACTGCTAACATAGAACTTACAGTTACCTCTAGCTATTTCAACTGTAAAATGATGAAACGTTGCCACCAATCTAGTACTGTGATTAAATTCATAAAGATTAGGTACCATAGAGAAAGCTTTATCAGGACAATTACCATGAAAGTATTTATAGAAAAGTCACAGGGAAGCTTTACAACAATGGGAAAGTGACTGAAGCCAAGATACCAGGTCAAAACCAAAAACATTGCAGATTCTTCTTTGTATTCTATCAAGTATCTCTGAATGCATAGCAGGAGCACCTGACTGGATAGTCAGTGCATAGACAAATTGCAAACTTATAAGTGTGTAAGATAGATTCTGGTAAGGAAAATTGTTTAACACGATAGTGAACCAAATTTCCTAGCAGCAGTCTTTATGTCAGCAGAAAACATTACCCCAAGAAGGCACAATTGAGTCATGCGCCTGGTGGTTAACAAAAAGGTTCTCTCAGATAATTAAGAGAACACTTTCATTTTGGAGCCATTAAAAGTCATTCCTTGCCCCAGTTAACAAGAGATTGTTGGTCCTTTTCTTAGATCAGCTGTCAATTTGATCTTATCCAACTTACTATTAAAACAGGAGTAATTAGCTGTATCATCAGCATAGATACAACAGAGTTGAGAACTGATGACATCAGAAAGATTGTTGATGAAAAATAGGAACAACATTGGTCCAAGAATATAGTTTTGGTGGATACCTGCATTAATGCCAAAAGATCTAGAAGAGTGGTTGTTCAAGACAACTTTCATTTCACAATTTGATAAGAAAAATTGAATCCGTTCAAAAATTTGTCAAGAGATAGCATAACCTTTTAACTTGTAAAGAAGACCAGCATGCCAACCCCTTTCAAATGCCTCTGAGAAAGCTAAAGCAACAGCTCATTGTTATCTAAATCTGGATAGACTCTTTCAGCAATAATTGCTAATAAATCAGAAGTTGACCTAGAGAACTAAAAGCTATATGGCTTATCTAAAAGAAGACTCTGTGAGGTGAGATGCTTAACCAATTCAGAGTTGATTAGAGCCTCTAGTACATTGCCAAAAAGTGATAGAAGGCTAAGAGGTTGATAGAAGAATCAGACAGTATCATTTGAGCTCTGGAACTACAGAAGAGGATTTCTAACAAACAAGAAAGCAAGAAGCAGTAAGGCATTTATTGTAAAGTTTAGAGAGAACAGGAACCAACTCAGGAGAACATTTCTTAAGAACAATTGCAGGAATACCATCAAGTTCACATTCTTTGTGGGGATTCTAAGTGGAAAGTCAAGCATAGATACTCCAGATGAGTTAGGTGTAGAATTTGAAGAGTGAGCAAAACCATCTGCTTTATCCGCAGAAGATGTTAACACCTCAAATTGAGTGAAGAGTGGGGGGATAAAAGATTTACTCTTATTTAACATATCATTACAGAGTTGCCAGTTATCATGAGATCCAAACTTGTTAGAGGCGATACAATGCTTCATTATATCAGCAAACAAAGACTTAGTCTCCTCTAGAATACATTTACAATTATTACAATCAGATATAAAGAGGTGTTGGTTGTGTTCAGAATTATCACACTGGTGCAGCCAGGAAAAATGATTCCTGTTCAGCTGCTATAGCTAGCAGCTGAACAGGCCAGTTTAAACCAGGGAGAAGATTGTGGTCTTGCCTGGTATTTTCTAAGGAGCTACAAATGCACCAATACCAGCTTTAATCCAAGAAGAAACCTCTGTGACATGGTTCTCAATAAGAAGGTTAAGAATATCAATCTAAGAGGCATCTTGTAGAAAGTCATGAAATGATTTCCAATAAGTATATAACACATTTCATCACCATCTACACCCAGTGGTGTAACCACGTTTTAGTAGTCCAGTCTTCAGGTTCTTACAACGACATTTTAAATACAGGATTAACTCTGTGTTGGTCAATGTTGACACTAGTCCAAGCTGATTGTTGGTCGCTGGCCACTTCAATATGCACTAACTCTGCTCATACTGTGTTCTTGATCTCAAAGCAGTGGAAAATCAAAGGTCATAGTCTCATAGCGCTGGTTCAAGACATGGTGGGTGCTATATTAAGGAAAAAATATCTTCACAATGAAAAATAAAACAAGAGATTCATGGGGTTAATCTTCAATTGGTTTATATAGCAATTGGTACAACAAAAATTAACTCTTCCTGCATCAATCCCCATAGTGACACAGGGTTCAAAGTCTTGGAATCAAGAACCTGGTGACAGCTGACGCGGATTTCAAAGGTACTCAATGTGGATTCTCAGCTCAAAGTTTCTGAGCTCCACAAAGTCATCTGTTTATATGCACTTCAGCCCAAAACTAGCATGGACTGAATGGGTTCTGGGGATTTAGTGATTCCCCAAATTTCATTAATTCCAATAAAGGTTTTCTTTCTGTTTTCTTAATCAACTTTCCAAATTTGGAGAATTATCCACCTTTCTTGGGAGGAGTCACAGGGATTGCTCCTCCTTTAACTCTGACCTGCTTCACTTCACATCTCACGCTGCTACTCCACACAGCTAAATTCTTCTCTTTCCTTTTCGGTATTCTAATTTTGCCCACTTCTCAAGGGCATAACTGTCTTTGTGAAAAATCTAATTTTTAAAGTGCATAGGAAAAAGGACATGATTTATTCCCCTCATTTTCATAATCCTAACCCTTGCAGTGGGTTCATTCTTTGTTTTCATTTCTCAATTGATTTTCACTAATGAATATATAATTACCAACTACTTCCCATTTCACCAATGATGTGTTTTTCTAATTTCCCAAGAAAAAGATAAAGCCATTTCCCAATTTGCTTTACCCACATGCCAGATTTTCAGTAGATAAAAAAAGCAAACATTCTTCCAATTTGTAGGGGTGAGGCAAACCAAATGGCTCTTTCTTCAGCTCTACATTACCAGGGAAAATGTCTTCCATTCTCTCATTCTATCTATCTTCCAGCTTATATTTCCCTTTTTCTGCTTAGAATTAATATTTAACCACCTCACAACTTCAGTGTCACAAGTACACTGGTAACAGAAAGATGCCTTATGAATTGGAGGTTCCTGTCTAATAGAAAGTAATAGATACTACAGCATGATCTGAATTGTCAAGATGACCAGAATTGTGATGATCAACAAGAGCTAGGAGAGGAGGTAAGGAATTAACTTTGAAAAGTTCACAAATTCAAATATCAAAGGTTCAAAGTCAAAGTGGATGGGAATGGATTGACCTGCCTTGGGTGAAGGTGGTTCCCTGAGTCCTTTAGACAAAATATTCAAGGTTTCAGAACAGACATTCACAAATATGAGATAAACTCTCACATATTTAGAAAGGACGTTCTTAGTTATGATAATTTTCTTCAGTTGTTAAGGGTTCTTCTTTCCTTTCTTTTTTTTCTTCTTCTTCAGTCATAATAGTAGTAGTAGTATTTTATCCTTCCAGTTCACAGCTTTCTCACCCATGTGGTCGAATCTTTTTGCAACATCATTTTTTCATCATTACAGATCACAGCTTTTCTCACCTGGGTGGTTGAATCCATTCTGATCACAGATCACAGCTTCATTTTGCCAGTTTCTTTGAAAAATAAACCATGTTAGCAACATTCTAATTTTCTTAATTAGTTTTCATACAATTCAGTATTATCTATTTTATTAAAACTTATTTTTATATTAATTTTTACACATTTCAATATTTTCTTAGTTCTTCATACAATTTAAATTATTTTAAAACAGGGGTTATCAGGTTGGGGTAACATGTTGAAAGTGCACATGATTTTGGAGATACTAGTAATTAATATTTTATATAGTTAAATAGTTTTTAAAATATTTCATAGAAAATTAACAAAAAGATATACATGCTATATTTTTTCATATTTTGTTACCACTTACTTAAGTACTGAAAAGATGCATTTCTTATTGTAAAAGATTGAAGTTTTTGGCATGAAGATTGATATATGTGTTGGATTAGAAGTTGCCCCAAAGAAGGACTTTGAAATTCTATCCATTGATTGACTAGATATATCTTTTGATGAATTAGAAGAGAGAAATGTTGATATTTGAATTTTATTATTCACTTTTTGTATAAATTTGTAATTTTAGTAAAAAGATAAGACATCTACTTTCCACAGACATTCAATAGATGCTAAAGATAAAATTTCACTTAAGGTCCAAGAAGGAATAGCTTGAAACATTGTAATGAAAAACACTGCATGTGTTTGTGTCTACAATAAACTTTTTAAGAGATTTTAAAAGTTAAGCATTAACCAGCAGCAAGACATGATTTCACTTCAGTAATTTTTGACAGCTTACCATATCTAAGTTAATCTCTTTAATTAAAGGTCAACTTTACCTGATTACCAGTCTAGCTTTTGTGTTAATTGCTTGATTCAAGGTTAATTTAGTTTGGTTGCTCCTTGTTTTTTTTATCCATTTCACTTAGTTAAAATAAATATTTTAAGGCAACTGAAATTAATAAATACAAATTCTTTTATTTTACTTTATCTAAACAAGTTTTCATCATCAGGCAAGCTATTTCCAATGTAAATTAAAATATATTTAAGAAACAGACACAGTTTTTTGATTTTCTACATTTTTCTTGAATTTTTGTCAGCTTTAAACCTTTTTGAGATACTAAACTTTTTTCCTTTAGATTTTTGTTGGGTTTAATTTTAGGTTTATAAAATCAATGAAAACTGAAATAAATACTGGAAACATTTAAAA